>VXBT01010004.1:13582-338903 GCA_013400235.1 Oriolus oriolus | reverse complement strand
ATGGCTGGATCGGGGTGGCAGGGAGGGCAGTGATCGGCACGGCAGGGTTGGAAGCAGGCAGTCCAAACAAGGACGCGGGGCGAAGTGGCAAGGCGGCGGTCGGGGCACAGGAAGGCAGGACAGGTGCGAGGGTGAACCAGCGAGGGCACAAGAGCCAGAAGGCAGGCTGGGGCCAGGGCAAAGGAGGGAGGGAATGAGTGGGCCAGCAAATGAACAGTAACAAGACCCCGCGAGCAGCAATACAGTTCAGTTTCATAAACCCCTGGCCACTCCCAAGGCCTGCCCGCTGACAGGGAACCATTGGCCCAGTCCAAGCTTTCTTTGCCATCCATTGGTGGAGAGCTTTTCAGGACCTGATGGGAGAAGCCCCTCCACAGTGTCTCCTGCTGCCTGCCTCATGGGAGGTGTTGCCAGGCGAAGTCCTCCCAGGGACAAGGCTTTTTCTAGTTGTCTTCTGCATGTGGCACATGTGCTCCCCTCCTCCACATGCCTCTGACAACCATTGTTGAGGCACAACAAAACTGAATTGGCTCCTCACAGCCCTTCAGCAGCAGCTGGCTCCCCCTGTTTGGAGGCAGTGTATTTTTCAGGCATCCCGCACTCACGATGCCGTGCCATTCACGGAGAGAAGCCAAGCTGTTTCTCTAATGTGAGTCTAATGGAGGAGGTGAGAGCTTCAGGAACACACCAATGCCCGTATTTTACTCTGTTTGATGAGGATTTCATGTTCTAGGTGAGCATGAGGACGCTGGATGGGCATTGACAGATCCTCTGGTAAACAAAATGCACTCTTCACTTGTGTGATTTGTCTTTAGTGATCATTATGCCCCTTAGGCACTTTCTACCTTGGTGCTGTGGTCAAGGAAATAAAGCACTGTCACTTTACAGAACAGACACTAAGAAATCTCCCTTGCTAGTCTTACATTCAGCCACTTCCCCATTAATTTGCTGAGTCAAAATAATAAAATAAAAATCCCAAGGCGTTAGTGAGGGCAGCAAGAGACAGGGGAGAAGTTGATCCATTTTAAAACCTGATAGGGTCTGGTCTCTGGCTTGTGCACTTACTGCTCCCTGCCTCTCCTTTCCATGTTTTTTTTCCAAAGTACTTTGCATAATGAACTAGTGAGAGGTAGGAGCCAAGATCTTCCTTCTTTAAAAGCAGACAACAGGATTACAAAATGTCATGGTCAAATTTAAATTTAAAAAAAAAAGGACAAACCACATGGAAATTCTGTCTCTCCATGTCACAGCCCTTAACAGGACTTTGAATGTGATCAGAATCAAAGTTGTTCTTTGCAACTTACGTGAAACAGGACATTTTTTGTTCAACTGGCCTATGTCTCACAGTGTCCTGCTGGGCTCTTGTGGAAAATTTCTAACCCTGGCAGGCAAGAGCCCCGCAGGCCTGGCTTTCATTCAGGCAGATGAGGAAAGGGGTGAAAGACAGGTTATAGTAAAGGTGCCTGAACCTGCTGCACTGCTTGGGCTGCAAGGATTCTTGCTTTGTGGTTCTAGAGCTATTAAGACTGCAAGTGCTAAATAAATGCCAAGTACGGTAATCCTGGGGCTAAAAAAGAAGGCAATCTTTCCTTATCCTACAGCTGTGAGGTCAAGGTAAATGTGACTGTTCAGAAACATTGCAGTTCTCAAGCCCCTGGGGGATTTTAATGTGTTTTATAAACTTGTTTCCAAACCAAGCTATTAGGAAAACAAGATATTTCTCCATAAAGCCTTTATTTTTCTCTCTTTAGGGACAATACTGCCTGCCTTACAGTGCTTTAACTCAATCAGAATCATCATTTTTATAAACAGACCATTTTTCATGACTTGCTAGATCAGCTTGGGAAGGCAGCTTTTCAGAAGTTATAGTCATACAGAGGAAAAAATCCCCTGTCTTACTCCGTCTGTTGCAACCAGAGATGTAATAGAAGCCATGTCCTTTCTCTGAAGGTAATACATAAGGAGAAACACAGACATGTGCACTTGTTTTCCTTTCACACTCAGCTGCAGTTATGCAATACTACAAAGGGAAAGGAACGAGCTCTTTCACAATTAGATTGCAGAGAAAAACCTTTTTTTTTTTTTTTTGTACAGAAGTCTTTGGTGGGAGATGTCAATATTTACCCAGGGCTTCACCTGTATCAGAAGGAGATTTCGGGCTGGTGGCTTTTGAATACTCAAGTTGGGACGAAGAGGGCCTCAAGGACACACAGCCCAAATAACCCTGGAGAGCCATGGCAGCACCAGGAGCCAGCTGGTTGCTCAACAGTGGATCAGCTCTGCTAAGACAAAAATGTTTATTTACATGGGAGGTTTGCATTGCTCACATTTGTCTTTATATCCACGAGGTGGACTATGTACATCAAGGGGGTTTGGTTTGCTTTTTGTCTCAGCACAGGAGTGTCAAAAGGTTGACACCAGGGCACACACATGAAGGACTCGCTCTAAATGAACAGAAGAGGACCCTCTCTGCTGACTCTGTCCAGGGGCTGCGAGTCAGCCAGAAACCTCAGGAAACTTCTGAGTGTTCCAGGACTGCAGAGTGATTTCAAGCACTCTCACTGGCCTCATCAATGCCATGCTTTCTCACACTCACCCCCCCCAGCCACAAGTGAGAGCCCTCTTTCCCCTCCCCTCCTCACACATGTACTCTAACATGTAAAATATTCAGCAAAATAAAGATTTCATGCAGAATCTGATAAAAACCCAAACTTATTCTGAGTCACAATGGTCTCAAAGCAGTGTTGTCAAACTGAGAGGACAGAGAGCAATCCAAAGAAGTTTTGAGACTGCTGTTATAGAGAAAATGTGGTGCTACATGCCCCACAAAAAGTAAATATGTATAAGAGGAAATATCCGCTTATCTGAGAATTAGTACTACTCAAACATGCCTTTTGTGTCAGGAGAGAGAGGCAAGGTCTGCAGATTTAGCTGCTAACAGAATACCTCCAGCAGGTGTGTTACACTCCATAGGAATGGACTTTGTACCACAGCATCGATCTAATTCCACCCCAGCTCACAGGAGTGGAGGGTTTTGGTTGTCTCTGAAATGTCTCTTGACAATTCTCTACAGATCTTTCAGGTGGAAAACTCAGCTTCCTAATGAGAGTTGAAATTTTACATAGTTTGAGAAAAAGGACATATGAGTGTAGTTTCTTCCCCTTTTTAAGTGTCTGCAGCTCAGACAGTTGGGGAGGTAGTTAGATTATTCCAAGTTTGAAAACTGTGAATAAAATACTAAAACACAAACATAGTTTTAGAAAGTAACTGGTTTTGGCTGAGCCCTTACTGTGCGTCAGCACTGGATTCGCCTTTGCAAGTGCTGGTGCAAGTAACATTTTTTAATAAAGAATGGTTTTTTTCCAGTGCAGTGTTATCACTGTTAACAAATAACTCTAATCAATGTTCTGCATCACTTTTTCAGAGAAAGCATTAACTGGGGGGGTGATAGTGGTGGTGTTTGCATCAGAAAGGAGCAATAACAAGCAAAACATCTCTTTATTTCTATAAACGAGACAAAATGAATAAAGAGAGAGGAGACATTAGCAAGGAGGGAGTAGGAAAGAAATGGACTGAATGAGCTACATTGGGTATGGTTGTTGTTCTCAAAGTATAAGTCAGCTATCTCAAGAACAGTGCACATTACTCAAATTCCACCAACAGGACTGGGAACTTCTCTGGGAAGTTACAGCTGATATGGTGAACAAAGGGAAAATATGATTAGTGCCTTATTACAGACTGTGAACCAGTGGTGTGCCAGGTAGTAGTGAACGTTGAGTCAGAAGATTATCTTGGGATGCAAATTAACAAGTCCACTAGGAAGAAACTTGTGAGGCAGAGAGGGGTTTGTGTTTCCCACTACTGCTCAGGGTGCAGCAGCCACCTGACAACAGCTTGTTCAGGCTGGCATGTTTTATGCCTCTCTGAGGCTCAGTTTACCCCAGGAGAACTGAATGACCCATTCAAGGTTGCTCAAGAAGCGTATGAATATCTGGGTCTGAATAACTGAAAGCCTCCCTGTCTCTGGGCCAATTTCCTTAACTACAAAACTGTCCTCCCTGTTTGCCTTGTTTTAAAGCGAATCCTTGACCACAGCTGTCCTCTCCTCTCCTCTCCCGTGTCATCAGCCCAGCCTACCGAATCCCTGCTGGCAGCAAACACTTGATCACATTTATCACATTATGGTATTTTTGCCTCCTTGGCCAAGCTCTTCAAACCGCTCAGCTTGCGACAAAGCCACAACAGAACAACCTCTGCTGCCACTGCTGGTCCTGTTTCTCGCTTTCTGAGGTGCAGATGGAAATCTGACCTTCACCTTGGAGTGATTTCCCATTCATCATCAAGATGAATAGCTGTCGATCCACCCTGTGCTGCTTGAAGAGGCGCCTCGCGAGCGACTCGCGGTGAATTCTTCCCAGCTGCACCAGCAGGGCTGCTGCTCTGCAGCGTTTGCACCGGGTGAATAGTGCTCATAATCTGAGACTTAGCGTCAAATATTTTCTGCAAGGGAAATAAAAATGTCAACAGGAAGTGAAATGTGACCTGATTAACAGTTAGACCTCTGACTCTGCTTCATTTTTGACTGATGTGGTGTTTTACAAGGATAATAATACCACCGATCCCTCTTAATTGATGGACCCTGATGGAAATATAAATTAAGCAATTAATACAATTCTCTGAGACTCATAAAAATAAACTGTACGTAGAGATAGTCATATTTATTTTTTAAATTACTTTAAAAACATGTGTCGTACAAAGCATTACAACATTTTCTCCTAGGGAAAGCCAAGGCAAGTTTGACCTCCTTAAGAGCCAGAAATGTTCCAGAGGAGGCAATGCAAATGATCTGCCGCAGACCCGGGCAGCTTGTGATAACCCAAGCTGCCTTTTGTCTGGGGAGTTCTGCAAGCCCTGGTTTTCATGTGTTCTGCTTAAAACAAAACTAACAAAAAATAATTACTGTTTAACATTTAGAATCACGCCCGGAGGCCCCATTCAGGATCGGGAGCCCTTTGTGCCAGCTAAGAGCACAGCAAACACAGTGGGGGGAACACACTCTGCAGTAAATGGCTTGTGATCCGATTCCTGATGCTTTTAATGGTTTCTTCCATGGGAGGTGGTTTTAATAGTGAATAGCAGGCCAGTGTGACCTTGAGAGATGCGAGCTTGAAACCAATGGGAGTTTTCAGGAGAGAGCAGGAATTCTGGGCAAGCAAAAATTTAGGGATTTGCAATACCCAAGCGATATGAAACAGTATTTACAAATATTTACAAACAGGCTGCTGTTGGATTCAATCCTGTTTGCATCCCTCCATGCCTGCACTAATAGGCTTTCTGTGACTGATATATTCTCCATGTTTCTCATTTGACTTCTGGTTCCTGAGCAGTCAGAGTTCATACTCAAAAGCTTTCCTCTGCCACCATGAAAGCTCGGCAGTTGTGTTAATAGAGGCTGGGATTCTCTTGTAATGTCTTCAGGTGTAAAGAAAACAGCTTGTTCACCCAGAGGCGCTCAGTGCTTGCTGTTTAATTCCCTTTGAAAAGTTACTCCCTGACACCGGGAGCAGAAGCCACACCACAAATTACAGGCGGTGAATAAAGCAGGATTGTTGCACATGCGGTCTGTTCCCTGCCTTTGAAATTTGAGAGCTGAGTAATTCGGAAAAGGGATTTGACTTCTTTTAAAATCAAAGTGAGGTAGATGCCTGTTTTTTGACTGCGATTTGAAACGTCTGCAGCAGACATTCCTGCGAGCTGGGAACTCGCTGCGGGTGCCAGGGGAAGAGTAAACCCCAGGGGCAGCCCTGCCCGGCCATCCTGCCCGTACAAAGGTGCACAAAAGTGTGTGAAAATGTGTGAGGGAGGGGGTATATGGATGCACGTGCAGCCATGGTGCATCTGCACTTAAAAATGACAGGTCCTGTGAGAGACACCCTGGGTGTCAGCCGTGTGATGGGAGCAGGGCCTGTCCCAGGAGCAGGGAGGTGTTGGGGTGCATGGCTTTGTGTGGCAGCCCTGCAGCCAGGCTGGCCATGCCAGGGAAAGGCTCAGCAGTATCGACTCATCCGACAGGTACAAGGCAGGAGGGGAGGGCAGCACACCCACCTGGGCCTCCACGAGTCACTGCAGCGGTACCCAGGCTCAGGGAGACAGCTCCTGCTGCTGAGCCTCACCTCTCTGAGGAGAGGAAATGCCTTCATGAGCTCGATGGCTTCTCTGTCTCCAGGGAAAGGACTGGGAGTGAGACTGGGAGCAAGACTGGGAGCCACCCAGCTGGGCTGATGCTCAGGCACCCTGTGGCTTCTGTGCAAGAGCTGAGTCAAGAAAGCAGCTCTGAGGAAGCAGTGACAGCATCCCTCTCCTTCTGCCATCCTACACAGGAGCTGTTGGGATCCTGGACTGACCCCGGCAGCAGCAGCAGCAGCAGCGCTAAAATAGCCCTCACTTATTTGTCAAGGATAGTTAGCACAACACAAGTTGTTTTGATTATACAGCGTAACCTGCGAGTGCCACCAGGTTTATTGTCTGCAGTGACATTTCCGTTTATCTTTCTGTCCTCCATCTGCCTCATTTTTATATGGATCGATTGGACAGCCTGATGCCATGTAAAATAAGCAGGGTAACTACCTCCCTCACCTCACCATTACTCCTAGCGAGCTGCTCTCACTGGCCAGCCAGTCTTTTTAAACACCCACTGGGGCAGAGGAGGAGTTTAATTGGGTAAGTGTGTAAGGACGTGGCTGCCAAACTGCACTGCACTGCAGGAGGTGCTGAAAGGCAGTGATGGTCTCCATATCTTCACTGAGAACTGTCCTGGTTAGGTGAACAGAATCACACAGTCACAGAATCCTTTAGACTGGAAAAGACCTCCAAGATCACAGAGTCCAACCTTTGACCAACCACCACCTTGTCAACTCATGGCACTTGCTGAGTGCCACTTCCAGTCATTTATTGAACACCTCCAGGGATGATGATTCCACCATCTCTCCAGGCAACCCCTTCCAATGCTTAAAAAATCCTTCCATGAAGAAATTCTTCCTGATGCCCAACCTGAACCTGCCCTGGTGCAACTCAAGGCCCCATCTGTAACACTGCACCAGGATGCTGTGACCCAAGTGCAGGACCCAGCACTTGGCCTTGCTGAACCTCTTGCCATTGGCCTTGGCCCACTGCTCCAGATTCCTCTGCAGAGCCTTCCTGCTCTCCAGCAGATCAACACTGCCACTCAAGTTAGTGTCAGGTGCAAACAGGGCATCAGCTCGGTGCTTCTGACACCAGAGGGAACAGAAAGCAGTACGGTTTATCAGAGCACACAGCCAGGTGCTGGAATGTTTGATGAGCCCGGCTCATCTCCTTCACGCACCTGGCCCTTCCCCTCCAGGGAGTGGCTTTACCACTGCCACAGTGCTGCACCCCGAGCACCTGCCCGGGCACCCAGGCCCAGGAGGATTTGGGCTGTGACTATGTTGCAGCCTGCAGGGTTTTTACAGTGGGTACGGCACGACATCAGCAGGGCTGTGCCCACCACTTTCCATTTCCAGACCTAGTCTGGTGTCCCTGGCTCCGCTCGAGAAGCAGCCCGGATCCACGATCCGGCAACAGCAGAGGGGTTGCCTTCTGCCAGCAGCCTGGACGTGCCCTAAAGGATCTGTGCCCGAGGGCAGAGAGATGCAGCAGCGAGGCAGGGCGAAAGAAGCAGAGGGAGGACTCTGGCTTGCCAAAAGATTGTTTTAATAGGGGAGAGGGAGGGAGAACGGGGTGCAGTCAGGAGGGGCAAGGACCAGAAGCCGAACCCTCAGGTCTCTATAAGGGCTTTTAAAACTTTGGGTATGAGGAGGGTCCAGGGTAATACAACCAGTAGGGAAGGGGTAAGGAGGAGGGTCCAGGGATACAGCAACGAATGGGGAGAACTTGGGAGAAGAACTTGGGGTGCAGACCAATTGGATGTCGAGTGTAACAGAACTTTCTAGATTAACATGAATATTAAACAAGGGGTTACCATATTTAACAGGGGATTAACATAAACTTGGGAGGGGGTAAGCTTAAGGGGTAGGAGGAGTGTTGGAATATTGGCATTCGGGGATCCACCATTGATCCTTCATATCAGGACCAAACCGATGAACCCCAGCAGTCTGGGGGCCTTGCACCACTCCCACATCAAAGCGCATTTCACACAGCTGCAGCCCATGCCTGCCTTCCCAACGCGCAGACAGCATTAGCTGCTCCTGTCAAGGTTTGTTTAATTCTTCCACAAGTTCCATTACAAGGACTTTCCTTTGTCATAAGTCCAGTTTCAATGGTATACTGCTAAACTTGCAGGTAAACAGTGCAGCCGGGCCTTCACAATTCTTTTGTAGCTTGGGTGTTGCTCATTCATATGCAAAGCCAACAGAGTGATGCGAGATGCAGACATGCAGACTTCATGCTTGGGGATAGACAGGAAGGGCTGGGAGAAGACCAGAGAAACAAATATTTTATCACATATACAAGAAGCCCGGTTTTCATTTTATGAAAAGAAAAAATTAAGACAGACAAGTCAGATACTTAGAAATTAGACATATAAAATGTCATTGCACATGCATCCTTAAATTGGCCATTTTGTGCTTGTACAGTTCTTACACACACGTGCTTTAGTTATAATTTACAACTTTTACCAAAGCAAAACAAGACACCTTTCATGAGTCCTCACTCTGCCTCTGTAATTTTCCAATATAACTGAAACTGAAGCTACACGGAAAGATGTGACCCTAATAGGTCTCCTTTGGCCAAATTCCACGCAAAGCAAAATTTGAGGTGCAGCATCAGCCCACCCTAGTGTGAGCTCTGGCTTTGCCTGCACACATGCATTGCCAAGGAAGTGGTTGGGTCTAACTCATACACAAAATAAAACACAGAAGAAATAAATGCGCTTTACAGGGGGGTGTGTGTGAATGATGTTGTGGGAGTGACTGAATTCACGTACATTTCTTTTCTGTGAAACTTTTCCCACTCATCTTGGTGACAAAGGATAATAATTCCAAAATCCTCAGATTCATTCCATCTCGTAGCACAAGGATAAAAGATCTCAGTGAGAACTCTGGTGCCAGACTGCCTGGGCATGGCAAGGGCTGCTTGCTCAGCTTTCTGAGCCATGCCTGCACCTTGCAGCTGAGACAGCACTGGCAGCACTGCTGCCTTGTTGGCACATCTTCCACCCAAAAGGCAGAGGGACTATTGCTATCAGCTTATGGTAGAGGGGGCAGAGCACCTCTTCTGTGACTGCAGGGAGGAGAGGTAGTGGGAGAGGCTGACTTTGCTCTCTCTCTCCCACAGCTGGAGCTGGAAGGGTGTTAAATGGCTCTGCAGAGAGCAGTCAGTCACTGTCCGTGGGATCCAACAGGAAACACAGGTTTGTGCTCCTGCTCCCCCAGCTGTGCTGGGCTCTCGAGGATGCTGTGTAAATATTGATTAGACAGCGTGGCACTGACCCAGAGACTGCTGGGGGTTGTACTAGGTGATCTTTAAGGTCCCTCCCAACCCAAACTGTTCTATCCTTAAGCATCACAGATATTATTGTAGATATACTGGATTGCAGGCTGAGAGGCCGTGTCTCCTACTCGGCAGCATTTTTCAGAGCAAAACTCTTCCACACACCACTACTGCTGCTGCAGTGTGAAAATGCTGTTTAAAAAGTAATGCAAATGTCCCAGCTCGAGTCCTGTTAGCTCTGAGCTACAGCCTGCAGCAGAGGATTAGCCACTGCCTCATGGCTTCTTTTTTTCTGGGAGATATGCCAGGGAGGGGGTGTCAGAAAACTTCAACTGTTTTCAAACAAGGGGTCACAGCATGGAAAAGGCTGAGAAACCCGGAGGTAATCTTTTTGCAGGGCAATTAGCAGCTAATGGAAGCTATGCCAGGGTGTGGATAGACTGTCTGCCCGAATAGCCCTTCCTGAGGTAGTGACATGATGCAAAGAGGCCCAGGGAGACATCCTCACTCCTCACAGACACTGTCCCTTCTCTGAATGCTGCTAAATCAGCTTGTCTGCAGTGACAACCTCAGGGAATTACATAGCCATCCCAAAGTACCCCACCAGGGTGGAGCAGGCAGAGGGAAATGCCTGCAAGGTGAAACAGAGACGCCAAAAACCTCAGAGCAGGAGATTCCTTTGCTTCCCAGTGCAGAAAAGTGACTGCATTCAGGCTGCATCCTACCAGTGTTTGCCTTGGTGGCCTTGGCCCCCCCGGACCTGACAAGAAGGTCTGGAAAGCAGGGGGCTGAGTCCCCATGCTCTTGAACTACACACCAGAATAGCTGTCACTGGTGTTTAGAAAGTCTAAGGACAGCTCAGACATTCCCAGCTGGACTGGCTTTGGCTAGGACAGAGTTAAATTTCTTCACAGTACTGCGCTGTCTCGGGTTTGTGATGTTAAACAGTGTTGATAACACACTGATGTTTTTGTTATTGCTGAGCAGCTTCCACAGAGTCAAGGCCTTTTCTGCCTCTCCCCCCCTCCACCAGCGAGAGGCTGGGGCTGCACAAGGAGCTGGGAGGGTTCACAGCTGGGACAGCTGACCCCAGCTGACCCAGGGGTTATCCCACACCAGGTGGCATCAGGAGCAGCAGCCAGAGCTGTGGGAAGAAGGAAACGGGGGACCCTCGAGTGATGCTGTTTGTCCTCCCAGGTCACTGTTACAAGTGATGGAGCACGGCTTTCCTGGGGATGGCTGAGCACCCATCTGCAGGTGGGGAGTGGGGAGTGGGGAGTGGGGAGTGGATTCCTTGCTTTGCTGGCATGTGGAACTTTTTCTTTACCTATTAAACTGACTTTAGCTCAACCCACAATTCTTTGCACTTTGACACTTCTGATTCTCCCCCATCCCACCTGTGAGTGGGGACGAGCAAGTGGCTGTGTGGGGCTGAGTTGCCCACCAGGTTTAAACCACGACAGCAGCATTTTTATTTTAGGCCCTGTCCAAGTTTACTTGAAGTGATCAATCTCTTGATTTGGGTCATCTCTGGGTCAGGCCCTGTAGTTCTCCTTAGGTGTCCACAATTTCAGCAGTGAGGATGGCCAGTGGTACGTGCCACCTCACCAGCAACCTCCCTGGTCAGCAGTGGAGAAGCCACAGAGACTTACAGGAGGACAAGGGAGCAGGTTTCCCAGTTCCTGTGTCCTTCTGTCTCGGTATTCAGGGTGCATAAAGCAGCTTGAAGGGAGAAATTCTGTGGACATTGAGACTTTGGACCAACATTGTTACCATGAATTACAGATCTCCAGCACAGAAGAGGATTTTTGCTATGGAATTAAAGTTTATTAATTATTCCTGCACTGCCCAGAGGACAACCCTTTTGCATAAATATGACTCACTTTTCCTAGCCATGTTAGGAAATACTCCTGACCTGGCAATATTTATCTTCTTCAGAAAGTCTGTATTTGCTTGATCATGATTTTTTTTTTTTTGTATTTGGCTAGGGCAGAAATCAATGGCAATGAAACAACTCTAGAAAAATCCCTGGGGTAGTTTTCTAATGGGTACATGAGAAGTCTAATTATGATCCACTGCTAGTGGTATGTATGTGACTGTATTGTAGAGAGTTAACACAGACAGTGTGTAGAGTTTCTTTCTTGAGCAGAAAGTGGCAGATCCCAGTGGCCTTACTCGCCCTCCTAAATAATAAATCATTTTTATGAATGATTCCAGGAGAAGCTACCTGCCTTGCTGAAGTCATTCCGGTGCTGTTGTTGGGAATAGCTTTGGTGTCAGGGACTCAGGATGTGATGGCTGGAACACTGCTGCTTGAGATACATAGTCAGGCAGGTTGCAAGCGAGTCAGGACTAATTCCTGATTTTTTTTTTTTTTTATTATTTATTAAGGATTTTTTTATTTATTAGGAGAGGTGGAACACAATAACAACTTGGGGGCATTTTTAAATTAAACAACAAGAGCGAAAAAGAAAACCAAAGTGAATGCAAGTGATTGATGCTGCTTATTTGCTCGTATGTTGCCACGGAGCTCCAAGGAGACCAGGGAACAACCCTGGTTGATCTTACAGGTGATAGCAGGCAGTGGGGGTAGAGGGGGAGGCCTTTTTAATTATATGACATCATTTTTCTGAGTAATGTTACGTTATCTCACACAGGATCTTAAACAAACATTTTGGAAACACAGCCTGTTGCATTTTTGCATGCTCAGCTATGGTTAACCACTGATTTCACACTTAGGTTCCTGCTTAGATAGGCTGTGTTGTCACCCTTACACTGCTGGGAAGTTAACAGTCTAGGAGAGATAGGAAATTGGAGAAGACTTGCAAGAGGGAGTTCAGCAGATCCCACACTTAAACCCGTGTCCACATGCTTGCAGCAGGACAAGCAGAGCAGGGGCCACCACAACGGGCTGCACCCACAGAGAGCAGCGGTCACTTCTGTCACCGCAGAGATGTCCCCTCCCCAGGGAGCGGGAAGGGCCACACCGTGTGCAGCAAATGAGGCAGAGGTGGAGAATGGCCAGGTGAGATCTGTGGGTGGTGCACCAAACCTGCACTGCTTGTGCTAGAAACTGTTTTTTTCCCCTCTGTTCCTGAATAAGTGGAGCAGTTGTTAAACAAAACAAAACAAAACAAAAAAAGGCAGAGAGATCCCTCATCCACCAGTGAAGCAGCAGAATGCCAGGTTAGCCTGGGTGTTCGGTGTCCCTCATGGTGCTCTGCTTTGCTGCAGCAAAGTCTTTCTCAGGAAAGATGGAAGAAGGGAAATCCTTTCTCCTGGCCCTGCCTGGGCTGGAAGTTGCCTGCTGTGTCACACGATGATTCTCCAGACTGTGCACCATGACACAGTCCTCACTGTGGGAGGCACTGTCCAGCCCAGTGGACAGGGAGCCTCCTGCTGCTTAGGCATCTTCTTTTCCCACCTGGGCACAAGTTTCAGCACCTCCAGGGATCTCTCTCAGGCACAGGATGCACGTGTTTAGGTGTCTCCATCCTGGCAGGATAAAGGCCTGTCTTGGGATACGGCTCTATCAAAGCATAGATGGGGTGCAATGAAAGGTTGTGGGAAACTAAGTAACAGATCTTACAGGGGATAACGAGAGACAAATCATGCAATTAAGATTCTGTTGTGGAGAGATGTGATTAATCCATGGAGACTGCATCCACAGGAACACTCTAGGGTACGGCACAGAACATCCCAGCCTTCGCAGAGGTCCAAACTGTGTGCCAGCCCAGAGCATGTCACTGCCACCATCAGTCAGCACACCCTGGTTTCCCTTGTGTTCAGAAACTGGCACTGTGGAGAGGAGGTGGCAGGGGAGGTGTGGGATCAGAATGTGGTGGAGCAAATCTGGAGCTAGCAGCAGGGAACTGCCAACAAATTTGGAAATAAAGACCCAGTTTAGAAACTGGGGCTTACTGGAGTTGCGTTGCTGTCAGCTTAAACTGTCAAGGCAGTGAGGGTCCACAGAAAGCCTCAAGAAAAGATTGGACACAACTCATTCCATGGGAACCGTCTGTCCCTGCAGAAGACCCCACACATCTCAGACAAGTATCAGGATGGTGCTGTGCAGGGCAGGGAGATGGACTCCATGATCCTTGTGTGTCCCTTCCAACTCAGCAGATTCTGTGGTTCTGTGATTCTGCAATGCAAGGTCTGTGGCTGCAGAGGAGCCACAGCGACACCAGCTCACAAATGAACATCCGTGGGGGGCAGGAGGAAGGCAGTGGGAACAGTTTCATTGCCCTCTCCCGTCCAACACAGCCTCTGCTGGGGGAGGCTCGGTTACTGCAACCTCCACCCAGGGCACTGCAGGTCACCCGTGTGGCTGATGTGTGCAGCCACCCCTCGTGGCTCAGGGGGTGAGGAAAGCAGGAGCAAGCCCACCTCATGGATATGCCTGTGGGTCACTGCATTTAGAGACACAAATGATTTTCACCCAGCCCTACATGCAAAGCCTGAAGACGATGTCTGTGATAAAAAGAGAGCAGTTGGGGTCCCAGCTCTTTCTTTATTCCTTTTTTCTACTTGTTTGTGAACGAGTGATGCATCTCTCTTCTCGCAGTCAAATCCAGGGGCCTTCTTTCCCCTCTATTCTCAGCGATATGCCATCTTCCTTTATCACATTCCCAAAAGGCTTAGAGGAGGGAAAAACATCTTTTCTTGCACAGCATGTTGACACACTGCCAAGACACTGCTAGGGCCATAAATAAGTGCAGAAATAAGCTCGATATGTAAGACCTGAGACCCTACCTTTATAGTTTCAGCTTTCCATGAGTGTCTCCCAAGCCAGAAGGTGTGATATGATATCGAACCCTACTAAAAGATTATTATTCAAAAAGCAAAAAGAAAGCCGTACAGGTCGGATGAGGAAGATGTACATTTTACCCCAGAACACCGGAGAAAAGAAAAATAAAGGGGTGGAGTTAAAAAGATTAAAATGGAGACTGACTGGCAAAGTTGGGGTGAGGAGAAGTCCCCATATTTCCTGTGTGGGTTTATGTCTGTAGAGTCTGTTTTGCAGTGATTGATATAACAAACAAGGGACTCACAAAAAGGCTCCTAATGCTCGCTGATCAGAAGTATAATGACGTGTAGGCTGCAGCTGTTCCAGTGGATTTCTAAACAGCAGGCTCTTGTTGAATGAGCCCCATGATTATTTATCTCCATCATGGGCTCTTTATTCCAAGGTATTTGTTGTCTTCCCTGCATTTTGCCCGTCTGTCCTCATGCACAGAAAGCTCCGATAATGGATATTTTTTATTAGCCTCCTCTTCCTTTTCCTGCTTCTGCAAACACAATGCATCCCCGAATCATCCTGTTACAAAAGCGAAGGTACTGCCAGTGTTTTAACAAGGGCCTCCCACAGCATTCTCCCCCATTAGCCTCATAAACACAGGGCAGTGCAGGAGCACGTGCTGCAGAGAGAAGGGTCAGGAGACTACTTATTCTCCCCATTTAAACAAAAATGCTTTCTCCCGAGCAAGGGGAGAAGCAAACAAATAAATTAAGCTGTGCCTTGATGAAAGCCTTTAAACTGTGTCCTTGGGAAATGTACTGAGTGTGGGGATAGTGCAGGGCAGTGTTTAACTTGGCTGATTTGAAATGGTCTGTGAATAAGCAGAGACATTGCAGGGGCACCGAGTGCATTCTGCCTTTTGGTTTGTGGGGTTTTTTTTTAATATCTTGTGCCTGGTGCAATCTGCTCTGTTTCAAGGTAAAGTGCTCCTTCTTTGAGTTGCTTTCTGACAGCACTGTGAGCCAAAGTCACAGGACTGGGGTATGGAGAGGGAAGACCAAAGGTCTGGCTGTGCTTGCCACAGGCCTGCTACATCCTGCAGGAATGCAGTTTCCCTATCTGCCAGATAAGGATGACATTTATGCACCCACCTCACAGCTAATGGATTACTGCTTGAAATGACAAACATTTTTACTGTTTTCTTGAGACACGCTGTAGGCAGGCACGGCTGGGCAGAGTCTTCTCAAAAAGGAAGCCATCCCCCCAGTCCCTTGGTTTATCACTGCTGTAAACCTGCACACATGGTCCAGTTTCAGGCTGGAAATTATACTGGGGAATTCATTGGCTGAAAGCAGAACATAGTTAAAGGAAAAGCTCTTTGGATAGTGTGAACTGGCATATAGCATCCCTGATGTCAGCACGGTTATGCTGACTTAGATCCAGCAGTGGTATGGCTCTACGTGTCCATAGTTTCAACATTTTAATGTGAAAATACTTGTTTCTATTATTGTATTTAATTTTCAGCTGGTTCTTTTTCTTCCCTTTTTCTCCTGGGATGACATCATTGGAAGCCTGTTAGTATCAGTTCTCTCCCTGTCACTCACTGTACCAACAAGTATTTTATCTCCATACGAGAGAACTGTAACTAAAAAGGCTGTAAACTACAAAGGCTCTTTGATTATCATTTTCATGCAAGGTCAGCAGAAAGAGCATGCCTGGTATTTTTAAGAGAGTTTTAAGCATTATTTTACATTTTTTTTTCTATTTATGTAAACACAGAAATGAAAGGCTGACGCTTTGACACATTCCTGCCCTTCTTCCCCAACATACTCTTCTTCCTGGAAACCTGGAAACCAGTGTTACACAGGCTGTACAGAGGAGGGCACCAAGCCTGTGCATTCCTTGGATGGTTTGGCTTCACTTTAAAGTGGTGGTGAGTGACAGTAAACCAAAACCCAGTGTACAAATGGAGTCTCCAAGCCAATGTCAGCATGGGTGTGGGCTCCTCCAGCCACGCAACTTTGGATGAATGAAACACACTATTATAAAAGGTGAGCAGCCTGAAATCAAAGGCTTGCAGTGGGTTGCTGTGACAGAAGGCACAGCAGCGTGCTGTCCCCTGGTCTCAGGTGCTGGAGGCATAGCCACAAGGTTGTGTTCTTTCACAGGCTGTCTGGGATGAGAAGCAGAGGCAGAATGGGATGCCTCTGGTTTGGGGGTTTTTGACATTTCCAGGCAACTGCTGACTCAGAGAGCCAAGAGGCTGAGACTGTGACAAAACGCAGCAGCTGAACGGCCCTGACAGATGGAGGTGGCTGCAGACAGCTCTAAACTGACAGAGTGTGTGGCAGCTCTGGCTCACCAGCAGCCCCTCACCTCTAGGGGGAAGGTCGTATCCCATCCAAGGACAGGTCAGTAGAGGCTGTGATGTGGATGGAAACCTTGGAGAAGACAGACATGACTTCTGCAATGCAGCAGGAGGCTTCTGCAGTTCATTCTTCACATCAAGTGCTTCAGTGGAATCAGCAATGACTGTGCAGCTCTTGTGCCCTGCAGGTGTCGAGGTCTCCTTTAGCCCTGGGTCTTGTTCTCCTACAAGAATCTCTTCTTAAGAGACATGGAGCACTCACTCATCTTCCACAGCTGCATTGGCCCCAGGAGCCAGGGAGCTCCTCACACACACACACAAGCCAAGGCCTGCCAGGAGTCAGGGATGAAGCTTGGTGTACAGTGAAGGCCTTGGCGCTTTGTCTGGGGGGGAGCCTGCCGGGGTTCCAACGCGGTGCTTCAGAGCTGACTGAGCTGCAGCCACTGGAACAAGGGTATGTAGGGACCTGCAGGGTGGGGACAGCAGAAAGTCAGGCTCGTGCAGTTGTACTGATTGCACCAGCGCCAAATTTTCTCCATCAAGTGCTGAGAATGCATCATGTTTATTATTAGACACTGCTGCTTCTGTTGTTGCGAATGGTTGCATATACCAGTACTCAGAGGAGCTGGGAAAAATCACGTGCCCATGGCTTTTTATAGTATCCAGAGTTCCAAAAAAGCGCAGGGTGCTTTTAGCCAGATTGCAGCATTTTTGTCTCACACAGCTGATGAGCTGTCTGCTTTACATCCATTCATTTTCTGCTTAAAAGGTCATGTTTAATTTTCCAAATGAGCTCCCCCCACCAGCACGGGTTGCTCATCTCTAGACAATGCCTTTTCTCCCTCCAAGGCAAGACACCGCCGTATTTTTCCTTTGCCACTATGCTGAAAGGGTGCTCGTGCTTACAAGGCTTGTGTGCAGTGAGGGAGAAAAAACATCTGCCACCAGTGACTTCCTAGACATGGTATATTTACAAACCTTGTTAGTTGCCATGAATACGTCGTGCCTGGCTGATGCCCTTATGGGCGAAGCAAAATTGTGTGAAGGGCATTCTCTGTTCTACTCCCCTGGGGAAAAAGGCCTTGTTCTGTAGAGGCAGCACACGGGTGTGAGAGCCCCAGGGGATGGGGAAGAACATCCTGCAATTCACTTAAAACCAAAGCCAACTGGCCATCTTCAAAAGTTCCGTCACAGGGAGGTAATTGCAGCATCTCTCCTGAGTCCCACGGCAGCATGGGGCCCGACACGCACCAGTTTTGGTCTAAGGTCCCACCTAAAACATGTGGTTCCAGAGGAAAGGTATCAAATATCTCCTGTGGTAGAGATGTGCACCTGCTGCTCTTCACCCACAGAAGTGGTGATCTGATGTCACCATTTCTGTTAGCCTGAGGAGCTCCTCTCCAGTGTTATCTTCTGAAACTCTGTCACTCTGAGAGGCTTTAAGGGGTTTGTATCCGCACTGTTTCAAAATACCAAACACCAGTTAATGGAAGGTAAGTAGCTCTCATAAGTATTCTTACGACTTCTGGAAAGGTGTGCTCTTTTTCCCAAAGCCTCCTTTCAGCAGGATCCATTTTCATGAGCTCCTCTTTCTCTGTTTCCAGGAGCAATGTTCTTAATTTCCTTTAGCCTACTAACACCTCCTGACAACATCTTTTGTTGTCACTCGTGTTACACATTGCAGTCCAAAACTCTGCTCCTCTTGTGGCTTGGGTTTGAGGACTTCTCAGAGAAGAAGCTGAGCCTCAGGGTCTCTGCAGCACTGGTCATTTTGCAACCATGCAGCAGATTACCCTCAGAAGTTTGTGTAAGCAATAGTTAAACCTTATGTAATAACTCTGACTCGGTCTAAGTGAAACAGATACCCTGAACATGACAAATGTGTATGGCAGTACTCAGAGGGCTGGAATCCCTCTTCCATGCCAGCACCTATTTTTGTAAGAAGACCTTTTATCCTGATTCAACTTACTCAGCATTTAGCTGAAGAATTTGGAAGTGCTCAGGATTATTTCCATTGGCTACGTAATCCTCCCAGCAAGACCCAAAATAGTGGAAATTGGGATTCACCCAGGTACAAAGCTAACTAAAGAATCACTCCATTGCTTTTTGTTGAGCTTTAAAATGAAAATCGTGCTGTGCCAGTTTTTTTCATGTATATCTGACTGTTCCTCCAGCATCTTTTCATAAACAATTGCCTCCCACCTGAAAAGAAACGCCTTACTGCTGCCCCCCCTGCTTTTATAATGCAACAGAAACAAGAGCCATTTGTAAAGAATATTGTCATGGTCCTAAAGCCGAATAGGTGGAGTAGCAGACCACTGCCTTCAGCTTTCCTACAGCAGCACTTCAGTGATACTGTCTCATATTTTTCCCCTTTGAACTGTGGAGCCAACCTCGGTGTGCCCTCCTGGCTGTGCAGGCTGCCCTTTGCTGGGCACATCACCTGAATGCCAGTGGGCCCAATTACGGCGCTTCAGAATCCGTCGGTGCTTTCGGGGGCATCTGCGCACGGAGAGGTGCTTCATGCTCCCAGCTACCCTAAACCCGAGTTCCTTTTCCCTCTTGTGCTTGAACTCTGAGGTCTGCAAACACTGCCACCAGCTGAAGAGTGCTGGGTCAGAGACTGCTGCGTGTGGGCTCTGACTCTGCCTGCAGCGTGCAGCGCCGTGCCACAGACACAGCCAGCTGCACAAATGCACTTCCCCATCCTCTCGCCTTTCAAAGGCACACTGGGGAGCTGGCAGCCACAGCTCAAACTAAAGCAAATGTAGGAAAATTCGAGTGCATTATAGGCTCAGTCCTGCAAAGTAAGAGCTCACTCCATGTTCCCGACATCCAGTTCCCAAGTCCTTGCACAATTTAGCGTTAGAGCTGAAATGCCTCACTTAAATAAAATGAACTTTTCAGGGGTTGTAAGGATCAGGTTTGGGAAACATGTAAGTGCAAAGTGGCAAAGGGCTTTGGGATGGCAAGCAAAAGGCACAGAGCTAGGACTGAGATAAGAGATGGGATCAAAACAGCAGTACCAGCAGGTGCAAGGCCATGGTATAAGCAGGTACAGAAGGCACCCCGGTGCAGCTCAGCAGGAAAGGACCCTACCAGACAGAGACTGAAACACCGAAAAGCGGCTGTTGGTGGCCAGAAGAGAAGATAAATCTGGAAGCAGCACAAACCAGTTTGTTATCTGGCTGAAGCAATGAGGCAGCACCCCCTGACAGACAAATTCAGGAAGCAATGACATTAAATAGATGTAAACAAGCTGTCTCAGCAGTAAAATTTTGTTACTAACCAATTAAATTTCATCTTCAACTCTTAGCTGGCGGCCCTGGCTCACAGCCCCTTCACTCTTATTGTTGCACAGAGATAAAACATGTTGTATACCATTTCCATCAAAATCAGGAGATGGATGGAAAGCCCTTCCCTCCTCTAATGAGGCTGAAAGACTCCTTACCCTACATATCAGAGAAGCCTGTCACATTTGCATTAATGGATGCTGCGAGTTTTAGGGTTGTTCAGAAAGTGTTCAGGGCCAGAGAAGGAAGGGGAGGCCCATGAAAACATGTGGTTAAAGTGGATCAGACTGTGCGTTAGTGAGGCCTGCAATTTCCCAATCAAGTGTTCCTTCCTAAGGTTTAGCATCCACCCCTCACCGAACAGTGCTGTGTGGGGAGCCAGAGGCCTTCTGGCAAGCCGCTGTTTCATCCTCCAAGTAGACTATTTTTATTAATGCCAAGGAAAAAGCCCACAGAGCGGAAATGTGCTGCTGTTACAGCCATCACCTGCCTCATTCTGCCAATGATTTTGTCCAAGCAAGAGTTTTTGTAACTGTAAATGACAATGGAGCTTATAATTCTTACGTTTCAGCTTATACCTCTTCAGTCCTTTCAATGTTCTTGGAGCTAATGATTTCAGCACACCTTTCATTTCACATCATCCTCACCATTTACTGAAATGGATCTGTTCTGAGGACAGTTTCTTCTTTTTATAGCAGCTTTTACTTCTGGATGGAGCTCTTCATTTCCAGGCATGGGCTGTTGCATAATGACTGATGGTAAAGTTGAGGGAAAGGTAAAAAATAAGTCGTCATTTTGAGAAAGCAGAAACTTCTGAAACAGTGCAAAGCTCAGGCTGCTTGTCTCGGTGAGCCAAATGATGAGGGCCTCTGTAAACAGCCAACATCTGTAAGCAGGGGGTGATTCCTGGCTGGGACTGAGCCTGGCGTGACCTACGTCCCTCCAGATACCTCCTGCATCCTGCAAAATGTTGCCTTTGAAACGCAGCCACGAGCACTACGACACACCAGCGAGCTTCTCCTTCTTGAGAGCAGAAGTGTTTAAAGCCAGACCTTAAGGAGAGCATTCCGTGGTCACTGGGGCGCAGTGCTCTCCCACGGCCCTGCCTCTGGAACAGCATTTACTGCGGAGCCGGCAAGGGAGGGCGGGGAGGGGGAGATCTCTCATCCCAGCATTAATCACAGTAATAAAGCTGCCCGGAGATGCTCGCGGCTGGCGCTCCTTGCGAAGGCAGGGAGGGCTGTGTGACTGCACTGCGGCCCTTGGACCCTCGCCAGAGCCTCCCGGTGGTCCTGGCCCCACAAAACAAAGCAGATCTGGGGCCAGAGGAGCTGAGGGTTGCTGGGGGACGAGCAGGGGGTCCTGTCAGGGCTGCAGTGGCTGCGGCTCAGCCCCCCGTTCCGCTCCTTGTTCCATGCCCAGCTGGCGATGGATGGTGCCCCAGAGGCCACAGCCAGCCCCACGCTGCTGCTGAGCTGGTGAGAGTCAGGAGGGGAAGGGAGTGGCCATGACTTGTCCCCAGTGGGGGCTGTGTGACTCCCTGAGCAAGGGGGACAGCTGTGGGAGCCTGAGGGGTGGCTGCAGGTAGCCCTTCCCTGCCTTTTGGATGTGGGTTGCTGCCGAGCGCTTCCCCCGAAATTAATTCACCTTGGCCATTCATCATCACCACAGGCAATCTAATTACAGGCCTGTCTGAAAAGGAGAGGCTCATTTATAATAGAGACTTTGTTATGAAGGTGTAATACCTCCAACTACATTTTTGCAACATTTTTTAAGGGAAAATTAATTAATTGCCTGGTGCATTTTAAAATAACCAGCCTCCTGAGGTTGGCGCAGCGGCACCTCTGGTGGCGTTCCCTCCCCACCCAGCCCACCTGCTGTGTGACAGTGAAATGCTAAAATTATTTTGGCAGAGGAACAGTCTCAGAGGCTGTTGTTTATTTTCCACAGCAGAGGAATATCTCAGGATGCAGCCTGCACCTCTGCCCTGTGGGACTGTCTCTAATTGCACGCGGCGCTCTGCAGAAGCATTCAAAATGCACAGTTCAGAAAGCAGAATTAAACATGGGGAGGGGGCACCCACATCCAGCATGTGCCCAGATTGGTCTTTAAAAGAGAGGAATGTTAGAGTATGCTTCCCTGAGAAGCACGAAAACGGATTGTGGACTAAGGCAGCTAATCTCCTGCCGACACGCACGCAGCACAGCCACCAGTGAATTGGCGTGAGAGCTGAGGAGCTGGGCCGGCACGCTCGGCTCCTGCCAGCCTTGCTCACGTCAGGTTTTGTTCTTTGAGCCATCTTGATGATGGGGCAGCTCAGGTGGGCACTGCTCAGGAGCAGTTTCAGACCAGCTGCAGGATGGCAGAAGGCAGAGGAAAGGCGTGTGTCCCTGTCACTGCCTCGGAGGAGGCGTTGCAGAACGCGTGGCATGCGCCTCACCAGCTGAAAAGCCTGCAGCAGACTGCAGCACCTCGTAATGCGAGGCAGGTTCTGTTCTGAGCTGCTGCTCTCGCTCAGGATAGACCATCCCAGGTCACTCAAAAAAAAAAAGGTTAAAGCAGTGGATGAATGGCCTTAACCTGTCTCCATTTTTTTGTTATCTCCAGGGCTTGCTAGATTGTCGTATCTCTTCTAACCATGCTTTTTCATGCAGAGAGACCAAGCATTAGATGAGGCTTTGATGCAAAGAAGCCATCGCAAAAATGATGAGTCAGATCCCCAGGCACCATGAGAGAGGAATAAACTGCAGTTGCATCTGGGATGAGAGATACTCCAGCAGCTCAGGAAGGGATCAGCTGAGTTTCGAAGGGATCAGCTGAGTTTGAAGTGAATGGCAGAAAGTAGGATGTGGAAGAAAGAGAAAGTTCTTGCACAAAATAAGGGAACTATATTGCAAGAAGATACTGGTGAATGGTTTGCTATTTTTCCTGGACAGGAGAGAAGAAATGGACACCTGAAATTCGAGGCAGGTAAGAAGGGAAGGTTTTTGGAGGAAAAAATTAAGGACGTGGCAGGGATGGTTGGATGTCTTCTGAAATCTTCCTCATTAGCTTGTATCTGTTGGTGGAGTGCTAAAAAAGCAATGGAGCCTGAGTAGTGCCCATTAGGAATGGGACTTGCAGGAAACAGAAAATTTTGGATGTTTTTTCCAGGTGAAGCCTTCCTATGAGTAGGATGATGCGCAAAATACATGCTGTATTAAGGTTGTACCCATCTTCTTGCACAGTGACACTCATCACTACACCAAGAGATCTCTGTTACCTTCATGCTCTCTGAGGTAATTCTTTTAAGGCTAATCTGACGTTTGGACTTGGACAGAGGCTCCTGTTCTAACTGCTTGGAAGAATAAATCACAGGACACGTAAAGTCCAAACCCATGGTCAGTGAGAACAGCGGGTTTTGTGAGTGTTTTGCCACGTGCTGCTCTAAATTCTACCCAAAACCAAATGTACACAGAGAGTCCCTGTACAGAGCAGCCTGTCCTTGTAAGTGCATGGACAAGTGCTGGCAATCACAGGATTCCTATTCCCAAGCTCCACACTGACCAGCACAGGCCAGCTGGGGCTGGAGGCACAGCACCCACATCAGTGTGATTCCAGGTCTGAGCTAACAAACCAGGTCAGCATTTATCTCAAGAGGTCTGCCTCGAGTGCACGTTATGCGCACACACTCAGTTCAATCCAAAGGCAGGCAGATGTCTTTTCAGCTTGGAGGCCTGCATCTCTTTGAGGACAGGGAATGAGTGCACGGCTGGGAATGGGTGGCGAACAAGAAGGACTGCAGTGAAGAGATTAGAGTGTCAGCCCAGCTAAGACATGCCTTCATCTCTGCAGGATTTTTTTACTTGCCTGCCTAATGGTTCTTACTTCACAGAGTTTTCCTTCCACATTCTTGTCTGTATCTTTGCAGTATTAACCGTAGAATGCTGCGTGCTTTAACCCGTGGTTTTGCTATTTTGATGTTGAGCTACATGTCTGGTCTAATTAGGTATTCATGCAGTGATAAACACTCATTTCTTATACACATTATGCAGAACCTTGTGTGTTTTCCTGCTTTTTCTTTTATTTCTTTTGTAGCATTTAAAGAAGGACATGATTCATTCGAAAGAGGAAAAAGAAAGATGTTTATAAAAGGATCCTGCACAAGCAGAAAAAATGCAGTGTGTAGTCCTCAAAAATCTGGAGGCCAGCCCAGAGCTTGGACCTCTAGACCTTTTGCTAAGGCCTAGTGAAAATGTCATGGAGGTGCACTGGCTTTCGCCAGCCTTATGGGATAATTTTCTGCAGGTCGCTTCAGCAGGCACCTGTGCACTTGCTCCACTGCAGTTCCAGCTCTGCCAAACCCACTGGGGCTGTGCTGCTGTCTGTAAGGCAGTGGTGGCAGCCCCCAAGGGACATGGGATCTCCTTCAGCTGTATGGGGAACATCATATATTTGGGGTCTTGGAAAAATCTGGACAACACTTATTGATTCATTTAATTTATTCATCTGGAAGGTAGCCTGAAGGTAGTGTACTGTTTGTACATGCCTGGGCACAGCTGGGCAGTTAAGTTGGACCACTCTTGGTGCCCTCCTTCTGCCTGCCATTCATTCAGAGTTAACTCTGCAGACATCGTTAGTACCACTACTAGCAGCTGGTTTCTCTGTTTCTTGGTGGAAATCCAAAGGTCAGCTGGTTTGACTTTACAAATCCCCAATTTTGGCCACGTTCGTATGCGTGTTTTCACTCCTGCCACGTGGGCTATGTCAGTATTTTAATGGCACAGCCTTTGGACTTGATTTCAGTCTCATGTTTTCTGGTATCCATTGACAGTGTCTTCAGTGAAGTAACAGACCTGCAATAATATAAACGTGGAATGAGCAAAGGAAAGCCAATCCCACAGTTTTTAGTGGAAAAAAACTACTCTTGGCTGGACAAAACTTGACTCTTAATCCAGAAATTCACTGTTGTCATGCTTTATTTGATCAGTTTGGAGTGGTTTTATGAGGGAAATTCACAGGCACGCAGATAAACACACACAAAACAGCTGTGTTAATGGGTTTGTGTGATAAAAAATGGATTCAATTGAAAAAAATTTAATGTTACTGATTATAACTACATAACATGTAATACAGCCTAAAGCTGTATACTATGCCAAATGAAAGAGCCTGTCAGCAATAGTTTGAAAAAGTATATGCTGTGCATGGCATTGTTTGTTGGGTTTTTCTGCACTAGACAAAGGATACTGTGTCAAAATGCAGCACTCTGTACAAAGGTAACTTTACAGTTATTTACATAAAAATGATAGACTTTGCAAATCTATCTGCTGGTCAAATCCTGCTCTTGTTTACACTCTATGTTCAAGTAAGCAATTTCACACTATACACATTAATGCAACATTCAGTGCTGCATGCACTGTACACCTGAAAAGAAAGGAAAAGGAAAATGAAAAGAGGTCAAAAAGCTCTTTCAATTTAGATTTTGAGTTGTGTGGTACATGCATTTCTTTCTAAAACCATCATAAGAAAGCAGGGAAACAACTATTAAACCAACCCTGATTTCCAGCCCTATTTCAGCTTGCAAACCTTCTCTGCCCTTTAAGTCCTTCTCACCCTGTATGCCAGGCAGCCCAAAGATTAACCAGCACCTGGAAGGGTGCTAGTATTGCCAGGTGCATTTTTTATTACAAGCTTTGCAGTAAGTGCTGTGCTTCTTACAGCTCCAGCTTCTGGATTCATGTCCTTCCTTCAGCTTTCAGGGTAAAGCTTTACTATGTCGCTTCAGGGACTGTAACGAGCTGAAAACGCTGAGGGAAATTCCGTGTCACCGCTCCAGTGTGGGGAGTTTGATGGTAAATCCCAGAAGCTGTGGGAAGTCTGCCTGCATTATCATCCTCTCACATGGCTGGGAAGAACACCCACTAGCACCTCAAATGCCATCATGGTATGATGAGTGCTACTGAGGGTGCTCTGCTTGATGTCCCTTCCATCCAGCTCTCTTTCAAGGCATGTCTAATCCTGTGATCCTCACATTCCTTCCCTTTAGTTCACTTCTCTCCTCCATAATCAGTTCTTTTTCTCCTTTTCTTTCTTTCTCCTTTAGCCCTTCCCCTTTTCAGAGGCCTTTGAGGTTTTGTAAGGGCCAACCTGTTCCTAAAAGAAGAACTGCAAAAAGGAGTGGCTGCCTTCTAAGAGCAGAAGCCTCATCAGTGTCAGCAAACACTGAAGCTGAGCAGCTGTAGTGCCCACTTTGTGCTCCGACTGCCTTGTGCTTCATAGCACACCCAGGCAGCTGGATGGAGAAGACAGGAAAACATTTCTTCTTCACTGAAGCTGGAATTTTCCTTCCAGGTGGTGTAAAACTGCCCCACGGCACTTTGTATTGTCACCTGGCAGGTGCCAGGGGAGTAAAAGGCAGCAGAGACTGAATGCTTCAAACCAAGGGGAGCCTTGCAATGTTCAGTGGAAGAAGCAGAAATGTGGGTTTGAGACTTCATCCTGAGAAGTCAAGCTCCACTTGCTCTCAGAATTCAGCTTCAGAATGCATTAATTTTTACATGCATTTCCAGGAAATTACATGCATTTTTTTACATGAATGCATTGATTTTTGCATTAATGCATTCATGTAAATTTTTGCATTAATGCATTCATGTAAATTTGCATTAATGCATTCAGAATGCATTAATTTTTACATGCATTTCCAGGAAATTGTGCTTTACAATTTCAGAGTTGCACAGCCTTTAGTTCTGGAGCCTCCAAGAGGCCACATAATAACTGGTGTGAATCCTTTCATCCATCACAGAGGTGACGTGTCAGGTGTTTGGAAGCACAGAATGATGCTGCACAACAGTTGTGGAGAGGCAGTGAAAAATGACGAGTTCTGTGGAAGCTGCAAGAAGGAATTAGGGAGACTGGAAGGATTTTCTCAGTGGGGAGTTGGCTGGGGCATGTGCACACTGTGAAAAATGCCTTGGTATCTTCCATCAGCTGAAGCAGCTGCAACCCCGCTGCAGCTGCAGTGTCCCCTTCAGACAGTAAGGAAAACAGCTCTCCTTTCCTCTTCCAAGGGAAAACACTGTCCAACAAATACTTCTCACAGTTCCTGACCACTTAGAATTGGTCTCTGACTGAGCTTTCACAAAGCCCAGAACTTCTCAGGTGATCCCTGGGGGATCTGGGGTTTACACTGAGCTGTACCAGCTCTGCTTGTGGCCCAGCACATCTTCCCTTGTTTATTTCCAGATGATCTCCCTCGATTTTTCATCTTTATTTTCATCTTTGTTTCATCTTTAGTGGATAGTCAAGTAGTGAAAACCATGTCAGTGGAGTCCTTGTAGCTGCTTACTGGAGGAAGAGGACAGCACATCTCTTTTACAGCAGGAGAGAGAGCATGGAGCCGCTCGGGGGAACTGAGGGTGGAACCAGTGTTTCACCGAGACACCTGACATGAATCCAGGAATAAAAAATAAGCACCTGCTTTAGTTTTAACTGCCACAGCTGAATTTTTAGATTAGAGTATGTGAGATCTGTCGTAATCCATGGTAGGCTGATGACTTCAGTTGTATGGAGTTCTTCTCTGACTGGAAAGGGATGAGCAGGGAAGAGCTGGCGCTACAGAAGCAGACTAAGAATTCAAGGCAAGGAGCAGCTACCAGGGAAGTGCTCAGGTGCAGAAGAAGGCAAAGATTTGTCTCATAGGACATTGTTGTGGGAAGCTTTTAGTCAAGCAGATTGAACAAAAAGAATCAGTGGAGTGATCTTCTCTTTGTAAAAGTGTTTTTGTCAAAAAGCAATTATTTTTTTGGAAATGTATCAAAATTTAAAATGGGAAAATGAGAAACAATTGTCTTTTGACTTTCTCATTTCACTGTGATAATGTCAACTTGTTTCATTTATTGCAAGTCAAAACATTTCATTCTGATTTCCTCATTTAGATCTGGATTCTTCTATTGCAACATTTGCTAATGTATTTACATATTTCTCTCTACATATTCCTTTTTTATATTGCTTAAGTGTTGCAGAAATACAGATTTTCTGGTTCTGCAGAAACAATTCTATTGTATTTCTTGTTCTGATTTGAAGTGAGTTTGCTTTAAAAATAGTGATATTCCCCACCCACCCTACCCCCAAAAACAGACATGCAGATTTTTGTGTCATCTCTGCTTCTAATGAGAATTAATTTTTCCCTCAATTTTGCGTGCACAGCAAAACCTTCTGAGGCTAAGGTGGTTTTATTTTGGATCAGTCCCTGTTCTGAGCTCAGGTTTTTATTCAGAGGACTTACAGTGGTCAAGTAGTAGTAACCAATCCCTGAAAAATACCTGTCTTCCTAATGCATTTTAAAGTAATTCAAGTTGCTATGAGCTACTTTCCATACTGTCTTTAGGAATCCTTCATCTCATAACCTAATGGTGCCACTCTCAGTTCCACCCCTGAGGCCTGAAGTGGCTACATAGAAACAGAGACTAGACAGGAGTAAGGGAATAAAGGTAGGTATTTATTTGAAAGTCAAGTCACAGTCCCTGGGGAGATGTATCCCACAGAAAGAGCAGCTGTCCAGAAAGTCCCCAATTACCCTTCTCACTGTTTCAGCACTGTTTCCTTCTTCCAAATTAAGCCAGAGTGTTGTGCACATGCTTCTTTGCAAGCTTGCAATGCTTTTCTTCGCATTGTCTGCACCACTGTCTTGTGTTTGGGGTTGGCATTTTAAATGTAACTCTGAACGGTGACATCGGGAGGAATTAAACAGCAATGAGAAACCAACACACTTTTTAGGAAATAGCCAGTTGTGAATAGCAGTTCTCGCGTATTGCTTCAAAATCCTGCAGCATCAGTCTGCAGTTAAGGAAAGAACAAAAGAGATTCCAGAGGCTGAGACGCTTTTCCCAAGAGGGTACGTGTGTGCACAGGGGGTGAGTGCTGATTGTCCCCTCTCTTCCCCTTGTGTCCAGGCCAACCTGGCACAGAAATCAAGTGGGATTTAGTGGACATGTAAACCAGAAAGGCAAGATGAGCAGTGTCTTTCCCAGCCTAATGTTTTCCCTCCCTCACTGGGGCTTTGGGAGGTTGCTGCTGCATTGGTGGAGGATGACTGAAATGTGCATTCACAGCAGCAAAAGTCAGCTGTAAAAAATTTCCCAGGTGAGTGTCAGCGAGCCGCTAATCAAATTGAGGGTTGATTGCAAAACTAAAAATGAAGCAAACGCTTTGCATAATTTGTTAGACTGCTGCTGTGTGTGCATGTGTGTGTTTGTAGACTCTTCCTCAAGCATTGTGAATTGAATTAATCATGGAGAAAGAAGCACTCCGTGTTCACATTCTTGGTGCAGCTCCAGGGATGTTTTGTGTGTTCCAGATTGGAGTTAGGGCTGGGTTAGAAAATCTGGGAGAGACCAGGCCTTGTTCTCCAACTGCTGCATTTGTGGGCAAGATTTAATGGCAGTTCAGTGTATTTTGCATGACTTGAGAAATTTTAGACAGCTTTCCATATTTACTGTGTAGAAGTGGAAAGAGCTGGTTTATCTCAGCTTGTAGGAATGCTTAAGTTAAGTTAGTCTGTGCCTACTTGAGTAACCACAGGTGTTGAAATAAAGCACAGGAAATCCCAGATCCAGTTACAACACCCTAAAAATGCAGCCTTAATGCATCTGAGAAGTCCCCAGAAATTTCCAGTTCTCAACAAGCATCAGCCTGCCCCTGAAGACAGGCTTATTTACCTCAGCCCACAGTCTGGTCCGTGAATTAAATACATGCCCTTACTCTCACTAAGACCTCACAATTCCCCCAGCCCTACCTAAGCCTACAGAAGTTTTGTCTCATTTACACTGGTTTGAGTTGTGTGAGCTAAGTTTAAGCAAAGGGATTGCCACAGTAAAAGAGTTGACCAGCTCTCAGATTCTTGTTAGTTGACTGCAAGTAGACTGAGCCCTTTCTCCCTGTGAAGCCTTTATCACATAAACATCTTCTGGGCAGTATGGATGGACTGCTCCGTTCAAGCCAGCCCTCTTTTGTTCTGTGAGATGCAACAAAGTGACCACAGCTTGTTTGACTAACTCTAGATTCATTGCTTTGACATGTTTTCTCAGTAAAACCAAACCTAACCAATGCCAGTCACCCGGAGCACTGGCCTGGACCCATCGCTTTTAATTCTTTTCTGTCTTTGAAGAATGATGGAGCTTCTAAAAGGTTCCTTAAGGCCGCCTCATTTTCCCTCCCATACTGATCCTGTGCTTCAGGATATCACTGCCAGTCCTGGGTGTTGTCAGGCTGCTGTGCAGAGCTCACTGCCATGCCAGGTCCTTTTCCCCTGAGTTGTGTTGTCTCACAAAGCAGCACGTGGGGATGCTTTGGCCACACAAAAGGAAGGGGTTTGTCACTGTCATGGTGAAAGGAAATGCGCTGCAAAACACGAGTTCAAATCTCAGTGCAGCTCTCCTTCAGTGACTGATATCTTAACCTGCAAATATCTACCCTCATAGGAAACAATAAATAGGGAAAAATGGGGGAAATGGTATGAACCCACTAACTATTACCTGTAACCCTCCTAAATGATCGGTGCACATCCTCATGTGAGACAGTCAGTGTGCTGAAGGGCCCACTGATTCATAGTCCCTTGCAAGCAAAGATACAGGAATATCTTCCTCCTCCTGCAGGCAAGGCTGTCTGCAGCTGGTCAGGGACTGAGGCCAGGCAAGCAGCAAGGTGCCCTGGCAACCAGCCAGGAATTGAAAGGAGCAGGGAGAGGTCTCAAAATCCCACCCAGCCTACAGGTTCCCTGCTGAGCTGGTGCAAGAGGAAGGAAAAACATGGTATTGACCCTCAGAAAGCTTCCTTGCTTTCTGTGCTTGCCCTCATTTAGCTGCCAGAGGTATCTGGAACAGAACATCCAGATGCTTTCCATCAAGTTGTTATTATTCCCTCCTTGCTCAACCACCTTCGCTGTTCCCTGACCCAGTCCTCTGCTCCAGGCAGTACTTTGTGCTGGCTTTTTTTGCCCCTCTCAGCCTCTCATCAAGGTGTAAATAGCCCTTCCCACTACAAGTGAATCGGCAGGGCTCTGCTATTCTCCTGCAGAGCTAAAAATCTTCTGCAGCAAAGCAGCTGCTCCGTAGAATTTATCTGACTAAAAGATGAGACTTCCTGAAATGCATTGAGGGGCTAGATCCTCCCGGCTGGTATAAATCCTCGTTTACAACATAGATCACAGCTATAGCCAGCATGTAAATCACAATGCTCCCTCCTGACTTGAAAATCTATGAATCTATGAAAATTGGCGTAATTGCATTGATTTCAGGAGGGCTCCTGTGATTTACACCGGCTGGGGACGCGGCCCGGCGTACGCCCATCCTGTTAGAACAAATTAGGATTCTCTCTGTGGCGCAGCAGTTCAGCATCCAGGCAGGCTGGGTCAGCCACAGCCGTCAGCTCCTCCCAGAGCCCACAGAGGAGCAGGGCTCGGCTCTGCCTGAGCTCTGAGCACGTGGCTTTGCTCCCTGTTAGGCTGTGTTTGAGAAATGCTATTGCCCAGTAAAGTGCTGCAGTGTAGAAATGCAGCAGTTCACTCTGACCGACGAAAACCTGTAGGGGTTTTCACAAGCCAGCCAGTGGTTCAGGAAATGCTGTTGCAGAATGCATCCAACACTTCTGCCCATAGACCTCTCTGAAGCCCTCAGTGCCAGGTTCCTTGGCAGAGCAAAGGATGCGAGCAGAGCAGCATCAAATCAGATTAACAGCCATTGAGTCTTTCCCTTGTGCAGTGAAGGGATCTTGCTCTCTGCCTGCTGCAAAATTAGAAGAAAGTGAATAAATAGCAAATGGGAAGTGCGAAGGAGAATTTCAAACAGGTTATTTTGTTCTCCATGCAAGTTTACTTTCAATTTGGTTTACGCGGGATTGTTTTACAGTAGAATGGCAATTCACCTTAAAGTCTCTGGAGCAAGAATCAAAGTCATTAGTCTTACAAAGCATTTATTAAAGCCTTAGTTGACAGTGAAAGTTCTATTTAAGGCTGCGCTTGCACTTGACTTACGATAGTTTGTTTCCATTGCTTACAATTTCCTGAAAAAATTACACCTCTGTATTTAATTTTCAATGCCTGGCCTTTGCTCAGCAGTAAAGTCTGTTGTTTTGGATAGAAACCTATTGATCAAGTATCTAAGAAAAAGCAGAAAACAAACTTTTTATTATCACATTATATTCGGATTCTTATACTTGGAATTTAATCCCAACAGAACCTGCAAGTTAAAAATACGGAGTTTGTTTAATTCTCACCCAGGACTGGAGTCAAGGTCAATTGATTTTGGACATGCTCAGTGAACAGTTTCAGCTGTGCTTAGAGTCATGAGAGTGCAGGTCACAACAAATAAATATTGACGGATCTGTGAAAGCACAGAATGTGGCCAAATTCTTCTTTTGACTACACAGTTGTGTCTCTCGGGATGTTGATGTTGCTTTTGCATGCTTTCATAATCCGGGCTTAGGAGGACTTTCAGGTTTGGGTTTTGTTTTAAATTATCTGGTTATGGCGCTGTGATGGATGTTTAATTTCCCTAAAGACCTGGGTAAATAACAGATCTCATTTTGGTGGCCAACCTGAAACGTGTAGCATCTGCAGAGTAAACAGTGGAACCACAGTGTTTTGCCCAGCTCTGTCGCAACAGCCATTTCCAGTCTGAAGTCTCGAGATGGTGTCAGGGATAGGAGGCTGCCGCTGGTTTCAGTCACTAGGAGGGAGGTGGATGCACTGCACAGAGGGTGTGCACCCTCCCCTTCACTGCTTCTCCCAAATGCTGCTCTTTGTTGGGGAGGGGATGTTTGGTAATCCCCCTGCTTAGTCCCCTGGTCGTGCCCACCAGGGAGGTTCTGCCTGTGCTGGGCTGCCTCACACCTCAGCTGCTGCAGCACAAGGCAGGCCTGTGCTCTGAACTGTCCTGTAAAAAATGGACCTGCTTACACACCTTGCAGCCTCATCCTGTGTTATTTTGAAAGGAAAGTCAGCCTGGACACATTTGGTCTGAAAGCTGCCACTGACGGCAGGTTTTATTGGCACTTGCCACAGCTGGGTTCGACACAAGTTTCTGTGAGATAGGTGTGGCCCCAAAGCTCCATCCCACTCACGCCGGACCTGTCCTGGCTTGCTTGCATGAGGAAAAGAGCTCAGAAACCCTCTGTGGGAAGGATCTCCTGACATAACTACAAATAGGAAAGAGGGTGCCTTCTGAGGCACAAGCACACTCTCTGTCCTCCTTTTAACCTAGTGGTTAAAAGGATTACTCTGCTTCCTCCCCACCTCATTGCCAGGGAAACCCTTTTCCTCCGGCAAATGCCTCTCTGATGTTGAAACCGTGTGAAACATCCCTGCCTTGTCAGAAGACCTGGGTTTGGTGGTTTTTTTATGGCTGGCTTGTCTGGGAGGGTGGTGACTCAAATTATCTCCGCGTGTATGAGCGAAAAGAGTGCCTGGCATTTGCCGCTGGCTAGAGTGGCCCTGTGGCTTGACTTCCACCCTCCCAGGGAGCTGGGACCCACCTAACAGGCAAGCAGGGCAGGTCCCTGGCCGCCTCACGAGTTTCCCTGCCAGCTGGCAGGAAGGTGGGCTGGTGCCTGACACTGAGGCAGGTTGTTCTGTTCCTGCTTAGTGGATGTTTTTATTGCAGTGTGAAACGAAGCAAAATATAGAAGCTGGCTGAGACTGTGTTGTGAGGAAATCCTCTGATCTTGCTAGCTCTGCTCAGTGTTTAGCCTTTTATCAGGACATGAGCTCATTGCTGTTTCAGGCTAAAGACAGAGCTTTGTATGGATTCTTTGCTTTCACTCTTGAAATTCTCTGTTTGACTTGCAGCTTGTGTCAGAAAAGGGCCTGATCACAAAAAAAATGTTAATGCTTTTACCAGGAAAGTTAGCAGGCACTTACACGTCACTCTTCCAAGGGATACAGGTGTGTAAGTGGAGGAAAGTCACACATCTCTCTTTGAATCGGGTTCTCAGAGCATCCATGGAGATACTAATTATCTTCTGCTGAAGATCCCCAATTTCTTTTATGTCACCAAGAGCTGTAGTTGCCTGGCAATACCCAGTAACATCCAAGTGCCTCCGAGGGCTGGATGTAAACTGCAACGTCGGCGCATTGTAAATGGAGGCAGGTGTATTTCAAGATTTTTACAGAGGAAAAGGTGCACAGAAAAGTTTAAACAGACAGCCAAAATGAGCTCTTTTTATTCACATGATATTTTATTCCTTGTGATAACCAACTTCTCCTTTTATTAAATAAACTCCAGCAAAACCTTCCCCAGCTTTTGTACGATTTTTTTTCCATTGCTGATCTTTTTGTCACACTCATGGTTCTGTTGCTGCCGGAATTCACACACGGGGATGTCTGACTGGGATATCCAGAGCCTTGTCAGAATATGCAGGGCAGGACTGAAGGACATGGCCAGAGCTATCAGCTATCAGCTACCAGCTATCAGCTGCTGCTGTGTGGGGCACCTTGCAGGGTGTCACAAGGCTCCTGATGTGTGGGTGTGAGCTGACATGCTCTGTGGCAGTGCCTGTGGGCTGTGGGAGCTGATGGGCAGCTTACCAGCAGGGTGGCCAGTTCAAGTTGTGGCCATGTCTCTTTCCCCTAGATAGGCTTGTTAAGAGCTCATTTAAAAGAGTCCAGAAGTCCTGGGGATAGATTTAGCCTCAGCTTCCAGATCTGGCATGCTGTGGCAACTCCAGCATGATGTCTGGTGTGCTGCAGAGGAGGCACCTGCCCTGCTTGGTGCCTTTACCCTCAATATAACCAAGCACAATTGCCTTCACCTGCCTGCCTAGGTCCTGATTCCAGGCTGTACTGCACAGCCAGATCAGGTACTCAGAAGACTTCTGTGACAGCAAGTTCAGACTCCACTGGTCACAGAACTATTCAGCGCATTTAAGCTGCAATTTATGGCTTAAATCCAGGCTCAGCAGCGGGCGGCCGCACGCATTAGCGCCTGCCTCAGTGTGGGAGCTCTCTATTGCAGAAGCAAGAGGAAACTTCTGAAAAAGCTGGCGGAGCAGTGGCTTTGTCTTGTTTTCTGTTCTGTTTGGTATTTCACCTACCCATCAGGAGAGCTGTGGTTTTGTTTTCATGAGAGACTTTGTCTTCATAACACCTCTGGACACAGGACAGCAGCTGGAGGCTGTGTCTGCAGTGCGGCTGGGAGCTGCACGTTTCAGACAGCCCAGTTTCGTTCCTTTAGCAGAGATAGGAATGAGTTTTAGTCAAGCACTGCTTTAATCAACACCTCCTTAACTCCAAGGTGAAGCTTGCTTGTTTGTATTGCAAACTAATTCAGCGATGACTGGTTCAAAGTGGGCTTTTAAGTTCATGGGTATGTAAACTGGTTGTGCTGTGGACAGCTGGCCCGCTATTTAAGGGGGTTTTTGCTCAGGTCACAGCTTTCCAGAATATATCTGATTAAATGATCTCGATCTGTTTCCTAAGAGAACTGGGTTTTTTAACAGAATTTTTCATATTGCTTTTAGCAGACTCAAGTGGTGCCTGCTTTAGGACTATAAGCTGCCATATCCCAGTCCATTCCAAGTGGAAAAAGGAGCCTGATGCTGCCTCTAGCTGCCCACCTGACGATTCACCATCACGTGCATATTCCATGTCTGGATGAAGAACACCTTGGCAAAGGTGGTGCAGGGGAAGGACAGATTATTGCATTCTGGATCAAGAAAAGCATAACATAAAGGAGGATGCACTATTTTTTTCTGTCATCTCTTTGAACATCACAGTCAGCACTCACTTCCCCGCATTCCCCTTCTTTTCCTTAATATCAGAGTGGCCCTCATGAAGATGTTGTGCTCTGTGCCTCTGGGTGGTGTTTGGTACAAGCTGAAGAAAATTAAACTTCCATGGCAGTATGATTCAGTGTCCTGTCTCTGCACAGCTCTGTGGATGGATACCAGGCTCCAGCCATTCCCTTCAGTGTGGCCACTCTGTCATTCCTGCCATTTCCTCTTGCAGTGACCTAAAGCATGAGTGCTGTTGGTTAACAAGCAGGTAATTTAGACATTAAGAGAAATTTAGGAGAGGCATGCCAGAGGCTTGGGGACTCTAGGCTGAGACTTCACAGCCATAGATTAAAGATCATAAGGTTATTGTACTTTTCTAGTTGTAACTAATTACTTGTTTAATTTCTACCTTCTAATTTATGTCCTTTTGTGTTTTAGGTATATGTCATATACGTGTCTAATGCAATTTACTGCAATGTATTTATCTCATTATGGAAGAGTGTTATCTTCATCAATTACAAGCAAGAAAGGCTCCTAGAATTAATAAGGGGATGAAAGCTAAATTTGTATTTCAGCGGACTCTTGAAGGCTTATCTCCATGGGAAGGCTGTATGTAAATCTGCAGTGTTTCATCTGGCTTATGTTAACTCCTGCGTTTGGATTTCAATTCTATGGTAAGTGCAAAGTATCTCTCCACAATAAAAGGGGAGTAAACTGCCTTGGAGTTAGTGAAGGTGTGTAAGATCAGTCACAAACTAGCTAATATTCTCTATGTTCTGCTCCATCTTGTCTTGCAGCAGCCTGTGCATAATTTTTAGCTAATATTTTTCTTTGTAATCCAACTATTGGTTAAATTAAGGTAGCTGCAGTGTTGAAAAATAGGTGATATAGTGAAAAAAGCATCGTTGTGCTGCTTTATGTTGTGTGCCTGTTGCAAACCTTCTCGGTGCTTACCCTTCCCTGTTCCTGACAAGACTGTGTCCTGTCTAGTCAAACACTGACTGCAGAATTCTCTAGCACTTGGACCTGCTGAAGCCTCCCTGTCAGGTGTACACCTGGCTAAGGTGTCTGAGCCAGCTTCTTGATCCTTCTTGCTGTTCACACTGCCTGGTCTGAAGTGACCAGTCCACTCTTCCTTTCTTCTGCTTCTCCTGGCACACCTTCTAGAAGGGAGAACACAAAGCTCTGCTTTTCCCAGGAATCATGCTCACCTCCTTTTCCTGTGTCAGAGTTTTGCCAGTGGCATGAGCTCATGCTTTCTCGGAGTCTCTCTTCAAGGTTCTCATCCAGAGTATCAGAAGCCATATTATCCTTTATTTTAGTGGCATAAAAAATTGCCTTGGGTGCAAAAAGCAGTGAGTTACCAGTCCTGTTTCCTGCCACACTTTAGCATTCTCAAGTGCTCTTTGGGTTAAGGTGAGTTTACAGAAGTTGAAGCTACTTTGGCTTTATACTGCAAAAAATGATTGTGGTTAAATTATTTTTCCAAAATACCCCTTTTTAACATTTCATTTTTCTAGAATAGCTCTGAGAGATTTCATTTTTACACACTGCCATGACTGAAACATAAGAACTTTTCATGGACATAAATTTTCACAAGGAAAGATGCAATGTAATTCTACTGAACCTAGTTCTATACTCACTATGAATATACAATTATTTTTACCTTTAGCATGTTGGGTGGGAGAGACCCTTGGCTCGGAGTAATAGAGAGTTGAAGTCACTTAGTGTTGGTCTGAATGACTATGTAAATTGCAAGAGGCAGAGAATCTGATTCTGTGCCTATAAATTTTACCAAATCAGCTGCTTGTCAAAATTCATTTTTGCTTTATTTAATCATTAGCTATTACTGGAAGAAAATTGTACATTCTGCTGTTAGTTCTTCTGTTATAAATCTGAAATAAGAGCCTAATTCTTACCTTCTTCTGTCTGGTATCAGTGCAAATCAATTCCAGTGAAATTTACTTTAGATTTAAGCTACCATATTCATAGCATAACCTGGTCTTTGTGGTTCTTAAAACAGATGCATGGAAATGCCTACAGTTGTAAAAAATGATCCGAGTCAGCTGATTTCATGTCATAGCTTTTACTTCAGTGTGATGGACTGTATTTTGCTGCACACCTTTGAGCATCAGGTATTCAGTTGGCTGGCCACTGAGCTGACTGTGGTTAAAAAATAGATACTGGCACATTCTTAGTCAGGCGTCAGGTTTGCAGGGAGAGTCAGAATTGCCAGTTGTTGCAATAGTACCTGAAGCAAGGGTGTGGCTGAGTTAGCAAGCATCTACCCTTCCAACAGCGATCAGCTTCCACCATAATGTCTTGGAAAAGCTGTATAATCCCTTCTGCATGCTTTTACTGCAAATTTGTCCTGGGAACAGAGTGGGTAGATGGGGTGATGTGCCCTGGTCAATTCACCTTCCGTGGGGCTGAGACCATTGCAAAACAGCAGAGGAGGTGCTTGAGATGAAACACGAGAGCCTAAGTCAGCAGTGGCAAGCACAGGAAGCAGGAGTGGCTTTGGGAAGTGCAGGAGCCAGGCTGGTTGTGTGTGAAGTGGGCTGGAGCTTGGTTCTCCACAAGAAGGGACTTTGTGTGCCAGGGGAGAGGCTCAAGTGATCGACAGCCTTAGAACAGACCCACACTGTGCATGCATGGGGCCGTGCCAGCACCTTTTAGCTAAGGAATGTAATACTGCCGTGCCCAGCAGGGGTTTTATCCAAACTGGTGCCATTTGGCTTCTCCTTAGCAGTTTCCATGCACACAGCGTTCAGAGAAGGACATCTAGCTAAAGGGTGTTAGCTCTCCAATTACCCTTGCCTCGTATAATGGCTCCCAGAGGCCCATTCTTCACTGCTGTAAATTAGAATAACCCTTAAAGTTGGCTAATTTGTCCATGCCCTTTACTAGAGATGAGGGTAATACGCGGGAGATGTAGAGCAGCCTTCTCCCCTCGTGGCCTCAGGGCTCTCTCACCCAGCTCAGCCCAGCCGGCAGTGGGGATCAGCTGTGATCCTGGCTTCCTGCTGATGGCAAGGAAAAGCCTGGGCAGGATGTCACAGGGGCCAAACTAAATCCCTGCAGAAACACACCACCGTTCTCATCCTCATATTGTACTCACATGCCCTGAGAAGGCAAAGGAAGCTTTCCCAGCCCTCTGGCTACAGCAGTGCTGCGGTTCTGTAGCCCAACAGGCACTTGAATAAGCAGCAATCATGGGTTGTGCCTTGTCTTAGCTTGTGGGAAAGAGTTTTGAGGTTTTTTTGGTTATCTGTGGACTTTCAGCCACTCAAAAGCTGCATTTTCAGCATGGAGAGAAGCTGTTAGATGCCTGAGGAGCCAACAAGAAGCTGATCTGCATGTATAATCTAAAGAAAAGGGGAAATCTTGTGGGAGGAAACCTTTACTTGAAAGGAACTGCTTTGTTCTGCTCTAATCTGTGTTGTTTGCTTGACCCTTTCTGGTGACAAACCTGGTACACTGCTGCTCTGCTTCTGAGGCCAGGCAGCAGGGGTCATTTCCAGCCTGGAATGATAAAGTGCCAGGGGTGAATGTGTATGATATTACCCCAGTTCTTTTAGCAGCAGTTTAGAAGAGGTTCCAGAGGGGCCCCTGTAGCCCAACCAGTGTCTGATGGAAGTTTGCACGTTCATTTGGACAGTGCAAAGCTGAACCAGGGGTGTCTATATCAGATTTCTTGTGTGTGTTAAGCCGTGTTTAGGTGCACCTGAAGACCCCTGGGGTTCCCTGTCCAGTCCTTTGCACCCTCTTGGCAGCTTGGGGAAGAGACTCCCTGAAGAGTAACCTTGGGAGTGTGGGGGAACTTCTGCTGTTTTTCAGCCACATCAGTTCCCTGATCCACTTTCTACACAGAGGTGCAAACGTTTGTCCCAGCAGAGCAGGTGGGTGGTGGGAGGGAGGAACTGGTGATGAAGGGAGAAGAGACTAAATCTGCTAATCCAGTACTGCTGCCAAATAAACACACCTTGAATTGCAGCTGCTGGAAGCTCGTCTGTCAGTGGTGCCTTTTTCATAGGGTGACAGGGAACAGGAGCTGAGCCTAGGAGCGTAGCTTCAAGAAGCAAATTTACTTCAGTTAAGTCTAAAAAAAGCCAGATATTCTTCTGTTTAAGTTTATCCAGCCAGATCACTGGCAGTTCCCCCGTTTCCCTTTGAATTATCTCTGCTGAGTTCACTGCAGTGCCTTGGGTTCACTCTGGAGCATAACTGAGCTATGGCTGCTCATTTCCTTGTGTTTTTGTGATGAAAACAAATCTGTGATGTGGGGATACCTCCTGGCTTAGTCAGAAGGTAGGTGAAGGCACCTAACTGTACCCAAATGCTTGCAGGGTGACTGTCCATCACAGACTGAAAGGGCCAGTGTGACCACGGGCTGGAAGAGTATGTGAAGGATGAGGAGACTGACGCCTCTTTCACTGATGTGTTTATCAAGAGATTTCTGTAGTGTTTTACCCTGGTATAAACCAAGCACACACTGAGAGGAACCAGGCCAAAGTTCAGACGAGCCTGGTTCTTCATGCATTCACCTTATCTGACTGCTCCCACCCCTTGTGCAGTATTTAATAAATGTTACTGGGTTATTTCTTACGGGCATTGCTGGGGAATACCAATCCTAACTGCACCTTGGTCAGACCCCAGCTTCCTCCTCTCCCTTCCCACCATTCACACACATGTTTTATGAGCTGCAGGTGCTGCAGACAGTCAGCTATTAGGGGGACTGACCAACACAAGGCTCAGTTTTTTTGCTCTGAACTGCACCCCTGAAAACAAGCCTCTTTTTTTTTAATTTTGTGTCAGCCCGTTTCCTTCTGTTTCTACATCAAAACACTATGGCAGCCCCAGCCCTCACACTGATTTCACCAGAACTGCAGGGTATTCAGCTGCACTCAGGCCTTGCCCACAGTCTCAGGAAGGTCTAGTCAGGTTTCACAGTGGGAAAACAGTCTGTCTCTGAATGTGTGGAATTGCACAAGGGAATGTGATGAATGAGAATGTTTTTCTTTCTCAGCATATCTTCTAAATCCCACTGGACAATCTGTGTGACTGGCAAAACTCTCCCAGAATTCTGACTGATGTAGCCCATCCCAAGTCTTATCTCTCATTAAAGGATTAAAGAGCATGCCAGTATTTCTCCACGAAAAGTTTCCAAAAATCCTGTGAAGAAAGCCTCTGCTTTTCTCACTCTCCCTGGCTGTGAACCAGATGGGAAGCTGGAACCCCTCACTCTGAGCAGGTTGGGCCAGTTCTTGTTACCTCTCCTCCCTGGCCTGGGGCTGCCACCAGCTTCCCCAGGCACGACCGACTCCGTGCTGCCCTGCCTTAGGCATCTCCAGCCTGGATTCAGTGGTGCTCCTGATTCCTGGAGAGTTTTGCAGATACCAGTGCTGATCTGCACAAGAATCCAGCAAAGGTGGGGCAGATCTCCAGTACCTGGGCTGCTGTGCAGGGTGTCACCCCAGGAGACTCTTCTTTACTTTCTTTCTTGGAGTTTGAAGGGAAAAAAGGAAGATTAGTCATCCCTCAACTCCTGCAGCATCTGAGAATTCCAGAAGGATTCTCAGGTGGTGCAGATCACCAGGGTGTTTTTGGACTGAATTCCAGCCAAGAGCCTGGCCCCACGTTCTTTACATGGAAGCAGCACTCAGAAAAGCAGCACAGGAAATTAATGTCCTCTCTTTAGATGTAATGAATGTTTGCCCCTGTTGTTTAATTCTTTTGCTCAGTGTCCTGCCAAGGAGTTCAGTGCTGGATAATACAAATGAAAGCCATCCCCACCCTGAAGGGCTGACAGCTCCGGAGACAGACGTACTGCAGACTGGTTTTGCCAGGCAATAAATAGGTGAGCGTGGTTTCGTGTTCATCGCTTTTACCAGTGATAAAGAGCAGGACAGATTCAGAAATGAGTAAGCCTGAGTGAGGGTTTTTTTCCCTGTTGATCTTGTGGGGGGGAAAAAAAAAAAGCCATCCAGTGAGCAGTGGATTTAGGAGAATTCAAATTGCAAAGTAGCTAGAGAGCAGTGTTTGACCACGGAGAGGAAGACAAACTGTGCAGGGCAAAGTCTCCCCACAGGAGGAAATTACCTTAAAATTCTCTCTTAAATAAATGAGAAGTTCTTCTCCAAATAATCCCTCTTAATGCACATGTACTGCAAACTAACTAATTCATTACCTGTGTAACAAAACTGGCATAGTTAAACCGCATTTTCTAATTTAACCAGAAAATTATTTATCTGATTTATCTGACAGCAAAGGGCTACCAAAAAACTTAAGTACACTTCTTCAGAGTTCAGGGACAGCTGACCAAACCTTACCTCGGCTTTCTGGCTACATGAAGTCTGTATTTCTAGCCATGGATTAACTATACAGAAAATATTATCTGCAAGGATAAGGAAAGTAGCAGCACCCTTATTTTGGCTGCACAGCTTTATGTACCTGCACAGGCAAACAAGGTGCCTATACCATCGCAGAATTCAAACACACTCATGTTTAATTCAGGGTTCTGATTCTCTTAGTTGTCAATTATTGCTCTGCAAAGTTTTCAGGCTGGTGTCCAAATTTGTAAAAACTTCTTCTCTAAACCTTGCCTGCATGGAAGTGAAACAGCAGGGATTTACACCTGCCTGTCACAAGGTCCTGGAGGTGATGTGCATTTTTAGCTGCATGCTTTTGCCAACTTGTCTGCATGGCTATTTACACAATATTTGCAACATACATTTTCTCAAAACGTTTATCTATTCATAGGTTTTCCTGCATTACAGACAGGGAAGGTAAAGGAAGAAGGTAAATGTTACATGGAAAACTCCGTATTAAGGGTTAAACACATCCACAGAGACAATCAACAATGTGATTACCATGAGATTGGAGACCAAGTGTTTTGGTATTTCTAAAAGCCTTCAGGACCGCCTGCATTTATAGCGCAGTAATACTTTAATGCAGCTTTTTTGTTTTGGAACTCGAGGTGTGAAATTCTCGCATACAGATTTCCCAGGCTTGTGTTCTTTGTATGCCCTCAATCACACTGGCATTCATAGGAATTTTCTGTGAATGCAGGGTCGGGCCCTGCTACAAGTTTCTGTTTTCTAAGTCTATTAGGGAAACACAAGAAGAAGCAGATATTACATGTGCAAATTTTTACTTTCATCTCCAGGTGGGTATGAATAGTGTGTCATTAGTTAATGATGACATAAGAGCTGGCATTCCTGATAAGCCCACAGCTCCTTCAGGCTTGCTGGAAGGTTGCAATCCTATTAGTCAGATGCTGTAAAAGTTGGCTTTTTAATTACCTGGGAGTCAAGATAACTCTTCCCTTTCTGAGCTTCTCGGAATTACTCACAGATACACGTTCAAGGGAAGGATTTGGCCTCCAAATTTTAAGTACAATCACTTTTAAACACAGGGTGAAATACAAACATTTTTCCTATGGTACCCAACAAGCATCTTTCCCACCTGACCTGCCTCCTGCCTCTTTGTCATCATCTTACCTGATCCAGGGTTCATGTGACTTCCTTCACACCCCACCCTCAGCCTTGCACTTTCCACCACTGACAGTCTGATCAGGAACAGGGGACCTGAGGACAGTCAGGGGACAGGTGTGTACCACGGTTTGATTGTGTCAAAGTCAAAAAAGCCTGGCTGTGAGAGGGGATCTCAGGACAGCAGGCTGGCAGGGAGCCGAGAGGAGCGTGTCAGCGGCTGTGTTTTGTAAACTAGCAGCAATCCTTTTGCCGCCGTGGATTGCAAAAACAGCAGCACTGCCAATGTTTATGTGCCTCTGGCGTCCTGACTAAGAACCTTTTAGTTACATCACGGGGATGTGCAATAGGGTTTGGAGTTTTGCTGGCTAGTAGTGTGATTTTTGGCCTCATGAAATGTGGTTGGATGCGTAACTGAGTGTCGGAGTTGTATCTGGGGCTGAACCAAAACCACAGGGAGTTTGTGATATTGTGCCTGGTATTGTGAGCAGTGCTTGGTATGGCAGTGGGGAAGAGGGACTTGGCTCCTCTAAAGTCATCAGTCTGACCAGTAGAACTGCATTGTTTTGCTCCAGGTGTTACTCTGCTGTGGATAATTTGACTTTCCCTACATTGCACTGGGTAGCAGAATTTTGCATAGCAAACCCCTTTTGCTGTGCTCCAGTTTGTAACTCATGGACGTTTTAGGAAGTGTAAGACTGCAGACCAGAGGTTTGTTTCGGGGTTTTTTTCCCCTGTGGTCCATGTGTGGAACTTTGAGATTAAATGTGTACTGTTTTCCCAGTGAAGTTTGTCCTTCTTGGCTAAGGGCTATTTGTCAACAGGAAGTTGATCTGAAAAGTATCAAGGTCTTATTCTAATCTCTTACAAAGTCCTGCAAACTTTCATCAAAAAAAACCAAGAAATGTAAAACTAGAAAGGCCACTGTTTTCGTGTCTGGAGTATGTGGACAGACATCATCATTTAATTCTTCTATTGTTTGTCATTTTATTGTTTTCACCAGCAATATAAGCAGTTTTGCACCACTCTTCTTTACAAAGGTAAGTACTGTATTTTCCAGGATGATCAAGACCCGAATTGAAGCTGTCATTATGAAGGGTACAGGTGGAAAAGATGAACACTGCTCAATTCAAACAGAAATGTGATCTTGAGAGACACAGGGGGCCATGGCAGTGAGGAAAATAGCTGTGTGAAATCCAGAGACAATTTCCTTCCCGGCCCTGGGTCCTTCATGACCTGCAGGGGGTGACTGGGAGCGTCCATAGCCATTCTTCCCCACCTTTTTGATTCCTCTCCTCTCTGAGCAGGGGTTCAGAGAAGCCTCAGTTGTTTGTAGCAGCTGCAGAGCTGCATGGCTTGTGTTGTCTAGCAGAGGTTTGGTGGCTGCTCCATGAACAGACAAACCTTTCTTGCAGGGGAGAAGTTGCAGCCCTGAGAGCAGCTGTAGGAAGTACAGGTGCTGTGCTGACCCATCCTGCTCCTAAGCCAGAACCCTGCACTATCTCTCAGTTCTTTCATCTGTGAAAGGAGGTAAGAGGATTGCTGTACCTCACAGACATGAAGTTTAGATAATTATAAGTGTGAGACACTGAAATATTACACCAGTAAAAATACCTCAGATGAAGAATTGTTGCTCTTTCAAGGCTAATGTGATTTTCTCCAGGTTGTCCTGTTCAGTGAATTCTAAAGGGCAGGGATATGTATTTCTTAAACTCAGTGGAATGATGCTGGATTTCTATTTGTTGGCTTTTATTTTTTGTGACATTCCATAGGGTTTTTCCTCCAGGGATTAAAGTACCTTTATAGACCTCACTCACCACATCCTCCTTCTTCTTCCCATTCCTTCTCCTTTGAACTTAGATATACACTTCATTCTGACAGCAGCAGAAAAAGTATATCTGATCTGTTACCAGTTTTATGTAATTTAGATTGCAGAGTTACACTGGACTATTTTCTGTGGGGGAAAAAGGGTGAAACATCCTGAGGTGGGCGCAATCCCCTCAAGAGTAAGATCTTGAATCCTGAACTGACAAGTTACTGTGGGCAGGATGAATCACTTAGCTCCCAAGTCCTTCCCAATCATAATTTATTGCAAAGAAGGATATTTTCTTAGGTTAATGTTTCAGCTTCTTCTCACCTTTTGTGCCACTTTTCTGAAATCTTTTTTGGGTATGAGTTGATGCTGCACATCAAATTTCTCTTTTGCATTCAATGATGGCCCAGTGGTTCTAAGAAACTTCAAGAGAGATTTCATATTCTGTAAAATACTTCACATTTCTTTTTATCAAAGTCTGATATTTTTTTTTCCCAGGGTTGTACAAGCTCACACTGCCTGCTGAGTCTGTCTGTCTGCATCACTTTCATGTGTTTGTGAATTGCTAATGAAGCTACGTGGGCCTCAGAGCTTGCAAAGGGTTCCCGTTGACGGGGTTTGTACAGCCCGAATTCATTCTCCTCTGGAAATCCCAAAGTGCCTTGCCCCTTTTGCCCACTGCTTAGAGGAAAAGGATTCCCTTGGTTAAGAGGGTGAGCTCTTGGAAGCTCAGCAACAACACTGTTGACCAAAGGTTATCGGTTTTGCTTTGCAAATTATTGATAGGGAAACAGAAGGTGCAAAATCCAGGGAGATGTTCAGGGCTGAAATTCGTATTTTTGCTCTGCTGTTGCTGAGTAGCCTTGACCGCTGCTGCTTATAATGTAACATCCCATAACTTCCATACCTGACTGCAAAATTGCTGAAAACCCCAAATGTGCAACTTTACTGACAAACCACTACTTTTTTTGCAACAGTGGTGCAGTGATGCACCTTTCCTTTCTGCTTGTCCAGCTTACCTGTAGATCTGGTAAACACATACTCCTCCAAAGGAGGGACAAGAGGTGTCCTCCATTTTAAAGCTGTTAGTAGATGTGTCTTCCTAGTGAAAAGCAGATAATTGTTCACTTATATCCTAAAATGATGTGTTAAAGAACATGCTTTGTATGCTAGTAATCATTTTTTACCAAAGAAAATAAGAATTTTTTGTCATTCCTTCAATTTCTTTAATCTCAATAATAGCCAGTGAACTCTCCATGCTGGTATTTTGTTGATGGGGCATAGAGAGATTTGACTGTATTATTTAAAATTCTGTAGTGAGGACAGAAGGAAAAATTGAAAGCATTCTTAAAAGGCAGTTAATTCTTCATGCAGGTTGTATCAGAAATGCTTTTGAAGCCCTTTGTCCTCTGTGAAAACAGAATGTGAAAGAACCCAAGAAGGTGACAGAAACTAAGAAGGTGTGGAGGGCTGATCCCAGAAAGGACCTATGCACATAATGCAGCTTGTAACTGAAATGCAGGTGCCTGGGTGCAGATCTGCGTTCCTCAAGGTGTCCACCTCATCCTGTGTGTCATAAACTTTTCACTTTAACATTCCCCAGCTGGCTGAAGCTGTGCACCTGGTTGTGCTCCTCAGTCCTAAGAAAGCTGAGCAGAGTGACACCTACCTCATCTTTAACCCAGGAGCTCTGCACTCAGGGCTTATTTCCCCAGAGAGATCCATGCTGCTCAGGATTGTCACAGCACATCTGGAATGTGGAATCCAATTGGAATGGAATGGAAACCTAACTTGTCCTTTAAGATTTGGCAGGGACAGATGCCTTCTGTACAATAGCCAGCCGGTTCAACAGCTGACCCTTCACTCCCAGGGCTCTGCCGCAGTGACTCAAACCCACACCTTCCCCAGCAGTGCACCGCAGAGTTAAAAGCCAGTCTGGTCTGAAATGGGCGGCTTAGCACAGCCATCAGCCTCTGAGAACAAGCTTAGTTGTGCCATGTCCTAAATTATACTAGTCCCAGGAGCCACACACACACTGGATTCCCTTTAGAGCAGTTTCTCTGGCAGCTGGTGCTGTCAAGGACCTCGGTCTCCCACCACATCTTTGCAGTCAAAACAGTACAAACCGGAGGAAATTCTAGTCCGCTGAATGTCTTAAGGGTGCTTCAGTTTATCAAGCAAATGAGAAAGCAGTGCACCATCAGAATTAAAATCCTATATAGTTATATATCACCCCATATGTATTTCTCTCCTTCTGCAGACCTTTTCTTATGTTTTCCTGAAAGCAGAGTAATTAATAACTTGGGTGGCACGTGTTTGTTGCTACATGGTTATAGAAAAGGTGCCAGAGCCCTGTAATAAGTTATTTCTCTGAAACATTAAATATCTGGACAACTAACTGTCAGGGATTTTCCATGCACAGATGGGAGCTGCAGAACAGCAGATCTGTGGGGTCTGAATCTCATGCAGCACAAAAGGAGCCCTTTCATGTTACATGAAAACACCCTGCAGTGTTTGAAATTAATTCCTTTGGATCAGGGGGAATCAATTTTGGTCAAATTGCCTTCAATCAAATGACTAATGGTTTTGTTAAAAATCTCATTGTCAGTCTTGAAGAGAGTTGTTGATCTGGATAAGCTATGCTGAGCTTCCCTTCGCTCCCTCACTGCACATGGCTTGAGAAAACTCTTCAGAAAAATATCCCAGGCAGCATATTATGATGTTATCACATGTTAGCACATCTCATCCAGAGCTATCCAATCTGATTTGGAATTGCATGTAAAACTTCAACTAAATATAATCCAGATTTCATATTGTTTTATTATTTTCTTCCTCTATACCTGTTCCCAGGGTGCATTCAATAAGACCATATTATTCCTTCCTCTACCATGAATATTCATTAAATTCAGGTTTTCATTTTGAGATCTGGGATGGGCAAAGCTAGTGAGGTTTCTTTCTTGTGAAATCTGTTTGATCAGGGAAGTTGGGGTTTCTTAATTCTCTAAAATTCAACACCGGGCCCATTTCACTTCTCTTTATCTGATCAGATTTTGGTGTGGCGTTAGATTAAAAAGAAATGCCATTGTGGAGTGCAGCATCTGAGATTTAAAGAAAGAATTACTTCTGTTCAGTTGTAATGAAAATTATTTGCCCTTTGTGTGCAGGTCTTCTATTAGATCCAGCAGCTTTTGCCTTAGGTAATAAGGAAGGGATTATGTGAGAGATAAGTTGATTACTCAATAATTCCCCAGGAAAAAATTCTGAAGCAAATTCAGGTGATAAACACCATCTGTGTGGGGAAGAGCCGTCTGTGGCTGGATATGGTAAATCTCTTATATGTGTGTGTGCAATATGTTCCCCACATCCCAAGCCGAGGTAGTCAGGTCCACTTCTTCAGGCAGAAACATCCCGCCCCCAGCCCTCCCCACTGTATCATGGACATCCAGTGCTTTATTCCCAGATCTTTCTTGAGTAAAGCAGAGACAAAGCAGCAACCTTTGAGTGTCTCTGAATGCTGTCCTTGCTGCTGCTGAGCCCCAGTCTTTTCTTGTTTACTGCTGCAGCTCACTCAAGGATTTCTTCCCCAGGTTTGCTGTGAGTCGTTCTCGTGATCTGCTTGCTTCTCTGCAGAGCTTCTCAGATCTCTGTATCCACATCACCATGGGTAAGGTTCTTTTGGAAGACTTTTTATGTTTTCTTTTCCGCTTCTTCACCATTTTTATAAATATGCATATCCAGTGGAAAGCTGGTGCCAGGTTTTGGCTACGCATCATTTCTTCACATGAGCTACACAACAGCCAGAAGATGCCACAAACTGAGTTTATCCTCATGTGCATGGGTGGATTCACTGTTTCATTGCCAGGCTGTCATGTGGAAAATCTCCACTGCTTTGTTCCTTGGAAAATCTGATTATTGGTGGCCTCCAAATTCTGCCCATAATGATTAGGGAAGCCAAACTATGTGATCTACCTCAGGCCAGGTGCTTTGAGGGGCTCCATGACATAATGACTGCCCTGACTGCAGTGCAGCTTAGCATTTCTGAGCCCACCAACCTGCTCCATCAGCCTTTACAGGACCAGACAGGCTCTGCTGCTGCACAATGCACAACACTCACACATGCAGAAATTTGAGAAAGACTGATTATTCTTGCTCAGAGTAGCTACAAAAGATGCAGGGTATGATGTACTGAGATTTGCAGCTTTGTAACCTTCTGTACAAGAAGCAAATAATGGAGAATCGAGAACTGGGCTCAAGAGCCAAGACATCAAGATATTTCATGTAATGCCCTGCTGAGCCCAGACTAAGTACCACAATCAACTTTATCCTGCATGTGTGGTTGTAGTAAAACTGTTTACTACTCTTTTACATCAGCCTTTTCCAAGGTAAAATTTCTGTCGGAACCATAGAATGTCGGGACACATATCTTTGGGTGTTATTTCCAGATGTTGGAGAAGTTGATATGAATTTTCTTTAGAGTCTGATTGTCTTCATTCCTTTGATTAAAGTTAATAATTTAGATAATGTTTCCAAAGGGCTGTGAAACTGATCCAAACTTGCTAGTAGCACTGAGAATGGAAAAGATTTGGAAAATGAAATGTCATGAGATTTTCTTTTTATCAGTGTGGCAAACTTCATTTGAACTGATGTATTTTGATTTACCTTATCAAAGGTTTAAAAAGCGTAGTGATAACAAGCTCATTGCATAGGCGTTTTCAAGATTAATAAGTTATCTTAAAACTTTCTGCATTATCTCCACACTTCACCAAGCTTTCTGGATCTGAACATTTTAGAGAGGCTTCAAATAACTTTCAGGGGGGCTCACTTAAAATTCAGAGCATGCCATGATGGAGGCAAGCTTTTCTGCAATGGCTTTGAAGTGACCAAGTAACCCACTGACTTGCATTTCAGACACAGTTCATGGCAGAGGTGTCCTCATGAATCACTGAAATTGCTCTTTCCAGCCATGCCCAAAGCTCTGCTCTTGCCTACCCCCACACCCCTTTCTATACCTCTCACCAAGAGCTGCTTCTACTCCCTGATTCACACAAGACACTGTCCAATGAATGCTTTTCCAGCATTTTGGAAGTGGTGGCTTCACCTGCCTAAGCTCACACTCATGCTTTAAGACAGTAGGAATCCTAAAAGAGCCTTCTGTCAGTGGGATAAGGGTATGCTGGGCTCATCACTTGTCATGCCAACACCTCTTTCTCCTGTCTTTCTTTGTTAGTGTTCTGTGCACTTCTTCTGGATCTGTAAGATTTCAAGGGAAGAAGGCAAGATCTTAGTGAGTGTTTACCTGGAATCACCAGGTTGGGTCTGTGCCCTTCATGGTATTTGTGATAGAGAGTGCCCAGGTGTTTGGGGCTATTTTAGGGAAAGTAGTAGGCACAGGTGCTGTGCTAAATTCCCTCAAAACAGAGGACTGGAGAAGCAGGGGCCATTGAAATACTTCCTCCTTTTTCTCAACACCCATTTTACCTTAGGTTGTGATAAACGAGCTAACTAGGGGGCAAGGGGCCACAGCCCCTGTCTGTAATACCCTGGGAAAAGGGGTGGCTTTTTTTGCCTTGATTAAGGTCCAAGACAAATGAACATGACAAAGATTTTTTGGGGGATCATTTGGGCTCTCCCAGGAAAAACTGGAATGTTTGATCATCCAGTCTAAAGGAAATAAAATTCTTACTGCATAGATTATGTTTAATTGTGTCTTTTCTTTCTTCTCTTCCTTGGTTTTAGGTAGATGTGAAATAATGATTTGGACTGCACATGAAGTTTCATCTTTTTAACCTGAAAATGGCTGGGCATGTAATGGTGAGAGCAGGGAGAATCATTTTCTTGCAGAAAGGTGTATTTCCTTCAGCATTCCTTTGGCTTGGTCCACAGTCATTTTGTTGGGTCGAGCATCTGTGCCTGTCTGCTGACCCAGCAGGCTGGTCATGACAAACTGTGCATACCATTATCAGCGAGGATGTTTTAATAAAATTAATAGCACTGACACAGCTGCATGGTCAAGTGCCACTCAAAGTGAAGCCTGAGAGCCCTTTTAGTGCAACAGAAAGCGGGAAATGACAGGTTTGGATCTAACTACATGAAAAGTTGAGAAGATGTCTAGAACCATGCTATTCAAGCATGAAGAAAAGAGCATGTGAAGTTTTCTGGGCATGTATATCATAGAATCATAGAAACATGGAATCATAGATTTATAGAACGGCTTGGGTTGGAAGAGACCTTGAAGATTATCTAGTTCCAGCCCCATTCCCACCCTCCATGGGCGGGGATGCCACAAACACATCAAGCTGCTCGGGTCCCCACCCAACCTGGCCCTCCCCACGTGTATGGAGAAGGATGTTTGGGCAGATGCCACAAAAGCAGAGAGCATCCCTAGCTGTTGGCCCCAAGATGCTCTGAGGAATGGTAGTAGGAGGTGTTTTTGCCCTCAGGATGCTCAGCAAGGGTTACTCAGGCTCTGGACCCAAGCAGTCACCACCTCTCTGGCTGGATGGGAAGGAAGACAGCTGTCATTCTGGGTAAGACAAGATTCAAAAGGCAGTGGCTGAGATTTGGGACTTTTCAATGGTGTCTGAAAGCAATGTCTCAGAGGTAAACCTAGACTGACTGCCAAACTCATGCTCAAAAAACCTGCTTCGTGTTCCTTGGTGCTACCAAGAGACTTCCATCCACTGTGTTTGCTACCAGACAGGTTGCAGCATTCCATTCTCACCTGTCATGTAGGATGCAGGCTGTGATTGCACATGTGGCTGTCTGTGTTACATAGGCAAATGTTCAGCCTTGTTCTAGAACTTGTACAAAGACTTTCCATCTCAGCCTTGCGCCCCTCGTGCCCCACTCTCTGCAGAAGTTGTCTCTCCAGTATAACACAGAAAGAAATGAGAGAAACTGGTGGAGGCAAACTGGCTGAAGAAGCAATGTTGGGGTTGCAAAGAGGATTCTGGGTTTGTTTATCCTGTCCTGTCTGTGGAGAGTGGAGAGCCCAGCCACAGCCTGTGCCATAGCTCAGGCCTTGGCACCGCATTGGGATGGGTTGGCATCGTTTCCCAGTAGAAACCCTGAGCTCCTCTGTTCCTGGGCAGGGTGAGGATGCTTTGAGCAGAAGCTGTGGCTGAGCTGCCACCAGCCAGGTGTAAAGAAAGGGAAGGGCTCAGATGGCTCATGCTGCTTAATCCAGGGCTCAAAACTATGCTTCAATGAAAATTGCAGGCAAGTGATTCAGAAAAGCTAAAGGAAAAGATGGGAAATGGAAGGCACAGAGTAACTACTTCACCATCCTCCCTTTCCCCCATTCATCAGCCCTGCACACTCTCTCAAAGGGAGGGGGCCTGTTGACACCTTGGAGGGCATTTGCAAACACACACACACGCTCCCCTCCCCCACATTTCTTTTTATTGCCTCACTTCTACCTGTAATGAAAAAAGGTCCCTGCTGTGGTCAGACTTTGTGTTGTTTGATTTAAGCACAGATCACAGTGATGAGGGCTTAGCGAAGGCCTTTTGTGTGTGTTTAACACTACAGCTGCCAAGGTGAAGAGAAAACCCAACAGACCAAGCAAGATGCTCTAAATACTAATAAAGTCTGAGGGTGATTGGAAGGAGTGGAAATGGGAAAGCCCACAATCCAGGTAATTAAGCTGTAAAGCCCACAGAGGAAGGGCTGTCACCAAGTCATCTGATGTGGGATGAAGACCAAAGCACGGTGTGATTCTTTGTCTCTTAATCCCCTCCTCCGCTCCCCAGCATGTTCTTATTTCCCTATAAAGTCTTTATATGAAAGGTGGAAAAAAAATGATTTAAAAAAAAATCCTGAAGGATAAATCTTGTAATTCAGAGCACTGAACAGCTGGTAGTTTAAAGCACAGAACAGCAGTTTAGTGATTAATTTACCTCTTTAAAATGCTGAACAATACAATGCAATAAAATATAAAATTTTATTTTGTATGGCCTCCTTCAAACTGACTGTATCCTGGAGCTCTTTCTAAAGTTAAAGTGCAGCTACAGAGTTAAATAATCAGTAATAGCAGAAGGGAGAGGTATGAAGAGAGATGTGCAAGCAATAAAAGGATCAGCTCCACAGGAGCCCCCCTCCAGTCCATTTAATTTTACTGAAAGAAGGTAGCCTTTGCGATGGTTTTTACATACTGATGGATTTTCGCCTCACATGCCCTTTCCCTCTTCTTTCATCTTACACGAGCATCGCTGTGCCGCTGCCGCCACTGCCCCGGGCACCAGCGTGCGGCTGGCACCGCCGCGGGCTGGCCCGCCCCGGGCAGCGGCCACTGCCCCGCTCGGCATCGGCCCCACCCTGCCATTCAGTGTCCCCTGCGGCGGGTCCCCCTGGCACCGCCACCGGGGGGGCTCTGCCCTTCTGTCCCGGTGCCCCAGCCAGAGCTCCGGCAGCCGGCTGTGTGCTCGCGTCTGCCGTGTGTGACCCCTCTGGGGACAGCGCGGGGTGAGGCTCAGTCCTGTCGCACAGAGCGTGCTCTGTGTGTGTGTGTGTTCAGCGGGGGGAGATAAGAAAGGTGGAGGGGAAATCAGGCGGGTAATGGTTTTGGTTATGGGGAGAAACGCATTAGTTCGAGGCGGACGTGGGCAAATTCATCCCTGGCGTCACATCGCTGAGCTCCCGGAGACAGCAGCGAGGAGTCATCTTACCCACGAAAATAAGGAGCCACGCTACCCTTATTTGTCAAGCGCAGCACAAAGCAAAGATGTGAAGAGCCCTGCCTGGGGTGGGGGCTGAGGGGTCTGCATGTTTTGGGAACACTTCACATCTACAGGGCTTGGGTTTCCTGGAGTAAAGCTCTGTCTGCCTGTGTTCTTCTTCCACTGGGTGATAATCAGGGAGCTAGTTAGCAGACAGATGCTAAACCTGCTCTTACTGCATTCAGCATTTCAGAATAATGAATAGATTTGCAAATGATGTTTCAAGGCTGCTTTTTTTTCAAACAATGGCATCGCTAATATTCCCAGATCCTTTGACTTTGCAATTGTCTTCCTCAGACAGTAAAACGCTGCAATTCGCTTGCTGGGAAAGGCGGAAGGGAAATGGCATTTCTAAGTAATTTCAAGAAATGCCTTTTATAGGGAAAAGTATGTGCTGATAAGCTGCTCGTCTAAACTCACAGCTGAGTTGTACCGTGCTGGTGGGCCTGCTCTGGTTTTACACCGTGGGACCTGGGAGTTTCCCTCCTCGCCCCCACGAACTCATTTCTTCCCTGGTGGGCTTTTACCCTAGCGCTGACAAGCTCAGACTCTGCTCCTGAGGCCACGAAACAAGGCTGCCGGCCTAAACACACAGCCTAGAATTCGCTTGAATTCTTATGTATTCAGCCTGAAAACTCTTGACGAACCTTGCCGCGGGGATTTGAAGGTCACCCTCCCGAGAGCAGAGTGTACGGCACCGCAGCCCGCAGCTGAAAAGGCACCTTGTGGTTTCCAAAACCAGAGCAGAGCTTGCCTCTCGCTCTCGCGCTCCCTCTCCGCTAACCCATCTTTAATATGGATCTAATTCCGACTACATTGCAGCGCCGCGAAATCACATTAGGCAGCGCAAGGAGACTCGCCGCCCCTTCAAGCATGATAAACTCTTGATTGCTTCCCCGAAGCTCTAATGAGCCCGCGTGGGCTGGGCGTGATGGAGAGAGAGCTGCCGGGGCGTGCGGGGAGCAGCGGGGGCCGCTTCTCCTCCGGGGGAGCCGCAGGACCCAAACCCGCCGGCAGCCCGGGCTCGCGTTCTTTCCCACGCACAGACCAAGACTCCGGGGAATTCCCCCAAAAGGCGGCGAGAGAGCGGCATTCCCGCGCCGGGCAGCTCTCCCTGCCTTCCCCGCACTGCCAGGCGGAGCAGCGCATCCCTGATTCCCCCCTTCCCAGGGACCCCCCGACGCTCTGGCGCTGCGCGGAGCCGAAAGCGATGCTTTATCGCGCCTCTGCGTGAGCCAGACGGAAAGGTTGCGGCAAAGGTGGGAGGTGTTAATGATGGGTTGGCGCAAGGCAGTGCTTATCTCTTTAAGAAATGGAAATGAGGTCTAATTAGCATATACTGGTTGCAATTAGCATATAAGTCCCGTTCGGGGACTTGGAGGAAGGAAAAGGACTAGGCAGCAACTTAATGGGATTTTATTAGACGAAATTAGCCAGCACTGAACAGTCATAAAAATATCTAAATTATTAGTAGCTCTGGCAATTTATTGTGAGTGCTTCCCGGACATGCTAATGTCTGTTGGGTCTGCGTCATGCCTGCTAATCACAAAAACAAACTGTGGGACAGGAGTAATCTATCTGCTGTACGTTGTTATGCTATTGTAGGCACAATGTGACAGCTTTATACGCATGTATATGTGCGTGTGTGGCGCGGTTCGAGGGGCGCATTTCTGCTAATGCCTTATGAGTTATGTAAATGGGATACATTTGAGCAAAAATGACAAACTGGTCTCTACAGAAACAATCTCACCTATAGTACAGCGGAGAGGAGGGGAGGCTGAAGCATAGGGCTTTTGTTGAAGCAGAATGAAATGCAAACCCCCTATAGTCACGGCAATCATATGCATTAAGAGGCCAGAAGAAAAAGCATTCTGTGTAAGACGATGATCTGTAGAGACAAAAGGGATATTTAAAAAAACCAACCTCACTCAAATGTATGTATTTTTAACACATCCGTTCTTTCCTTCATCCCCACACGAGTTAGATGCTCCTTTTAATGAGCACCTTCGACAATATCCACTTTAAGTAAGGTCCAGTTATTGTCTCTCTCCAAATGTGATCTGATGAGGGTGGATGCTGTGAAAGTGAGGTGATGACGAATCAACATTTTTAATTTATAATGAAAGGTCAGGCAGACCAATCCAAGATGGGGTCTGATGGAAAGTTTGCTGCTCAGACAGGAAAAAAAAATCCCCATTATAAGAAAAATTACACTGCTCTTCCCAAGCTCCTTGCTCAGTGCTTGAAGATAGAAGTGGTTCCTGCAGGCCTTTTCTGTGGTACCAGTGTAGGACTTCTGGGCTGGTCCAGCAGGGACTTGGCTAACCAGCAGGTGTGGGTGCTCTGACACTGGGAGTGGGATGACACCGAGGATTATCCTCTTTGTGTTTTTATGAAACAAAGTGGAATTATTCCGAACGTTGCCAGGACCAGCATGAGCTCTTGACACTTAGTGGTGTCTGTGTTTTCACTGCAAGAAGGAACAAAGGATAAAGCAGGAGGAATGTTGTAATGCACCTTTTAGGGTCAGATTCCTTGTGTTAATTTACAAGTGGTGCATTTTATCATATTATATATGTAAGTAACTCCATAAAAGATGTCAGGTTTGGGTCAGATTGGCAAAAGAATCAGAGAGGCTAATTTAACAGAAGCTAATAAGTTAAAAATCAAAAACAAAAACAAAACAAAGAAAAGATAAAAGTAATCTTAAATGGTTGATATGGCTCACCTGGCCTCCTATTTTGGAGAAGGATTTGGAACAACTTCTGCATTTCATCTGTTTGATATGTTCAGAGCATGGTGAGTGTCTCTGCAGTGTTGACTGTGGTGCCTGATGAGGAGTCCAATTTACATATTCTCAATTTAATCTAAAGTAGGCGCTAATTGATTACTGCTGAATGTCAGCACGCTCTGATTATCTGCTCAAGATGCTCTGAAAAAGAAAAAAAACCTACAACCCCGAGCTGCAAGTGGGAAGGAGGCATTCGAATTTAGTCTGCCACGTGTGCTGGTTTGACTGGGACAGAGCGAATTTTTTCCACAGTAGCTCGTATGGGTCCATGTTTGGGATTTGTGCTGGAACAGTGTAGGATAACACAGATAACACAGATAACACAGCGTAACAGAGAGGTGCTTCCATTACTGCCGAGCTCACACAGTCACAGCCTTTTCTGCTCCTCACCCCAACCCACCAGCGATGAGGCTGGGGGTGCACAAGGAGCTGGGAGGGGACACAGCCAGGACAGCTGACCCCAGATGACCCAAGGGGTTTCCCAGAGCATATGGCACCATGATCTGCATGTGGAGCTGGGGGAAGAGTAGGAAGGGAGGAGGTACATTCAGAGTGATTGTGTTTGTCTCCCCGAGTCACCATCACACGTGATGCAGCCCTGCTCTCCTGGGCATGGCTGCCCATGGGAAGCAGGGAATGAATTCCTTGGTTTGCTTTGCTGGCACTCATGGCTTTTTTACCTGTTAAACTGTCTTTATCTCAACCTACGAGTTTTCTGAGTTTTCTCATTTTTACCCTTTCAATTCTCTCCCCCATCCCAGCACAGGGGAAGCGAGCAAGTGGCTGTGTGGTGTGTAGTTGCCATCTGGAGCTAAACCACAACACCATGGAAAGACTGTTTCCTCCTTTACCTGACATTATATAAAGGTTTTAATTATCCAGGCCTGAGGCTGTTGAGCGACTGCTGCTTCATCGTGTCCTTCCAAAGCAAATGAGACAGATACAGAATCGTCCTTGCTTTCTGACTGATTTTTCTCAAACAAGACATCTCTTCTACAGCGTTTTTCTCATCTTCTCCCAACCCTGTCCTTAACAGTTCCAGACTTCAACCTTGAACATCCCTTCCCTGACTTGGAAGGCACAGTATGAGGTCAGAGAAGGAAGCTCGGGTTAACATTTAATATACCATGCTGGATTTCAAGAGACAAGCCATGAATCTCAGCAGTGTGTGATCCCTGAATCTGGGACTGGGAGGAAAGCATTCTGTAGTTGATCCTAGCCCTGCATGCGGTTTGGGCCAAATCTCATATCTTTAAACCTCAGACTCCTGTCTCATGGCTGGACAGCCTCTTCTTTGCAGGGAGCACGGACCATCTCTCACTACAGAGAGAGAATACAGGGCTTATCATAAGGAAACCCTGGCTGATGTAACACAACTAATCACGCATTTCCAGTCAGGAGCATCACAGCTTTTTACTGTCATACTTCCTACATTATTTTGGGATTCTTTTCTTTTGCTGAGACCTGAGCTTTTGGGGTTGGTTTGTTTGTTTTGGTAAGCCTTCTTATCTGGGCACTGAGCCTAGCATTAATTTGTTTGTGTACTTTGTAGCATGCCCAGTTCTGTACCTGGAGATAGGTATCTATCTATTATTTAAATAAATGCCTACACTCTGCATGAAGAATAAGTCACCATGAACAAAAATTTTAAATAGGTGAGCTAGATGCAGTGAGAAAATGCTCTCTTACTGTTTTCTTTTCCTTTCCTTTCTGTGCCTGGCTACAATTAAGTAGCAAATTGCTGCTTCTTTGAATCATGGTAGGTTTAATCAACAGCACTGTAGCAAGGCCATTTTTTCCTGGCTCAGTCTTAGTATGTGGGGCTATTTCCCCAGCAGAAGTACCTTCCAGTTTAGATCCTGTCATGCAGAAAGCCTTTTCTTCACGTATGCTCTCCCTCTGTGGTTTCCACGAGAGCTCTGCCCTCCAGCTTTTCCAATTCAGCATTCACGGTATGAACTTGTGTGTTTGGGAAGCTGCCAGGGGATGGGGAGCTAAGGCAGCAGCCAGTGCTGTGTGGAAGTGTTGTGTTTTTTATTTCCTTTGAGCAGTTAATCTCCATTAGATTGCCCAGCTCCTGTTATGCATCTCTGATACGGATAAAGGCCTGTGTAGCAAATGCTGTCATTAAGAAATTTCCCTTCCTGTTAGTGCTGCTTATTAAGGTCTGAATGCTTGAACACTTTAGATATGTCAAGTAGTGGGTCTGAAACCATTTAATTTTTTTTCTTTTCTTTTTCTTTTTTTTTTTTTAATCCTGCAGCACTTCGGCTTCCTCCCATGGATGCATTTCTGAGTATGTTTTGGTCTATCCCAAACACTTGCCTGCCTGCTTCCAGCTCCTTCCTGTTTCCCCTGGATGGGAAAACAACCCATATGGGGAACAATCCATACTGTGCAGTGCCCAGCAGAAGTATTGCCGCATCCCAAAGTCCAGCCAAGTCAGTCTTTATCCTGCCCAGAGCTGTCTCACAAATCTCCCCAGCGGTAGGTTTTTGCACCCTGTACCTCACTGCCTGCTCATCCCCTCCCATTCATTTTCCCAGCTCCCTGTTACAACGACATATGGTGCTGTGCCCTGGGTGACTTTGTGGCCTGCTCCCTCTCCTCACTGTCCTGGCCAGCAGGGTTGGGCTTTCCACTGGGGAAATGGAATGCAGACATGCCTCCAACAGCCTTGTCCTCGTCCCCACTCAGCTCAGCAGCTGAAGAGGGTGAGCCAGCCCCCACAAGGAGGGAACACTTCCACTTTAGTTGCAGGCTGTGGTCCCAGTCTGTCTTCCAAGTAACACAAAGCCAACAGCAGCCAGAGCAGGGAGACCTCAGAGGAAAAGCAAAGCCTTGGTCATTTTTCCCAAGCACTTCTCCCTTTCTCTCCGCATCCTCAAAACTGTGCCTGCCCTCTGGAGTCACCTGCCCTCCGGTTTGAGACTGGTGTGTGCAGAGTGACTCTGCAGAGGGAAGTGCTGGCCTGGGCACAAGGGCAGAGTGGCTGAGTGGCCTGGGGGAGCCCTCGTGCTTCCCCTGCATTCCCAGCCACGAGCAGTGTGCCGAGAGGGTACCTGTCCCACATCACCCATCGCTTTCCAAATTCAGCAGAAAGTTGCAAGGCACTTTCTGAAGTAACTTGCATCCTTTCCTTCTGAATCTTATTCCCCTTCAGCTGAGACATCTAACCAAGCCTTCTGTGGCAGGCAGGGGAGGAGCTCCACTTGGCCTGGATGTTCATTCAGGCAGGCAGGTCTTCCTACCTCTCTCCATTTCCTCCCTCTGGCAAGGGAATGAGACACCCTGTGCTCCAGGAGATGCCCCCAGCTTTCCTTTCTTTTCATTTTCCCCTTTATTTCAGTCCCTTTTCTCTGTCATTGTCTATCATTTGCCCACTACCCACACACAAGGCTGCACTTCCCTCAGCCTCCTCAACCCTCCTGTCTCCCCTTTGGAGTCCCAGCCACCCCCCTCCTCCCCCATGCCCAGTGCCCCCCCAAAGCCCCTTTTCCTGTTTGGAACCCTTTGTTCTTACAGTGGTCTGTCAGCTAGGCCTTCATTTTGGAAGAAAATCAAAGTCTGTTGTGAGAAAATGTAGAAGTGGTGAAATAACTGGGGCTAGGAGAAAGCTGGGATTAGAAAACCCCCATTTTGTTCTCTCTTTCTTTTTCTGGTTTTGGCAGACGTAGTGCCAGAGTTGTAAGCTGTATAAATTCTTCTTTTTGTATCCTAGGAAAGGCCAGTTCCTGTTTTATCACAGAGGAAAATCATTCCAGCAAAAATGGGAGCATGCTATATATTTTGATTGTAAAAATGCTGCATTAGAGGAACTCGTACAAATTTCAATGCTAAGCTGAAGATTTCAACAAAATACAAGGCAGCAATTGCTGGAAATCATAATTAATAATTAGTTATTATCCTATAACTATCACAATAATTAATGTGCAGTGTTTCGCTTCACCAGTTTTTTTCAAAATATTTGATTATTTCTGCCTTCACGGTGTGAATTTCAGGTGGTGAAAATGAGTTGCTTTGCACCAGTAGATCTCCTGAATATGCAATGAAGAAACCCGCAGCAGCCAGAGCCCCAGCCAAGGCAGGAGATGAGACGGTGAGCTGGGAAACAAAGGTGAAGGAGAGAAGCAATGAAAGCGAAGCGTTTCGTACAATAGCTAAAATACAAATCTCTGGAGACTCAAAGATATTGCATGAACATCAATTTCGCATGCCTATTGTCTGAGTGGTATTAGCGTGCGTAGGGCCCGCGGCCCCCCTTCCTCTGGGCGACGGGAGCATCATGGCAAATCAGGAAATGGCATAATTGAATCAGCTCCAGCACATGACAGGGCTTAAAACCCACCCGGAGGAGGTTCTGAAATGACCACACATCCCAGGCACCTTGGCATCCCCCCCTGCCAAATTACTTCTGTGAGTGGAGTAAGGAAGATTTAAGCCGCGGGAGGAGACGGTCCAGTCGTGGATTTCATTAGTGGTCTCTCTGGCCATCTGTGAGACTTTATGACCAAGAAGCTGGATGAAACAGCTTTCTAGAAACTTCTTTAGAGAAAAGAGAGCTGAAAAAAAAAAAAGCGAGCCGTGATGCTGTTTACAGAGAGTTTGTTTTGAATTTAGGAATAAAAAACAAAATGGCAGTAGTGCTCCACTGAGATAACACACGAGAGTCAGAACACGCTGCTGCGGGTTGGAGAGGGACCGTTCCCATTCCTCTCTCCCTCCCCTTTCACCCCTACATAAAAGTTGACAATTAGTTTTTACTGCACATACATGAAGGGAGATACATGCTTTGGCCTCTATGTGAGAGCAATAATTCTCTTAAATTGATGTGTCAGCAAACTAAAACTCAATATTTTTTTTTCGCACGGTGTATTTTGCAGTCAGAGGACCTTCACTAATCGGAATAAAGCAATTTGGCTCCCTGTCATTGCTCACTGAAAACATATGAGCTGGTTGGCACATATGGACTCCTAGATTTATCAGTGTCTCCCATCTAGTGCATGGGAGGTTCAGGGCTGCAGCTCAGAGAGGAGTGAATTTTTATGAATGCTTTTTCCCCTCCCTGAGAATTCCCAGAGCTGGATTTATTCCTTAGTTTCAGAAATATTTTATTTATTATCCATATCCCATATCCTCTTAAGGTCAAATCAAAGTCATATTTTACATTTTTTTATTTGCATTACTATGTCTTCATGGCTTTGTTCATGGAAATAAAAAGCACAAAAATCCAAAATTTGGGAGAAGTACTGTTCCCACAGCTCTTCTTTCCTTTTTTTTCTTGAGAATGCTGTGATGTGAACATACACAGCTGTCCTTTGAGCGGGACCTGTGTAAAATGGATTTGCTGCATCTTGCATCAGGTTCATGAAGGGCCAGCTGTGGTGTCATGTCTCTGTCATGCTGTCTCCAAGGAAGTGCTCACCTCGCTCCCAGCAGAACTGGTGCCATTTACACTGGTGCTGTGCTGGGGTAGATGGGACAGGCATGTTTTAACAGTCAGCCTCTACAGCTTGATTACACCAGGATATGCCCTTTTGCCTCACTGATTCTGTGCCCTGTAGCCCCCCTTTTCTCCTCCTACAGCTCCAGGGATCGCTCTTTGCCAGCTCTTGAACTTGTGCTTTAGCCTAGAGGAACTTTTCTCAGCCTCCAGATAATGTGAACCACAAAACCGCGCTGGGATCCCACTGCAAACCAGAGTCACACCTCTGGTTACAGAGAAAGAGGTGTTGTGCATCTGCTATGGCAGGTGTTAGGGGACAAGGTACTTCCAATTTGTGCCAAGGAGAACGATAGTTGGGGGCTGGAGAGCTGTTTGAGTGTCCAGGCAACTCTTCCAGTGCCTGCTCATGACAGCAGGGGCAGCCCAGCCAGAGACAGTGCTCAGTGGGGAGGAGGAGTGTGGTTGGATTCCCATCCTGAGCTTCTGCACAGCCTGGCACAAGGCTGGGACCGTGCTGTTGGTAGCACCACGGTGACAATCCTGTGTCTATGGTGACAGTTTTTAAGGCCTTGATCCTGTCCTCTATAAACGACCTTAGGGTCAGATGGGACCTAAAACACCAGCAGTGCTTCAGTGGGAACCAGGAGGAGATCTTTGAACAGTGGATGAAAAAACTTCTCAATGTATGTGTTAGAGGAGTTAGGTTCTTGCCAACCACTGCCCTAAAGCCCCTCTTCTCTTAGCCATTCTCATCTGAAATCAGAAATACTTTGGACGCTGGCTGCCTGGCTGGCTTGGTAAGAGGCACATGGGCACTGCTGTCCTTCTGGGTACGGACTTCGACTTGCCCACAAGAGGACATCAGCTGACTCCTGATCCATGCAGGAGGCTTAACCATCCAGGCCAAGCCTTCAGCTGGGAAGTGGCAGCTCGATCTTTTCCACAAATGAGACACAACATCTGTGCTCAGGATAGAAAGGGTCAGTTCTGTGCCTCCCTCTCAGCCTTTCCCTGGAAGTGACCTGCTGGTCTCAGCAGCTCGGGGAGGACATGCTATCTTTGGCTTCTCCTGCTTTTATTCCCATCTACCCTTGGCATGTGGTGGAGGGAATGTTAAGAATATTGGTTAATAACCAGAGAAAAATATCTCAAGCCTTTGGAAGTCCATTTCCCCTTTTAACCACACTCTCTCTAATGAGTTGTATTTTTCTTGCTTATCATTTCCTTTGTTCATGCCCTTTACAGAGTTACTCACAATTTTAGCTCAAACAATACCTCTTAAATAAGGGGATAGTATTAAGTGCATCAGCACAAGGAGGGGGAAGCTGATTTTAAAAACCAAAAGTACTGCTTGATTTCCACTGTCAAAGCATTTAATTTCACCTGGCCCACACTTTTAATATTTTCCAATAAAATAACTAGATGGGGGCACATTAAAATGGTCTCAGTTGAGCTGTTTTAATAAAAGGAGAAAGTTTAAAGAGCTCGGCCATGGATGAAAAGCTATTTAAAACAGGCAGGTTGGGTATTTCTGGCATGGATGCATGAAGTATCTGTCTCCACCTCTAATTAAAAGGTCTATATTGTTCAGTTTTACAGCACTCCACACGACAGACATATGAAACACCCAGTTGTCCTGTGCTGCACCTCACTCTCAGCAGGGCCTGTACATGTATGTACAATTTATCCTTGGATAAACTGGATTTTGGATGTTTATGCCTCACAGTCCCATCAGCCTGGCAGGGCAGTTACAGGTTTTGGAAGTGAATTATTCCGGGTAACAATGAGCTCCTGGAAAAGCGACACAATCTCTGCAACACAGGTAGAACTAGAGAGTCCAGACCTGAGAACAGCGTTGATGGTATGAAGAAAACTTGCTTTGTTCTGCATCCTTTCCTGCAAAATGTTCCCACTGGCATTTCAGGGGGATTTACAGCAAGGAAAAAGCAACTGGGTGCTTTTCCTGCAGTTGTTGGCCTACCAGAACTACCAGGGAGCTGGACTTGCTTGAATGGGGATGTATCACTCGTTGTCTATCTGAGCAACTCCCAGTCTGTGGGAATCTGCTAAAACTGAAGGCAAATTCTATCCAATGGGTGAATGCACTGGAAACCCCCTTAAAATACTCATGCATCAGCCTTGGTGCTGACTGTGACTTGCAACCCCACAATCCTTTGTAACATAATGCCACATTTGTAAGCTATGAAACATCTAGAATGCTCTCCGATGACTTTCACATCTAAAGAGAGGGAAACCAGAAAATTATCTTTCTTTTGTTTTGAAAACCTGACATAAACAGGCTGTACAATTTCTGTAGACCTGTTTTCTGGTTTGCCATCCACGACTGTTGTGTACCAACAGGAGGAAGGTGTACATCTTTTTTTGGATGTCTCAAAGTGCAGAGGCACTGGTTTTGCTGAACTTGGTCAGGGAGAGAAATGCGTGACTACAAACCTGGATGGAATTCCCTTCAGAATCTGGCAGCAAACACATTTTCACCGAGGGTTTCTTGGTGAGGGATGGCCCCCAAAAGGATCGTTCTTCTCCTGTGTAAACATCCAGTGCAAACCATGATGCTCTTTGTAGGTGACAACACATCCATTGTGCAACTGCACAGAAACAGTATTAATATCCCTGTAAAATGCAGTTACTGTCTACAAGGAATACTCTGATGGCAAAAGCAGCATTAGAATTCTTCGTACACGAAGGAACTAATTAATTAATTCTGGCATCAAATAAGGAGTGTGGGAAGTTAATTGTTCTAAACCCCATTTCACAGCTGGGTGTAGGAACAAGTAGGACTGGGTGCATAAGTGATATTATGGAAAGAATGGTCAAGTGACTTGTGTGACATTCAATAACCAAGGGAGCAGCAGAGGCAAGGATTTATCCAGTTTCAGATTCCAGGTTGATCTTCTGTTTATTAGATCGTATTAGATCTTGAAGGCTCTGTGGATATTGGTATGCTTTTATTGACCATTTCCACTGCATGTTATTTCCCCATGGTTTTCAATCTTATCCTTTAAGGCCAACATTTGTTGTCAAAGATTACAACAGCATACCACAGATTGCATTTTAATGGAGGATTCTGAAATAATAAGGTGTATTTTCCTCTCTGCCTCTAGTCTCATTGCTCCCAGTGTGATCTCCTCCAGGACAAGGACACTGGAAATGTTAACAGACAAAATGCTGTTGGGATTTGAACCACCAGACACCTTTTTCTGTGTTTGCATCACTGAGGAGAGCTGCACTGGTGCGGAAACTGTGAGACAACATCTTTGAAAGGGATGTAGGAGGGAGTGGAGGGACAGGAAAGGCAGAATCACAGAATGGTTGAATCAGGAAGGCACCTCTAGAGCTTGGCTAGTCCTACCCCAGAGGTCAGAGCAGGTTACTTACAGCAGGTTGCTCAGAGAATGTCCAGTCAGGTATGAAATATCTCCAGACATGGAGACACCACAGTCTCTGGACAACCTGCTGCATGTTCAAACACTCTTACAGTAAAATGGTTTTTTATTATGTTTACATGCAATTTCTCTCTTGTCCACATTACCATACAACCCTTCCTTGCCATCCTGTTCCACCACTTCCTCACTTGGTTGCAAGTAACCATCTCTCTCTCATGCCAGTTCTTCTACAGAACACTCTTGGCCAGGCTGGCCAGCCTGTTGACGAAGCTTCTTTGTCTCACTTGATCAGGTGAATCCCATCTCTTCCTACCAGTCCCTGATGCTCAAGGAGAGCCCCACTGTGACAAAAGCTGAATATCTGCTATTGGTGTTATCTGTACAACCAGATGTTGCCACACAGAATCTGTTCGTTCCTTCTCAAGCCCTTCCCCATCACTGGCAGGGTTGAAGACAAAACCAAGTTAATGCTCTGAAGGTTTCCCCTGGCTGTAAATTGGTGGGGCACAGCAATTTAGCTGAGCCTAGTGAGGCTTAGCAGGGGACCTGGGTGGTGTCCAGTGTGAAATGGCAGCTAGAGTGGAAGCATGCTCCTTGTGTGTTTCTTTTGCATGCTATGAAATAAACACTCTCAGGAGCTCTGGCAAGACAGTCACTGAGTTTGGGAGTCTTTTTTCTCATGTCATTTTGCCTGCTGAAGAGAAACTACTGCTAAACAGCCAATGTCAATACCCATAGCTCTTGAATTTTCCAAGGCAGCCTCTTCTCCATCTGGCACTGCCTCATGCTGCTTACTTTGAGAGCTCACGATATCGCGCTTGCGGGTGGTATGATTGTTCCTTGAGATGCAACATTAGGGAGGGCACCATCCCCTCCTGTACTTGCTGCATATTCCTTGTTGCCTTAGTTCTTTGCTCCATTTAGTGATGTGAAAGGTAGGAATGGAAGTGCTTTGAACAAGTCCCAGGGGCCTCAGAACAGAAAAAGGAATATATCTGAGGAAAGGGAGAGTATCTGAGAAGACAGGAGTTATCAGCATGAGAGACCTCAAGCTGAGTGACTGAGAGTTGACATTCCTTCTATTTATTTATAAAATTTGTAACTGTGAAAATTAGCCTTAGAAGCTGTAGCCCCATTACTGTTAGTTTTATCGTCCTTCTAAGACATACCCTGAGGCACTCCTAGAGATTGAATCCTACTGTACTTTGCAATAAGCCCATAATTGATTATGCTATGGAGCTTTAATATGGGTTGAGAAATGGAATCCAGAGTAAATACATTCAGAATTTTGCGAGCAGACCAAATTTAAAACTGGTTTTCTGAACCTACCAGGATTATTCCTTCTCAGCTCGTGATTTAATTTGAACTAGCCACCCTGAGAGGTGCAGTGTGTCTGGGCTATCCGCTTGCTGGGCTCCTCTAAAGAAGTTTATCCTGTACACTTCATCTGTAAATTAGTGAAGATAAGATTGGATTCTAACGTTATTCATTAGAGGTCAGTTTAGGTTCTACCTAGTGCTTTCTCCAGTAAAGTCTGTCAACAATCTCATCACACACAAATTTGCTGATTTCTCTCATTTCTGAAAAACAAGTATGCTAAACAATATTCAAGGGAAAAATTAATTAGGTGGTGGTGGTCATTTGCCATTGTATTTCTCAGCTTAAAATACAGTCCATGTAACCTCCTAGACTTCCTCCTTTTTCCTGGTTCACTCATTTGATGAAAACCCATCCTTTCTAAAAGGAGTTTGTTCATTTTGCTCAAAAATGAGGAATGAGGTGTTGGGCTCTTTCCCTTTCATTAGAAAGGTTCTCTTTTTGCTTTCCTCAGGTGCTAAGGACTGTATTATTTCCTTTGATATGCAGGTGGCTCCTGCTGGCTGTAGCTAATTCCAGGGCTTAAAGTGGGTTAACTTGTAGACCTGGTAGAAATTGAAGTTCCTTAAAGCACGCCATTTGCTGCCTAGGAGGCATCTTAAACAAGCAAATCCAATGATGTTGGTACAAGCAAAAGGAATTGTGTTCAGAAATTACAGGATTAGCACTGCTTTCTGACCATTTTAAATCCTGGAATTTTCTTCTGGACCGTAAGTCTCTACAGAAAAATTTGCTTGTGAGATTCAGACTTCTGAGTTGGTTTGAGGTGGAAGGCTTTTGATTCACAACATATTTTTATTCCAAACTACTCCTCATGAAACAGTGTTATTGTCTCTGTGTGGTCTTAAGGGAAAAAATAATTTGTTTCATATTTCCCACTGGAAAAGAACCGTCTCTCTTTCTCACTCTCTCTTTTTCTCTCTCTTCTCATCGATAGCTACAAAATTGGTTAATTTCCTCAGAACCACTACACCACTGGGTCTGCTCCATTAAGAAATCATACACGAGGATTGTGTGTTTCTCTGGAAAATGTGCTAATTCTGGTGAAGTCTCCTTTCACATGTTCTCGCCAAATGTTATGATACTTTATTTTTGTTTTCTACGACCAAGTAAGTGGAACAAATGCAAGGTAAAGAGACAAAAATCCGTCATGCCAAACTGGAGAGAGATGCAATGAAAGAGCAAAATCATTTCATTGTTCGAGCTCTTCCTTACTTAGCTCCACTGCAAACGGGCACATGATACCTTTGACACACGATGTTTGCAGCTGCACGTAGGTCAAGATGCAGCAAAAGCCACGTGTGGGAAGGCAAGGCATAGGTCAATAGGCGTACATAAACAAAAACCCCTTACCTAGAGCTTCTTTAGCAAGCATAGTGATACCATCTTTGGATCAAGCTTTGAATCAACTGTCAAGTTAAATTGAAAGAAAAGGGAATATTTGGTAAATTTTTTAAGACCTGTTCCTCCTAACACTGAACTTGGTCAAAGTCTGGAAATGCATAGTTAATGTTATGCAATAAACTTAAATTTTAACATTATCCTTTCTCACCTTTTATCTGCACTTCTGTTGCTCCAGGGAGACCTTGCATGTAAACTACCTAATTTTTGCTCTGGCACTGGGAGGTACCTACCTCTGCATACAATAGCTCTCTGCAAAGCTTTGCCATACAAAAATGTTTATCCCCATTTGAAAATACCACTTAGAGCTGTTGGAAACCGGAGTAGATGATGTGATCATTAAGACCTGAGGGTTTCACGTCTGTTAAGGGAGTTTTTGTTTCTGCTGTAAAGGAGGGTTGACTGCAGAGCTTCTGGCCGGAAGGGCTTGGTGGTGTGAGCAAATGTAGACCGAGATGTAAAATCACTTGGATTTGGAGGGAAGAGCCCAGCAAAACTGTTCCTTGTACACTATAATGGTTTGTTGGATAGAGAGACAAAACTCTGCATGGAGGTGAGGGATCAGTGATGTGCTGGGCTGAGAACCACTCAAGAAATGGAGATGACATTCTCTAGGACAAGTCTCTCCTCATTTCTTTCATACAGACTCCTTTTTAACTTCCAAAAAAATTAGTTACAACCCCTTGCAGTGATTCTGTTGCTTGATGGTGTTGATACCTGTTACCAAAGTGGACAGTCTTCCACTTTTCCCCATTGTCCTGGCACAAGAGGAAAAAGAAATGACCCCAGCAGTTATTGCCTTGGCAACTTGTTTGTGGAGGACAGTGATTCCCTACCTTGCAAAACTCATATTGGGGCAAGAAACTATTAACAGGGTGATTGATTGTACTGCTCTTCCCTGTGGGAAGCACTCTCAGACCTCAGGAGCTACAGGCACACACACAGAGGGTTTATCTGTGTGCAAGTATGTCTGTATTTAAAATGCACAAATTTGGAGGGACACTGAGTAGATTCTACTCCTTGGTATGTTTTTATGTGCATCTCCAACAATGCTCAAATCTTCTTTAGCAATAAAGAGGAGATTTCTTGATTTTGAAAGAGAGGATTTACTGCTAAGAGCTTTGATTCTCATTCTCATTTGTAACCTGGCATATTTCCCCTCCCCTTATTCGCTTGAAGTGGGAAAACAAAACTGATGAAAAAGCCTGTGTTCGAATGACATCATCCCCCTACTCCCCATACATCTTACTGAAATACATCAGTGTATTTATGAGGTCTTTATTAGACAGGACAAATTTATTTTTCATTTGTGCTAAATTGTTTATGCCCTTTTGAAAGTGCACTGTATCCTCAGCATTGGGCTTTCGGTTATCTGCCTGACAATGATGAAGTGTTATGTTCTAACAAGTGCATTAAGATCTTGTCCTGGTGCATATTCTGTGCTATTTGTGAAATGACAGTGATAAGGAGAGACAGACAGACATGGAATGGATCAGGTGCGCATGTACCTTAATTTTTAGTAAACTGCTCAAGCCAGTTCAGTTGTCTTTGAAAACCCAGAATCCCCAAAGGAGTTTCCTCCCATTTAGATGATTAAATTGGGGTCATATTTGCAAAAGAACTCATTGGCAATTTGCAAAATGTACTTTTGAAGATCTGCTTGCTTATTTTGGTGCCTGGGTGACAGCTCATTGATCCAACGAGAGGGTTGCTACCAGCCCTGTTTCTAGTAAAGTTATTACTTTACTAGCAAGTAGCTTCTAATTAGTATGCAGAGTCTGGAGTGAATTCATTCGTGTTCGGCATGCTGGTCATGTTCCTGGGCTTGTGTGTTCTGGCTAGCCTCTGGCTAGCCTGGGAATCCACGAGGTACCTTGCCAGCATGCTGCAGCTTTTCCAAGGGAATATATGTAGGAGTAATTAACAAAAGCCTCTGACTGCCTGCGCCAGGAGGATCTGTGCCGTTCCAAGCCTCTCGTGGTCAATGAAAAGTCACTCACCACAGAGGCTAGGAGCCTCAGCAAAGAGCGTGGCTAGGGCTGGGGGATGCCTTCCTGGGCAGGAGGAGACAGCCCAAGCCTGCCTACACCTTAAAGTCCAGGCCAGCCAGGGCAGGGCAGCTCCTTGGGAAGGGGCAGGGCTGTATCCGAGCTCTCAAGTCCCGAGTGGCATCACACAACACACATGGGGTTAAAAGCCACTGCTGTGTGCCAGTTTCGCAGTCTCAGCCCTGCAAACGCTGCTCATGAATATTTCTTCCTTTGGGAAGTAGAGGAAACCCTCTGTGCCTCCTAGGGGAATTTCCACTTCGTCTCCCTCAGGAAAATGAGCCCTTTAACTCAGGGACAAGGACGGCAGCAAAGAGTCTGTGGACTGAAGTCCTGTGGCCAGCTGAAGTTTTCATCTTAGCTAATCTTGATGGATGGATCAGCTCTGATTTAAAATAAGAGAATAAGTCGCTATTGATGTTTCTCAGCTATGTTTTTTTTTTTTCTTTCAAACCTTCCAAGAAACAAGGCTATTTTGAATCTTTTCTCCATGTTAATGAATACAGCCTCGGGATTTTTTCTCACCCAGTTCCACACTTTGCCTTGTCATCATATTAGAGCGTGGCACAGCATGGAGAAGAGGTAGAAGAATTCTCACTATGTGAAGAACACGACGGGAGAGTGACACAGGCTAGAAGATGTCTATCAAATCAGCTCGTTGTCGCAGAGGGGGAAGGGAGACACATGGCCATTAATTTGGGGGAAAAATATATGTGATTTCCCACTCTGATAGAATGTTTGAGTGTTGGGTTTTTTCAGCAAACACTCTGTGGTTGCAGGGAAGTTTGTTTGGATTTACAGCAGAGACAGGAGGAGAAGAGTGGAGGCCATTGTGTTAAAACTTCATCTGACTAGCAAATACAACTGTTGATCAGACACTCATTTTATCACTAGATTTTGCGTTTTCCTTCTCTATGTGTGATTTTCCCTGGAAATGAGCCAAAATAAACTGCTTGACCAGCTGAGAACACAGTGTCATCCACACTCAGGTGACTTTCCCTGGACCCACATTACAAGGTCTGTGCTATTTGTGATGCTGCAGGTAGAAAGAGTCCGGACTATCCTTCCTTCCCAGCTCTTGTGTCCAAACTACGGAGGGAAAACAGCAGCAAAAGGGGGGTCACTTTCAAAAAACTCACCAGAGCTCCAGATTTTTTTAGCTGTCAGCCTGGTGGAGAGTTAATGCCAGCTTGTGATTATTTAGGGTATTGTATTTATGGCAAAGTGACATATGAAGCAGTACTTGACACCTCTGAGTTTGTCAGTGAGATAACTGAGATCCTTAAGAGCTCTGCTGGCTGAACTGTGGAGTCATCATCCTCCCGATTACCTGTGGAGAGCTGGGATGGGTTTCTGACGCCCTAGAGAGGACACCTCATGTCTTACCACGTTGGAGTCTGGAAATTCTGCCTTTGAGCTGCCTTGGCAGAATCTCATGTGGCCAGAGCACAATTGAAAAATTTGGTTCCAGGGTAAATTTGAAAATTAAACAAGGACTTGAGGGAGTGGCCCCTGTGGAAACCATGTCAACGAACAAACAGCATCAGAGGATTTCAGTGATGTTTGTATAAGGAGGATAGTGTTTGCTTGATTCTTGCGGGCTTTAACTGTCTGTCATCCTTCTACAGAAAAGCAACAGAAATTAATTGAAAGAAACCAAAACCAAACAGAGGTGTGATAAGTTATTTGAAATTTTAAATTTGAGTTATATGGCACAGTTCTGATAGGCTACAGCATGTCACATGGAAGATTTCTGTTTGTTATTGGAGCAGTGTAATTTTTAGAAGATAATTTCCATTGCAGACACTTTAGTTTGCCTGCTGAGAACTCATTGTTGGAAGAGAAATATGTTAAAAATGAGCAAAAGTGGTAGATTTCTATTCTAAGACTTCTAATTTCTTTTTAAGTCAAGCTACTAGCAAAGCTTTGGGGTGACCCAGTTAAATTAAAGACATTTTTTTCCTGGATGCAGCCCCTTTAACTTAGTGGCACCACACAAAAGCCATGTTCCCAAGGGAGTCACACAACAGTCTGTTCTTTGCCAAACTTCCAAGCCCTTTTCAGACTCTAAGCATCAATTCTCTCACATATTTCCCAGGGTCCTACCATCAGCAGTTCTGTGTCCATCTCTGAGGTTTTCTTTTGGTTTCCTTCTTTTTTTCTCTCTGTATTCGTACCTTTTTCTTTCTCTCATGCATTTGTGTGTGTACAGCCACAGAGCACTCTCCTAGAACTACACCCAGCACACTCCATCCTTCCATGCAACTGAGGCTCCTTATGAGCTCCATACATTTTCATTTGGGCCTTGACATGAGCCTGTGTTTTGGATGGAGGGTGCTATTGCTTCAGCAAGGTAATTTAATAAAAGATCTGATGGCTTCTCACGCCTTAAATGAAGGGTAGATGCTTCACCCAAAGATGTTTAATCCAACAGAATGCCATTGCAAGTTTAAATGCATTTTCTGGTGCTTCAGCTGTAACATTGAAAATGGAGATTACCTCTCATTCCTTGGGAGTGCAGTGTCTGGGACAGGGGGACCTTGGTCCTGTTTCGGGTACACGGCTGCTATTTGTACCACTGCACAACGTGAATGGTGATAATGCATTCCGAAATGTTTTTTCCAAGTAGAGACTGGAACACACAGTCCTTTCAAAGGAGAAAGCTTTTATGACTGTACTTCCTGCCTATTCTCCATGAGCCTAAACTCAGAAGCCAGACAGAAAAATGTCAGAAATTCCCAACAGAGAGAATCTTACATGAAGAAGAGCAAAATGTTAAAGAGGCAGTGAGAGAAGCTTCGTAGCAGCAGCCTCCACTTCCACTCAGGGGACACTGAGGGCTGATCCCCACCCCAAAATCCAGCTGCAACTTCTCCTAGTCCTCTTTGAACAGATCACTTGCAACACCATTCTGCCTTTGCACGGCCGTGCGTCACTGAGCTACTGCGAGCATTTTCCAGGATTAACTCTGCTCTGCCCCTCAATTGGTTTCAACGGGTTTAGCAAGCCTTTTTTAGCCAGCATGGAGAAGCTAATGCTCTTACTTCTCAAGCTTTTTAAAAAGTGCACGAAGCCAGATCATCCCCTCCCAGTTTTGCCACAGAAGGGATGTAGCTAGCAGAAAGCCTCCAAAGATAGTTTGAAATCTTTTCAAGGAAAGGGAATGGGGCTTAAGAGACCTCAGCTTTCAACCTCTTTGTCCTCAAGACAGCAGTGTAGGTGAAGGGCTTTGTCAAATCCCAGAGAATTGCACAGGACTGTCCCATTCCCTGGAAACCCAGGGGGAAATAGGTCAGAAAACTCATAATTCACAGTGAGACAAATTCCCTGTGTGGATTGCCTTGAATTCAAGACATTTAGGTAGACCCTCCCCAGAGCCGAGTGCGAGCCAGCCCCAACCTTCTCACAGAGATCTGAGTTTCCTGGTAGCTTGTGTGAATGACAGGCTGGGTTGGGACTGACATAAGTGGCTCATGCTGGAGTCTGTGCAGAAGGACAGGCCTCCAGCTATGTAGGCTGGGCAGCAATATTTTACTGTAACAAGGTGATGGACAGCATCCAGCATTTTTTCTGTCCCTGCCTCTCTCAGACGACCACTTGAAGACAGTGGTGAGAGAGGAGAAGCCCCTTGGATTGCAGCAGGCACCTTGGTGGTGTCTGCCTGAGAGACACATCACTGTTGTACACCAAGGGTTTGTGCTCCTTCTGGATCAGCAGCAGAGTGGGACAGAGAGAAGGCCTTCTGGATCCTGTTCTGGTGCTTTATTCATGGATGAGGTGGAGATTTTTGTTTGGATGGCTTTAGTTAAACTGTTACTAAACACATTTTATTTCTTAAGAGTTGAAAGTAGTGTCCGGCACAGTTCTGCTAGGCACAGTACGGGGACCCTCAAGAGCTGTCCTGAAAAGCTTACAAGATAAATGAGATTCATGTGAGGATGGGGTGTTTCTTTTTTTGGTTTTGAGGTTTTTTGAATGTGTTCTGAAGCTCTTGAAGAGTAACAAGTAATGTGTGTCCACTCACAGGAGACAGAGTAAAAGCACATTCAGAGGGGGAAAAACAGTTTTGTTTCCAAAGCCATGCACCTCCTTCCCACCAGGAGCAGTACTGAACTGAGTAATCCAAAAACTTCTGCAAGAGAGGGGGAATCACAACTGGCTGTGGCCAATCATGTGTAGAAATACTTTTTTGATGTCAGCTTGGCTTCTGTGTAATTTTAACTGTCACAGAGATTTGGAGGAAGACTGGATGACTCATCACACCTCTTTGCCCCTTTTTAGGCAAAATACCCCTTAATGGCTAGTTTAAGAGCCAAGTAATGACTGGTTATATAACCTTGTTAAGTACACGGCAGAGCTAAGGAAAATGGCTTTTCATTCCGGCTTTCCACTGTAGCACCAGTGGAAGAACTAATGTAAACTAATTTTGAACTGCTGGAGCAGCTGGTGTTCCTCTTTCCCTGCTGCAGGCTGGTCACACCAAGCACTCTGTGCTGCCCCATTCCAGGGGGAGTGGGATCGTGTTTTTGTGAGTGCTGGGCTAATCTCAGATGGGGGCTTGAATCCATGTGAAGAGTCCAACATGTGCACAGCATCTGATGGGTCTGCAAAATGAAAAGGGCAGAATTCTCCAGATGCAATTTTGTTAGAAAACATCTGCTGAAAGTATTTGTTGGGTTTTTTTTTAATCTGAACTAGAAAAAACAAAATTAAATATTCCCCTATTTAATAGTTTCTGTTCTCTGTGTGTTTGGTGACGGTGGTTTCTCGACATGCAAATGTAGTTTTATCTTTTCCATCATCCCAACAGGAGGAAGAGTGAGTCACATGAACTCAACTAAATTTTTCCATAAAGCCCAGAGAGCTCACAGTATTCAATTGGCCCCACTGAAGTCTGGATATTTGGCTTAGGACTGTAGAAGGGTTTGCTGGAGAGTTTGGTATTTCAGAATTATTCCAGGTTGCAGCTTTGCAGAAAAGACCAAAACTGGAAGTCCACTGTCAGAATTTCGGATGTCTGAGTACAAGGGATGCTGGAGAAAAACTGATGTGATCTTCAGCATGTGAAACTGCCTCAGGCCTTCCTGCTCCAGAGCAGAGTCTCGTGGGTAGAGGTGCACATTTACCTTTGCATTGTGAGCTTCTGCATATTGGCTTTAAAACAGACACACACACAGACATATATATATATATATATATATGTCTGTATGTATATGTATATGTTGGGCTACACTGTGTGCTGGAAGAGAAATTAGGCTTTGTTGGCTGCAGGTTCTCAGACCTGGAGGTGATCCTGAAATTACAGCCAGGTCACCGGGGATGGACTGAGAGAGGATTGTGAGTTTTTAGACAGCGTCAGCCTTATGAGATGTGATAATTGCAGTTTGTGACCTTGTAAGGTATTGTTTACCTTTTACCATAATAGGCAATGTCTAGGAAATATTCCAGGTGATTAGAGAACACTGAGGTGAACTGTTTTCCTGTTTATATGAGGTGATTTCCTGTTTTTCCATTGGTATTTAAGGGAATTTTGGATACGCAATAAAGCTTTTTTTCTTCTTGCACCTTTACCATGATGGTGCAGAGTCCCTGCCCATGCGTGAATACTGCATGTATATATATAAAATGTTCTTGCTATACATCCAAAAGAAGAAATTAATACCTTATTAATTGAGAAAAGACTAAATAGCCTTCTTGGAAAGCTTCACCTGGCTGCAAGTAACTGCTTGGTAAAAAGGGAAGTGATCCATCAGTCCCACCCCTGTGGACCATCCTTCCCCTACAGCTCACCCACTGCCTGCTCCATCGCAGCTGGGGTCTCCTCCTTGCCCAGATTTACTTCTTGGACACTGTGTGACGAGACCAGCATTCAAATGAGCGAGGGAGAGGAGTCAGAGGCACAGGTTTTGTCCGTTTGCATGTAGAATTCCTGGCAAAAGGATGGAACTCATCCTAAAGGGTGTCAGTGACATTTTCTGCCCCCAGTACTGCCAGCAGCAGGGGGAGGTGCTGTAGCTGCTACCAGCAGCAGTGGCAGCCCCCAAAATATTTATTGGGCCATTTAGCACCTTGAAGAGGTTCTGTTATACACAGTGGAAGCTGGAAGCCCCACAGTTTCAATGCTCATTATTTTTTCCCATGATTAGTTCCCTAGAAAATTTCTCAAGCTGCTTCTCCTTAAAAATGTGAGCACCTTCCTTTGCCTGGATGGCTCATGAAAGATCCACAGCATTCCTAGTAGCACTGGGATATATAGGAGAGTGTGGCTGGAAGAAATCTGGGTATCCTCTCATTTTCATTTTCATTTTGAGACTGAAATTGAAACAATTGTATTCAAGAAAACGAATGTGCTCATCATGATTGTTTCAACTACTTTTTTCCCTCATTTATTATTAATATCAGGGCACAGTTTCATATTCCTATATAGTCAAAAGAAATCAGAGTTTAAATAAAATTAATTATCAAGGTTTAAATACGTTTAATTGCCTGTTAGAAAGTGATAGAGGCAAGGAATTCTGTTCCTCCTTCTTTCCCTCTCTTAGCTGTCAGCCTCAAACAGGATGATGCTTTAGGTCCTGAGAAAGGTCTTCCCCAGTACACATTTTCACTATTTCCATGTAACTAACACCAAAAAGTGTTCCATAACTTTAATAAAACTCTTTTTCTTCAGTCAGATTCCTAGTTTTGCATTGTCAGTGTTTTCCGAGCTGGGTTTCCCTTTCACTCTCAGTAAATTTAAAAATGAATGTGGCTTATATGAGGGTCACCCATCCATGCATGCAACCCACGGCAAAGAACTGTTTGAGAAAAGACCTGGTGTAACTGCATCATGGAAATCACAAGGACAAAATTTGGTCCAGCTTTCACTTTTTTCTAAATTTGTCACTTTTTGAGATGGGAAAGATAACTAAGCAGTAAAAAAATCTGGTTTTTGTTTGATGTCCTCCTGCATTCTACAATATTTGCATATATAGTGGCAGGCTTGTCATCTATCCTTAGCTAAAAGGTGCTGTGAATTTCGTGTGCAAGGTATTTTTCACTGATGTGCAGTGGCTATGAGTCCGGGCAGGCGCCTTTATTTTTCTCTCTTGCACCAAGGTAAATCTGTAGGGTTTTGTTCCCCCAAATCACCTCTGGATTTAGACGAGCGCAGCTGAATATTGAATCTGCCACAGCGTCTTCTCAGCACAAAGGCTCTGAAATGGATTTGTGAGTCTTAAATCAGTCCCTGGGGCATCCTAGCCCGCACGGTAAAACCACCGTATGTAAATTGTCACCGTTAAATAAGTTGCTCAGGAGGGAGGGAGAACAGGATGGGAGCTGCAAGTCACTCGTAGCCCGTGCTGGGTTTCAGACAGGGCTGCCCTTCCAGTTCAGAAGTCTCTGAAATGCAGGGGAGGAGATCGTGTGGCTGCCATATGGACTGCCTGTGCCAGATGGGCAGGTTGCCTACGTTGCTCCCACTCTCTGCAGAAAAACAGAAATAAAAAATGAAACATAAAACCCGAGCCCCTTTCCATTCAGACATAGGAACAGGGCAGAAAAGGAGCGCAGGCCCTCCTTTCAGAGTATTTATCTGATAATTCATTAGCTGGTGTCCCCCGTTTTTCATCTCTTCGGGGAAGTCTACTCAGAATTTATTGCTGAGACATTAATGAATTTTTAAGCTGTCAGGGAGCAGCGTAAATAAGTAGTATCCCGGATTGTTACACAGCCATTATCCGGTCAAAATGAATGCACAGGGACTGTTCCTTCAAGCAAAGAGTAAATCTTAGCACAGAGTTACAAGGCACCGCGTCCCTCGCAGGAATCCCTGCATGTTCAGTGAGAGTCCAGCTGTTTCCTCGACCCTCTCCCCTCTGAGGGGTGAAACAGTGTGCCCAGAGGAGAATATTTTGATTTTCCAGCTAGGCCTCAACAATAGAGTTTTGTGGCTTTATTGTGACAGAAAGAAAAGCGTAATTAAAAAGTTAAAGTGCCCTTGGCCTTGGCTTTTCCTTCCACTGGCCAGACAGGCCAGGTTTAATTACATGGCTGTGAGTATTTCTATTCATTTTAATAGAACTGGATACTGCCTTTATAAACATAGGAAAAAAATGAAGCAGTAGATTTTATGATGGGACCAATTCTAAGGAATCTTGTCTCCAGTGCTGGGACTTGATTTGTTGAGCACAAGGGGATTATCTGTTTGCTTTTTAGTCTACAGAGAAGAAAAAACCCTTTCCCATTCCAAACTAGATAATCGTGCATGAAAACCAGACATGTTAAATATCACGAGCAAGGATTCACATGCCCTGGTGCCTCAAGTCCAAAAAAAAGAGTCACATTAATGTCAATGTGCTTTGGATCATTAGCTCTTAAGCCTCTAATGATGCTCCCTAATGACTCTGCTGTTCTTCCTCCTCCATCAGACTCTCTCCAATCTGCAGAAGGTGTGCTAACTTTTCAGGGTTTTGCTGTAGGACAGCCTTGAAAAAACACGTGAGTATCCCAGTAATATATGAGTCTTTACCTGTTGGGCGTCTGGAATGTAATTTACAGGAGGTTGTATCCACAATATTCATTATGTGAAGGCTCAAGTTCTTACTCATTTTTTATTTCATTCATTCATTCTGCTACAGGAATGGGAATAAACAGGAACACCTGTCCCACGATTAAGACAACTTGCCATTAATTTAAAGCTGCAATATAGATGCTGGTTACAGAATTGTCTCCTCCCTCCTCCCCTCACACACACATTTCCATATGCTAACCAAAACTCAGCATTTTCCCCTGGCCAGGTCCAAGGCTGGGGCAGACCAGCATCAGGATGTTGCCTCCAGCTTTCCCTGGGTGAGGTTTGGCACCCATGTGCTTTGCTCTGCATGGGTAGAAAGCTCCCTTCTCTGCAAAGCCACAGCACTCTGGCTTTGTTTTCAGTCTGCCAACACAGTTTATATTTCTTTCCAAAACGAAGGCTGAGCAGGGCCCCACCTTGCAGCCTCACTACGGCAATTAGAGTTAACCCTGCCCGTGCCCTCCAGGCAGGGGTACAGCCCAAGGGGTTCTTAGTCAGCCACTCTTTCTCACTTGCACCTTCTCTACCTCTCGGAGAAGATTTTCTCAATTTAAGAGGGAGCAGAACTTGACCCTCCAGGCTGGCTGTAATTGCAAAAACATAGGGAAAATTTCTAAGCCACATGCAGAATGCAGGAAATGGTACTTTCCATCAAAGTTGTGCAGTCGGGAGTCCTCAAGGTGTTCAGAGGGTTTGTAACTCAGCTTGCTGTTTTCTAGGTCCTAGAGTACAGTCCTACCAATAGTACAGAGGTTGCCAGATCGTTCACATTTGGGCATAATCTCTGGCCTCACCCCTTGCCCATCTGATCTCTTCTCACGTTTTTGTCACTCAAAGAGCACCAGAAACACCACAATTATTTTGGTACATAGATCTGTCTCGCTGCCTTTCGACACTGCTGCTGCTCGTAGTTAGAGAGCCAGGGAACAAGACTTTCTGAGCCCGTGTCTCAGAGAAAGCAGCACGGCAGCGCCGAGGGAATCCTGCCGCTCCTCACACTGACCAGACAACGCGCAAGAAAATCCTTCGCAGGGAAAAGCCTGGAGGAGAACAGTGGTGAGTGGGCAGAAACATTTTTGCTGACTGACTGGAGAGAAATGCAGCCTCCCCTGTGCGGTCTGAGCGCTCGCAGCCAGGCCAGGCACCTCGGGAAAGTTTGGCTCTTTGGCTCCAGCCAGCTCCGGCCCTGGAGGACGGCCGGCGCCCGAGCATCCTGCTCCAGAGGCAGCGGCAATCCCTGGAATGAATTGCCCTCTAGAGGTACTTTGCTCTCTCTCCGCTGAACTTCCTGGACGCCGGGACAACTGCCTTGGATTTGAGCCTTTAAAGAGCCATTAAACAGCCACAGTTCAGCGAGGTGACTGCTCCATAAATCCCCAGAACTCCCCTTCCTAAGAGGGAATTCACCCCTTTAGGATCATCTGTCTTCCCTCTCCGTCGCCTTGGTTGGGCACGGCAGGAATCATTGTGCAATCAACATTATTAATACAGCAAACCAGCGCTGCCTCTAAATATGCACACACCAAGCAAACAAATCGAAACAGCAGAAGAGGTCTCTGTGGCAGCACAGCTTCAAAGCTGAGGTTGTAATCACACAGAAGCTAAGGAATGCAAATGTGTGGTAATCAGAGTATTGTAACTCATCCATCCAAATGTTAATAGTATTTTCTCACCATATATTACATTAGCATTAATGGCTTAGGTTCAAATTCTGCACTGTTTTCTACAATTATGACTCATTTTTCAGCTAAGGGGACTATCCATGGTAATAAGCATAGCAGCAGCAGGATTTTTAAAGGCTTATGTGAGCACTCCGTGTGTGTGATTCTCCCCGTAATAAGTTTTGAAACCCTCTGGCCAAAGCCAACAAAATGCAAAAGCACGGGAAGGCTGCTTAGGTGATTCAGGTCCTACAGGTCTGTGAAAATAGGGAGTTGTGAAGAGAAGAGAGGTGCCACTGGACAGGATGCCATGCTGCTGGCTGAGGTCAGCCACTGCTGGACACTGAAGACCTCCCAGCAGAGAGAGCACCTTCCCAAGCCAAGAGAGAAACTCCTCTTGTCTCAGCTATCCAAGCATTTTGCTCCTCTCGGTGCCAATGTCCACAGAATGCATTTTAGTGTGCCATATTCTGCAGCTGTACTAAAAGAAAGATGAAATAAATATCTAGGTGGCTTTGGTATACAACCTGACTGCTGCCCTCCCAAACAGAAACACCATCACAGTGACACAGGACTCGGGTGCACCCTGGCTCCTACACTCATGCCCTTCTCTGTGTGGTAATAATAATAACAACAGCAGCAGCAGTGCCTGGATGAAATCCATTCATATGGGAAGCAGCAGCAGGCTAGACAACCCCTTTGCCTTGTATCATGCAGGGACTCTTGCTTCATCATGCTTTCCCCACCTGCTCTGGGTCTTCTTCAGGTATGGATAAGATGCATGCAAAGAGTTAATTCCTAAGCCAATATGAATTCTGTTACCTGAAAACACAACAAATGTCAAGGGATTTCCTTCTAAGGGTTGCTTGAATAGGCTTGCTTTTCCTAAGCTAAGAAACGAGTACAGAATAAAAGCATGGGTGATTCCGTGTCACAACTACAGTGATTATTAAGGTGTTGTAAGCCAGAGAGAATTGTCTTTATTTTATTAGAAACAGTCCTAGAAATGAAGTTTTTTCCTATCTTGATAAAATCAAGTCTGTCTCCCATCCCTCTCCTCCTCCTACATAACACATGGTTGTGTGAGATAGTTTGGTTGATGCTTGTTCCCAATTCCCTGCTGCACTCTGCATATGTAAATCCCCAATCACTCAGAGCAAACACACACAACGCAGGGAACATCCCCATGTGGTGAGGATGTTTCAGCATCTTCACTTCAGAAGTGGCTAAAAGGAAGTATGGCAAGAAGGAGTGGCGTGGCTTCTCCCTGAGCCAGCTGGTGATGGAACCAAAAACAGAGCACAGGAATTCCTGTGCTGGGAGCCTTAGTCTAGGCTGGACCCCTCCTTTATCGTTCTCATCTGAACCCTCAGGAGAATGACCCAGCCGCAGTGGGCTCTGTTTAGGCTTATGGACACTAAAACCAGTCCCGCTCTGGTTTGGGTATTCATGCTTTTTTCAATGGCATTGAACTTTGAGCTGAACTTCACCTGTTCTTTTCCCTAATCATCAGCTTCCCTTTGCTCATATTCTTAAGTATGGATGAGAGCGGATGGCAGGTCGCTGGGTTAATCTGCATCTAATCCACAGCACAGTCACGACGAGGAGCAGAAATCGTGTTTAGCTCCCTGCTGTGAGCAGCTCTCCTGCCTGCTGGGGGTGGGAAATCCAGCAGGTTGGTGCACTTCCACTGCTTTTCCACTGTGACAACGAGGTTTCAGCTCTGAATAGGACTGTTTTTGTGCCCTAGACAGGAGCAAGCCTTCCTAGTCTTTTGTGGGCAGACAAGTGACTCCTTTTCCTGGTCTTAAAATTAAGGGAGCTGAACACAGTTAAGAGGGAAAAAGGGTTTTACCATGGTATTTATTTAAGGATCCTCAGGTGTGCTGAAATGCACATGGAAATGCACCCCGAAATGCCCCCCGGAGAAATGGCCCCCTCCATGTGATGTGTGTGCAATTATAGGCCTTGCTAATTAGCACATCTATCAAAGATTGCCCAGGGAGGGACTCCAGCGAGACCCCTCATCGAGGAACCTTCCCCTGGCTGGGCCTGGCTTTGTTTACAGAATGTGTTCTGGAGAGGCCCTCGGTGTCTGGGGTTCCCAGAATATTTGGTTTCTTGACTTAACGGGATATTGGGTCTGAGGGAAGTTATCAAACTTAAAGAATTATAACTATGTGAGCTAAAAGCACTAAGAATACATAAAAGCTATATAAAACAGTGTATAAAAGGGGTATAAAAGAAAAAGCAAAAAATCATCATGGCATCACAAGAATGTTTTCTTCTTGAATTTTCAGTCAGCTGTGCCCCAAGAAACACTTTTTGTCCTGCTGTTTTTTCAGAGCACTTGGAGAAGAGGACAAGGTAGGCAACCCTGCTCATCAGGCTCACTCTCTGTTTTCTGATCTCAGGCTTGTATTCTTTCCTCCCTGAGTCACTGCTGTTGGAGTGGCCCAGTTTTGCCTACCCTCACCCCCTGCTTTATGAGTGACAACGAGCATGACTGTGCAGCGGCAATGCTGTGCCGCGGGACGCTTCCTTTGTGTTAGCCTTCTTTTGTATTTTGACATTTGTGAATGTTCTCATCCTTTAACATGCAGGCAGAGCCTAAATTTCAAAGGTAATCACTGCCTGCAGTGACAACGTCAGACGGATATGGGTCCTGTGTTTCATCCATCCAGGCCCACAGGTAAATAACATGGCGGTGGCGTGAATGACGGACACATGACCCAGGCATCAACCTCATTTTTAGCCTGCTTTCCAAAGCTTTCTGCAATTCCATGTTAGCTCATTCCACCTTCCCATAATTTCAGAGCCTATTAGCAGATTTCCACTGAGTTTGAGAGGGAGATGTCCCAAATATAATTAGGTCTCTGAGTCTTTTTAGACCAGGCAACTGAAGAGACACTTTACAAATTCTCCAGTGAGGGAGAGGCCCCTGTATCATTCCATCTGTCACAGACACTAACAAATCCACAGGGCTTTGCTCACTCTTGAGACCCAAACTGATGGCAAACCAGACTTCTTTAGGTCACTCACAAAACGAACTTGTGCCCTAAGTTGATGAGGATCCACTCCCCATGAACTTCGATATCAGTGAGTGGGTTTGTTCTCACAGTCAATCCCACCCATGGGCAGGGGGCAAGGAGTGCCAAAACATCCTGCTTCTGCTGTGGAGGCACTGGCTTGCATGACTTATTTATCTGGGGAAGCTCCATCCCGGAGAGTTGCAGTTCTCAGGCTGCTGCAGAACAGGAAAGATGATACACATTTCTGCCAGCTCTTAGAGGGGCAGGGAGCAGAATCACCTCAGTATTGGATGAACTTTAAAAAAAAAAAAGGTGGATTCACTAATTCACTGAAGGTGGCCAGGGAAACATAGAAATTATTAAAAAAAATCCCTTAGGTCAATAACCAGTCTGCTTTTGGAGAGACACAAGGGTTCAGGGGGCATAAGTTTAATTAAGCCAGCCAAAAACTGAAGGGAAAATTAGAAACCATTTCCAACAATGCTTTACAAAAGCTTCCCATTGAAACAGGCACATTAATTGAATAGGAGCTGAGCTGTACTTTGATCCATGAGCCCCAGCCCAGGGTGCCTCTTGCTGCAGAGAGCAGCATTGTGAGGTTTCATTCAGAAGCAGCAATCTCTCACCGTTATCCTTTCCTCGTTGGCAAACATCAGCTCCCTCCCTCTTTTTTATTTTTTTTCCTTTCTCTCCCTTCAATTAAATGTTTAATTAAAGTACCATGACTCCCTTTCATTTGGAAAAGTAATTGAAGACACTAGTGTGTAAAAAACAGGCTGAGAAGAGAGCTGAAGTACACACAGCACAGAGCATCAGCAAGGCCTACAAAAATGTAGCCCTTAATTTGCCTTGGTGCCACATCGAATTGAGGTGATGATGAGGCGATACAGCTGCAAGAACATCTGGAAGGGGCTGATAAAGATGGGTTGGGTTGGGTCTGAAGCAAGCACTGAGTGCAGCTTGCTTTTTTTATTTTGCATCCTGAATGGTCAGCCCAGCACAGATGGGAGAGAAAAGTGACGCTCGCAAAGATACATTTTCTGGTAAGTTTTCATGCACTGATTCAGGAGAGCTTGTTGAGCTGCTTGATAAGCAGGCTGGTGCCTAATAAGGATTTTCTGCTGTATCTTGTAGATCAGTCTTTGTCAGGTTACGTGGTGGCTCATCACCCTGACGCATTCCAGGACCAGGGAACGCCTCTGCTCTGGCTGCATGGCTCTTTTTCCCAATATCTTTAAGAAACCTTAGCAGAAATTTGTGGTTACTCAGATTATCTGGGCAGCCCATTTCCAGCTATTGGCTTGAAGATGCCCTGGTTAACTCTGACAGTTTGGTTTTCTCAAGCAGGCTTAAAAGCAGAACACGACTTCCTGCTTTTCTGTAACTGGGTGGAATTCCACAGAATTTGGGCTTTTAATGCCTTCTGAATTTTCCATGCCAATAGCATTACATTTCTCTTCACACATTTTAATTAGAAAATACTTGAGTTTGCATCTTTTTTTCTCGCCATCTTTTAATTGCTGCCTCATGCCTCTGACACACCCGTGCACATCAAAAAATTTCTGCCCGCTGATCAACTGCTGCAATGGGGAGCTGCTCCTTGCAGGCTGTGCTTGGGGCTGTTTTTACCTGTTATTTCCAACCTAGATGAATGTTTGTGTGGCACACAGGCTTGATTGATTGAGGCCAAGAACAAGGCAGCTTGATTCATTACTGGAACAGTATATGTGCATGTCTGATTGATAGGGGAGGGCTTGGAAATGAACCTGGGTCAACAGTCAGGCCCAGGGCCTATCTAGAGGAGCAGGCATAAAGTAAAGCCTAATGGGCCACCCCTGCACACAGTGGCTCGGAGTGCAGCCTTCTGAGGCCGTGACTGGCTTCCCAAAATCCCCAGCACTGCGCTGCCCTCCCCTGAAGGAGTCAGTGCTAAAGGCTTCCCAAAACCCCCAGCACTGCGCTGCCCTCCCCTGAAGGAGTCAGTGCTAAAGGCTTCCCCAAATCCCCAGCACTGCACTGCCCTCCCCTGAAGGAGTCAGTGCTGAAGGCTTCCCAAAATCCCCAGCACTGCACTGCCCTCCCCTGAAGGAGTCAGTGCTGAAGGCTTCCCAAAATCCCCTGTCCGGGGCTGCCCTCCCCTGAAGGAGTCAGTGCTAAATGCTGTGGGAATTTTGCTGTCCGGGTGGGTGAGTTTTCCCCCCAGGTTTCCCTGGCTGCTCCTTGGGCAGACAGACAGGGGTACAGCTGAGAGCTGCTGGCTGTCAGTGTGCACAGCACAGCTGGTCAGCAATTTCCTGGCATGCTTCTCTGGCACTGCAAAATCTAAAACACCGGCATGGAAAGACACTGGAAATGTGTCAGTTATGATGAGATCCTCCCAGAAACCAGGCAGATGCAGAATGACATCCTCCCTGCCAAGCAATTTTTGAAAGCTTCCCTACCTCCCCCGCCAGGAGCCCACCTGGCAGGCTGGTGGGGAGATGGCAGGCAGGGGATGGAGCCTGCCAAGGCCCCGTCTCCTGGCTCCTTGGCAGAGGGACTTCCCAGGCTTTCCTGGCTGCTGGGCCTCCTGGCCAGCCTTTGAGCCCTGGAGAGAGCAGTGGACAGCCAGCCTACGCTGTGAAGTCTCAGGGAATTCCTACTTCAGCCCTGCAGTAGAGACACAGATTTCTATCTTTATACATTTTCCTTCTCTTTTGGAATCAAATTTGGTTGAGGCTTGTTTCCTCAGCTGAGTTTTTTATTTTCTTGTTTCCTTCGTTTTTGAATTCAGAATTTCCCAGGGCACAGGAAGAGCAGTTTCTAGTCATCTCTTCTATGGATAACTTTTGGTAAGAGAAGACTGGGCATCTTATGGGGATTTTTTTCCTCCTGTAATGCTTCTCCTCCTTGGGTCAAGCAGAGCACTTGAGTCAAAGATGTAAGGTGGCAGTGGGTGGAATGTGCATTTCACCATTTCTTTCCCAGCACCTTCTAACCTTTCAGAAAATCAGCTGATCAGGTACCTAATGATCCTTTCTTTCTTTTTCGTTTTTTTTTACTGCAGCTTTACCAAAATGACTTTGCTTCAAAAGGTCACTCACTTGATAGGAATTGAACAGTCAGTGGGACAACAAATAGCATCCTGATGTCACGGATCCCTGCCCCGCCTCTGCCAGGCAGTGTCACGAGGAATCACCCTGCCACCCTGGCTCTAGGGCACACATGGTCACAAACACATGGCTCTGCACAGGTTGGGAAGAGGCACAAGAGAGCCCGTGGTGAGATCTGGGCTGTCCCAGCTCAAGCTCTGCTAGGTGATGTGATTGCCCTCCTGCTGCCCCACTTATCCTGGCAGCCCCACCTCCAGCCTGACGTGGCGTGGCCAAGGTGACACTCGTGTGACCATTGTGTCCTCGACAGAAGGAGGAGTTTTTGCAGACAGTGATGCAAAATGCTGCTCGCAGGCACTTCCCAGGCTGTTTGATACAGATCAGTTGGTTGATTCTGAGGATTTTAGTTGAGGGGAAATACTTGAAGGCAGCTCTGAGGCATTCCCCTGTTCGAGAGTCTGCAGCGTGCATCAGCATGTCCTGGCTGCTTTGTCCCAGGGGATGGAAAGGGAGGCCAAAGAGGGGAATGAAAGACCAGTTTCCCGAGGCTAAGCTGGGAGACAGAGAGTCCTGCCTGGAATGGTGTCAAGACCCACCAGAGATGTCAGCAGGATCTCCCCTGCAGCAAACCCTTAGGGGTCATTAGGTGATGCTTCCTTCTTGGCACAGCTGCAAACACACTCTGTTGCCTCTGTTTTGCTCCGCTGGTGTTGTTTTCCCACTGACTTTAGTGTTGATCTAACATAACCACTGCATCTCATTCCCATCCTAAGATGAGGTATAATATGAGAGTGGCCTGTTTTTCATTACTGTTGAACTTTCTCTGACGCAGTTCACAAGGGGGTGAGGGATTGGGAGGGAGGGTTAGTTATTACCTCTGTTTCCTCTGCTGGAGCGTGGGCTTCTCTGTTGAGCTCTGCCATCTCTCCCAGGGGCCAGCAACTAATTCCTCCATACCCCTGCACGCTGGAGCCTCTCTTCTATAAGAGACTTCCAATCATGACAAATTATCTGTGCTGATTTTGTGACATGAACTGTTACCCATTAGGGAATGAACTGGCATCAATAAATTCATTTCACTTACAACCTCACACTGTGCACGAATTGAAGTTCTAGAGGTGAAAGACATAAATTTACCAGGTGGGCAGGCACACAGCTTCCCCCTAAGACTGTGCACTTCACCTTTGCTACGTGCACTGCTTCTGCTGGGCCAGCCCAACATTAATTTTGCATAGAGTAGATTTCTCCTGTACCGTGCACAGTCCATGTGATTTATGCTTGCCTCAAGTAGCTGTGTGAATAGCCTCACCACAGGACACGCTCCTGGTTGTGCCTTCACCAAGAAAACACACCAACTTCAAACCAAACACAGCCTTTTGCTTTACAAGATAAGAACAGTTAGTATTTGAGTAACATCTTCTGATTTCCAGGCTATGCAGAGCTGGTAATTAATGAGTTCCCCCATTGCCCTGGCAGGGCAAGTGAGGCAGCATTATTTATTAGGCAGAAAGGAGTTCCCATACGTGTGGATCTATATCTTAGTAATCCTGATGGTAAATTCATCAAATTGTTCCAGCAGACGAGGCTTTCCTTCTCCCCAAACACTCTTGTCAGTCAAGTGGCTGAAAATTTCACTCATTTACCTGAGTGAAAATCTCACGGTCGCCCGGACCAATAGAAACTTGCAGCCATTTACTTAAAAGCTTCTCGTCATATAGTCTGCAGAGAAAGGACTAAAACAAATGAAAAAAAAAAAAAAAAAGAAGAAAAGGCTTTCCCCAAAAAGGGCAGATGAAAGCACACACAGAGGTGGAGAGGAATGTAGTTGTGTTTGTGTCTCCACTCTCCTGAGAGCTCCTGATCATGACAGGGATTCTGTTAGGTTGTGCACTATGGACACCGAGTGAAGGCAGCCCTCAGCCTGGAGCACTCCCTGACCTTGTCCCCCCTGTCTGAAAGTTTGGAATGGCTGTTTTGGAATGCAGCTTACTGGACACAATATAAAATAAGAGGGTTTGAGGCTGAGGTCTCTCCTTTCCTTTTCTTGCAAAGAATTAGGCATGGTCACGGGTGGCAGGTCTGTAAACAGATATTAAAGGAAAGGACCAGACGGGGATGTGCCCTTCATCACCCTTAACACATCTGCAAGTGCGGGTGTTGCAGGATGGGTGGAGGGAGTGGAGCCACAGAGGGTGTTTAGGCTCACATTCTCTCCTTAAATTGCTAAACACAGAGCACTGGGCATGACGGGCTGCTCGTCTGACCCAGTGAGGCATTTTTTGTGCTCTTGTGTTAAAAGGGAAGGCTGAAAACTGCCTTCAGAAGCCATAGGAGGAGAAACGTGGTTTTGCTGGGTCTTCCAACTGCAGTAAGCACTGGAAACACCTCCAGGGTTTCTGCTGGCTGAGCTGCTTCCTTTTTGCTTTCATCCAGCAATCACACACTTTCCCATCCCTCTGAGGACCAGGCCTACCCCCAGCAACAGCATACAAAGGTCACATTTCTTGTGAACGTGCAGGGAAACCTGAACAGTGGTTGGGCAATGAATCTGGTCAGGAAATAGTCCCTTTTATTTTGTTTTCTTGTTTTCTGGGGTTTGGGGGTGGGGGGGTTTACCTTTCGGCAAAACCATCAAGTACAGTGATTTGGGAATACTGTCTAAATGCATCACAGTGGTTGCTGCTTAAAAGCTTTAGTCCTCCCTTCACTTGTATATTCTGTGCTCCCTGCTTCAACTTCATTAATTCAATGAACTGAATCTCATTTTTGGTAAGCATCCTGTTGACCTCTCTGTAGCTACAGGAAGCTCTTCACCACAAACATTGTCTCTCTCCAGTCATAGCTTGTCAGCTCCACAGAAGAGAGATTGCGGTCCCCACTCTGCCTGGAAAGTGTTTGTCTTGCTGTCATAAATAACTGGGACAGGCTGGGAATGGACAAGGTGCCCAGGAGGATTGCTAGGGGAGAGATCAAACCCTAGACACACCTCTGAATGCCTTTTTCCCCAGAGACTCTCCACTGCACATGAGAGGGAGAACCACATGTCAGCTCCTTCTGTGCTTGCTCCTCACGCAGAGCAGCAGGGCCCCAGCCCTTCCTTTGTGAGGCCCTCCCCTCCAAGGACCCCTAAAGCAGTCACAGAACCACAGAACACCCTGAGGCCATGTGGGGTGGCCAGGTGATCACTCCCAGGGGCACCATGCCATGGCCAGCCACGCTGCCACTCTGCCCTCCATCCTCCCACCTGCATTGTCCGTCCTCACCACTGACCACCCTTTCCCCAGCCCATCTCCCATGGTCAGAGGGCTTGGAAGGCTCCTGTGCCTTTGGGGTCAGAGCCAGGCAAACTGAACAGGAGAGAGGTCACAAGGAGGGAGGAGGCAGGGAAACCCACATTCCTTCCCAACGTCAGCAGCAGGCAGGACCTGTTCATATTGAAGCTCCGGTGCATGAAGAATTATACTCCAGTCTGATTGTTTTATAAAAATCTGCTCCGGCACCTGTCCAGAGCCATGATCACATCTTCAGTCATGTGGCCAAATGCCTTTTAGTTTTAATCATTTGAGCAAATGCCCTAGTGAAACAGCCATTTGTTCAAATGATTGAAAGTTTGTCATTTGACCAAATTACCAGTCTGGCAGGATGACTAACGGGTCATGCCACAATGTCAAATTCTATTAATGTCACCTGGGAGAGACAAGTGAGGAAAGTAAGGGTTAAGGGGGGAAGTTTGTAGATTGTTTATTTCCTTGCCATGTACCCCTACACGTACTCAAGTGTGGTCCCAAGGAACAAGGTCTGAAATCACCAGGATGGCTCCGTATCCACCTGAGCAAGTCCGTGACTGGAGGGGGTCCATGTGGACATCCCTCAAAACTTGGGGAGAACAGCCTATGCCACTGAAAGAGCCCAGGGCTGCTCTATCAGAGGACAAAACTGGACCTGGAATCTACACTTGGACTCTGGATGAGGACTGCCACCACTGGGACTGGTTGGAGGAGTAAACCTGGCCAAACCATGAGCCGGGAACCACGGCCCGGTGAGAGCAGTCCCAGGCACTTCTAACGCCGCTGGTGTTCCTACACCTGTGCTGCCCGGATCAGCTGGGGACACTGGCACCATTTCCTCACTCCTTCCCCCTCACGTTTCTGGAGCTGCATTTCTGGGATCAAAGGCAAGGAGGGAGTGGAGGGAGAAAGACTAAAATGTAGCTTCTGGAGGAAGTAAGAACTGACAGCAGCCATATAAGGGGGCATTAACCTTTCATAAACCTGCTCTCTGGCCTGTGACTGGAACCGGGGAATAAATATAATTCTTGAAGCAGGTGCTCTGTGTGCAGCGTGGCTGTTCCAGCACACACTGGCTTCCTGTGAATTGCACTTATATTTACAGGGTGTTGGTACAGAGGTGAGATGGATTTTGCTAGCATTAAAGAAGCAGCAGGATTCAAGAAAGAGGCCAGCACTGAGGAACCAGCCTCTCTCATCTTTTAGGAAGGATTTGCCATGGACATTCCTGGTGAGTGAGGATGCCCTTAGAAAACACACACACCCTGTTATGGCCCTGTCCCCACAGAGGCAGGCGGGTGCTGTGGTGTAACCAACAGTTCCAGACCTCCCAGGGTCCTGGCAGGAGGGGGTGCTGGAACCAGTTTCTGCCCCTTCCCTCTCAGCTGCTCATGTTTTCCTTCAAGCAAGACATGCAGGGGATGGTGTGCCATCACTTCTCATCCAGATGTACAATTAGCCACTCGTTCATCCTGATACCAGAGCACGGCCACGTGGGCACAGCCAGTGAACCCTACACTGACTCAGACAGAATTATAACAGTCTGATTATCTGACTTGAACTCTTGCCCTGCAGATGTGACACACACCGGGCCAGCAGACAGCCTGCGCAGAAGGAGCCCGCGTGCATGAGCACACACAGGTGTCCTGTGAGAGCACACACAGGAGCGTGATCTCTGCCTCCTCAGGCCAGCTCCACTGCTGCTCCCTGAAACCCCTGGCCCAGGCAGAGCCCTCTCCATCTCGTAATGGGCCATCTCACTGTGCAGGTGAATGATGACCCGGGTGATTAGTGCTGTCAGTTCCAGGACAGCCTCTTTCCCTCAGACTGGATCAGCACTTCTGATCAGCGTGTCAGGGCAATAAGCCCTGGAGCCTGCTGCCCAGCCCGTGGAGGTGCTGGCTTGAAGCACGTGGTTCAGCACTGTGCTGTGCCAGGGGCGTGGTGTCAGGTGCAAGGACAGGGCAGTGACTTTATCTGTGTGTCCTGCAGTCACAGCATCTTTCCCCTTCTTGTGACTAGACCTGGAGTGCTTGGGATTCATCAGGTCAGCATGGTTCCTGCTGCTGTCTCTCATCCCTATCCTAAGCTGTCAGATAAAGGTGACTGGAACTCCAGCCTGTGCCCTGTCTTTCCTTTCCATTTCTTCCAGCTGGCTTGTGTACCTCTTCATTTCAGCCTTCTGCCCACAGGCTCCGACCTCTCAGGCTGCATGAGCCACTTCCACAGCTGACTCCAGAGCCTGTCGTGCAAAAGAGGTGTTAGGTACCCTTTGCACATTTGCGTGTACTCGAGGACTGTCTGTACTGGGCCTGCAGAATGATGTACACACAAGCACGGAGGAAGCTGCAAAGAACTATACTGGTCATGAAAAGATCGCCAGTTTAGCCTCAGCTTGAGGTAAATGTCTCAAGCATACCCATTATGTATTCTGTGTGTACACAATGGGCTTGATTTGAGATGTATTTATGCTCAAGAATATTATGTATTCTCTTTATACACCATGCAAGGTTAAATTTTTTTGAAAATTTATATTTGCTTTTTATCATACAGACGATTTATGGCCAGACCTCCTGAATCTATTTGAAAGTGTCCATTTATTCTCGATTAACTCTAAAAGTGCTGGAGATCACTAATTCACTTGCTGCTGTTAATGTATTTAGGAGTTAGACTCAGAATAAGTTTAGCTAAACTCTTCCAGAGGAAACTGAGAATCCAGATTTGATAGAGTTGATATCAAATAATAGATAGAGTTGATGTTAAAATTCAGCTTTATGTTGGAATTTCTGATTGGGGGCAGTTAGATTTATAGCAGTGATTTGGACCAGTCCCTAATCAATTCCTAGATAGTACTTTTTCATCAGCTGATCTGACAGCAGGAAGAAGGTCAGGATCATAAATCCCCGCTTCCTGAGTGCCAGGAGAGGAGGTGGGAAGTGCCTCCCCCAGGTGAGCAGCCAAGCCAGGAGAAGGGGCCAGGGCTCCTGCCTCCAGCTGTCCAGCCTCCTGAGAGCATTGGGTGCCTGAACCACCCTCTCAGGAGCTCAGCTTGCCTGAGGACACTGGAAGGAGTGACCACACACTTTCCAGAACTTGCTGGGTCAGGTGGGAGCAGGGTGTCAGATGTCAGCACAATTCTCCTTCACCCAGTATACATCTCCTCCTGTTCCTACCCCTTCCCATTTTCCTCACCATGGCTTCTCATGCTTCCAAAACGTCTGAGGGATGCCACGCAAGCCAGGCCAAGACACCCTTTGAGGGAGAGTGTGAGCAGAGAAAATGCTGCTGTTGGCGCGCACGGCGTGAGCTCCGCAGCAAGGTGCCCTGAAGCTGGACACTCATCACTCATCTATATTTAGCCATCTGCACAAGCCAGCTGATCTTCAGCACCGGGGAGTTTGGATCTAGCTTTACATAAGCTTAGTTAACGCTGTGTGGGTGGGTTTGAGCTGCGAAGCGCTCAGGTTTGGACTCAGTCCAAAAAAGACACTAAGCTGAGAAGGGGAGAGTGCCTTTCTCTCCTGGGCTACCTCTGTGGCTCTTTCCCTTCCACCAGGTGCTGTGTAGCTTCCAGCAAATCCTTTTCCTCACACTCTGTCTCCTAAAGCTAAAGTCCTGGTCTCTCCCATCTCCTTCAGCTTCTCACCCTTTCCTCCCTTGTGCTTGTTCCTGCCTTGATCCTACATCCCTCTTGTACACTGCACCATCAACCCCTTCCTGCCCCAAATACGGGCAACAAAGTCATTGAGGGTGTTGGTGTATTTGTTTTCCCCCCTCGGAGGGTTGTCCAGACCCTCCCTCTCCACCTCTGTGAAGCCTTTGCTGGAGGAGGAACATCAGCAGGGAAGTGTGGTGTCACATGAGAAAGACCTGAAGTACTCATGGCCAGGGTCAGGAGGCAATGACCTCTGCTTGCCGGGGCTGGTGCAGGCTGGCACCTCCTTCTCTTTAGGATGGTGATCTGACTCACTCTGCTCTGTGATGGCAGCCCCCATTTTCCCACTAAGTATAGGAAGTGCAGTAAGAAGCCCAATTCACTCATCCCCCGGGGGCTGGAACGAGCAAGGAATGATACATGCATCCCTGTTTAGGTAATGATCTTGCAGCCCTTTCAGCACCACTGGCCAGTGGGGCAATGCCATCTGGCACAGACAGGGACTGTTCCAAACAAGGCACAGTTTGAGTGCTGACGTGGAGTCTGTTGCTACCAGAGATAGTAAACCAGCCAGTTTGGACTTTGTAACATCTTCATGGCAGCAAGGTACCATTCTGCCCAGCTTATCAGAAATGAAAGTAATGTTTGATGTAACAATAGCATTTATATCTATCACACACAGCATTGTGAAATATGTCGGTCAAGGAGAGCTCCCACAGAACAGCTCAGCACTCAGCTCCTTGAAAAAGCTGCAGGAGAATTATTATGAGTATTTTTAATCAAGTAACAGATACGGTTGGTGCAGTCAGGATTTTCAGAGAAGCTCAAGCCCCTGATAAATATGTCACAATCTGTGATAACTTTGCCAAGTCCTTTAATATCCTACAGCTCCAGTCGCAGCTGTCTGACTCCTGCAAGATGTGGGAAGGAAGAGCAAATGTCAGTAAAATCGCTTTGTCTCTTTCAGAGCAACATCACATCAACTCTCTCAAGGGCAAATCCACGCCATCTCCTTCCCCCTTTGTTCTTATAGGAAGGTTTTGTTCAGCAAACAGGTCTTTCCTGCTGGATTTTTGGGAAAGATTTAGGACTCACCCATGCTAGGTGGCACGATTCCCCTGTCCACCAGTGATAAAGCTTGCATCTTCTCAGCTTCACTGGCGTGACCTTGTGCGACTTTGCTGGATCTGCATTGCACCTCGAACGCTTGCACCCCAAAACAGCAGTCTAGCACCTCACTTCTTCAGATTCAGCTTCAGATTCTTCAGATGGAAGGCCAAAGGGAAACACCCAAGGATCACTGATTCCCATGGGACGAGGAGGTGACCCCCTCTCAGTGGGAAAGCGGAGAGGGAAGGTTGCAGGAAGGAAGGAGCAGAGCCCACACAGACAAGACCTCAGGGAGACAATCCCCTGTGCTGGAGGGACCACTGGCTGAAATAGGGGTGAGGTGTCTGTGGATCTTTGCTTGCTTTCCAGGAAGTGTGAAAGGAGAAATTCATCCCTGGTGTGCACAGGGGAGCACGATCCTGACTGAACTGCACAGAGTTATTTGCCTGGCACTGCTGCTTGGCTCGGGGGTGGGGCACAGTCAGTCACCCTCTGCAAGGGCTTGGGGCTGGTTCAGCCTGGATCTCAACCTCCTTGGACATTGAAAACTCAGAAATGGATTTTGTTGACATGAAGGAATCATGACCTTTTATTCAATGCAAAATCTGAAATTGCCAAGAGAGATTTTTAATGAGTCTTAGCTCAGTGTGGTTTTCCAGATCAGCAGCACAGGCATCTCTGGCAAGTGCTGTAATATATGGCTTTTATCTGGCAAATGACCACTGCTGGTTCTCTGAGCAAGAAATTAAGGGGAAGGGCTTGTTATTTTGGTATATACAGTATTCTCTTTTTTTTTTTCTCTTGGTTCCTCTCTTTCCACATGTCTATTATCACACTACAGGTAGAGCAGCAGTCTGCATGGCCTGCAGGAATAATGTAGGATGTGGGGAAGGGAATAAGGCATTAGAAGTCATGCGATCAGTCTGGGAAATCAACTGGGGAATGCACAAAAAACAGCTTAGTTTTATCAAATATTACTTTTAAAGGACATGGACAAGAGGGGATACTGAGGAAATCTCCTCCAAAGCATTAAAAAATCTGTGCTAGAGAACAGCTGTCCAATGAAACACATAGTAAATAAAAATGCAAATCCTAAAACACAATATAAAACTCCATACAGCCCCAAGACTGAGAAAGGTCACCGTTCTGGGAACAGCAAAATCTTCCAAGTAATTGAGGCAAGGTGGAGCCCCAGCATGTGGGTAAACACTTACTGCAACTCCTGCGAGAGCCTTGTCAGTGCGGAAACCCCAAAGACACCTCTGGAAAGAAAGGCTGGGACTGGGGGAGGACTTCATGGTAAATATTAGCCTAAACAAACATAATAATGGGACCAGAAGCAACCCAGAAACTGCCCAAGAAACAGATCCAAAAAGCAAATAGGAGCCCCTATCTCTGTATAATCACACACACGCCCAGCCTCATCTGTGAGCACAGCCTGGCTGGATCGGGCGTGGTGGGAGGGAGCTGCAATCCCATCCGCCAGCTAGCTGCTCTCCTGAAGTCTGGCCTGCATTCAGAATAATCTTTTAAATCCCTCTTCTCATCTTTTTGTCTGCAGCTGTGGTGAGCAATCCCAAAATGACTGAGCTTTCCGCTCGCCCTCCATTTGTTCAGTGCGCTGACCTAATCCTCTTTCAAGGGCTCCCGGGGTACAGCAGCCCAACCACTCAGCCACCTTCCCAAGGACCCTCCTCCACTGTGGACCCCAGGATTAGTCCTGAAACATGAGACCTGCCAGAGCCCTCTGCTTGGCATGCTCCTAGCTGATTTTCCAGGGCCAGCAACCTCATCAAGGGGAATTTGCTTTGACGCTTCTAGTGGGGAAGAAAGCGCTTTCAAGAGGGCTTTAAAAGCAAAGCTGCTGCTGGCCGATTCACTAGCAGTAATCCAAGGCAGCAGAGGAACTCACATCCGTGGCAGCAAGTAGGTTTCTGGACCAGGGATGCTCACACGGTGTAGACAGGGGGCATGGGAGGCACTTTTAGGATGGGGCTCAGCAGCCTGGCAGTTCAGGGACAGAAATTAGGCCACAGCAAGGAAAGCCAGCTAGCAGGAACTGGCACAGGGTTTCCTGAGTGTTATCTATTGCCTGAGAGAGAGACTGAACAGAGAACAGCCCAAAACAGCCCCCCAGGCTTGCAGCAGCAGGGACAGCATCTCACACCCCAGAATGAAGGGTGAGCAGGGTGGCTGTGTGGGACCAGGGCGAAACAGATTGCTGTGAAAAAGTTGAGACAGGTTGCTGGGAAAAAGTTGAGACAGGAGACGAGAAAAGAGCCTTGTGTGCAAAACAGAAGCTCAAAGTGCAAAAGTAAGACAAGGAAATATTTTACGTCTTTTATTAACCCACTTGAAACAGCAGGACAGAGAGCAGTATTGATAAATAGTTGTACTGGGAAAATTTGCAGACCTTTCCTTCTGGCACCACTCCACCACTGGCAGCCATGCAGATGAATTACCAGCTCCAGTATCTAACCCTGGCCGTTGCTGTAGCAATTTGGAAAACAAAGCTCAGGGTGTGCTGGCTGCCTCGCAGCAGTGCAATGACACACCACATCCCAGACCCGACACCTACACCTTTGGCTCGCTCTTGCTTTATAAGGAAAAAAGGCCAGTGCCCTGACCTTTTCAGCACTTTCCTGGCTGCCTGCCTGGTCATAGTGGCTCTGTGGAAAGGTTACCAGGGGCTGGAGAGGTGATGTTGGGTTTGGGAGAGAAGCTCAGATGCTCCTGTGCTTGGTTTTCCCTTCTCTGCCTGTTCCTACCAAGGTTGCTGCAGCAGAGAGTAGGAGTGACTCACAGCACACAGGGTGGGTTTTTTGGAGTGAAAGGTTTATTGGATGAGCAGGAGCAGTGGATGAGCCTGTCTCTTGGGCAGTGAAAGCAGTGTGTGAATGAGAGGTCACTGCTCTGCTCATCAGGGCTGGGCTGGTTTCGGTGACTGTTCCCCTCCGTGGTGCCCAGCACCGTTCCTGTGTCACGCAGTGCCTATAACTCACGGAAATAAAGCATGTCCGACACCCCTCTGAGACATGTATTCTATATGAAAATTTGGTTTATTACTGTCAGACCCACAAATCTGGATCCGCTGTGTAATTCTACTGGCGTCCATCAGTCAGACAGACACATTTAATGAGAATGAGAATTTATACCGCTACTTCCTATATTGGCTGCTGCCGAAGTGCAATTGGCAGTCAAGATCTTCCCTTGCCAAGAAAATTGTTCCTGAAAGAGTGCTGGCATTGTAACATTTCAGGAGAGCAAACCCACAGATCTAGGGGCGCCTCTTTGCCGGATGCAATTCTCCCATGCTGGATACAGAACCAGGGTGTCAGTCCTGTCTAGGCACACGGGGGATGTGCAGGCAGTCAGTGGAATAGATAGAAATGTATAATGGATGATCTTGCTCAGCACTTGGGAATGTGTATTCCCCGGTCTTCTCAGGAAGCAGTGTGTTTGATTTCCTTCAGCTATTTTTTTAAGGGCTGTCTTCTGAATATTGACATGTTTAGATGTATTTGCATTGGCTCTTGCTGTGGGGGCAGGGGAGACTTCTCCAGGTGCGTGTGGCAAGTCAGGTGCCTGCCTCTTCTAGAATAACGCTGCTGAAAATCCCCTTTTCTCTCTATCTTCCTTGCCCTTCTTCAGAAACCTTTGCTGCCATTCTGGCTGCTGCAGAGAAGTCAGCGAGGGCTTGAAGGAAGAGGTGGCATTTCAGCATTTGGCAATGTCTCCTGTTTGTCAGAGATACATCCACAGCTCAGGTCTTCCCCTGCACAGGGTGCCCCTGCTTCAGCTTGCATTGCATTTACACCCTGGGATTGCCCCATCATTAAACTAAAGCCTTCAGCTCCCTGTGTGCATTCACAGGTACGACTTTCAGCCACGAGCAGCAAGGCAGGGAACCCTCGTGCTGTGGTTACGTGGGGCACACCAGCGGCAGGGCGCGTGTTCCCTGAACTGAACCCTGACGGCAACTGGCGTTTCAGGAGGCAAAGTTCTCGGGAGTGATTTTGCTTCTGCATTAGGTATTTCCCTCTTTTAGAATCAGGTGTCTTGCACTTTGACTCAAAACTCTAAAATAGAAAAGAGGTGAGAGTCCTCCTTCTAAAATTATCCCAGCTTTACCTTTTGACTGAATTTAGTAACAGTTTCTCTGGAGTAAAGAAATTTTGGCTGTCTGGATTTTGAGCCAGACAAGAGACCGAGAAAACAATCTTTCCTTCCAAAGTCAATCTGGATGAAGATCATTTCCTTTCCTCTGACAGACAGGTTTTCTGGCTTGGAGCAAGGTACTTCTCATGCACTCTCCAAAAAAAACTGAGGAGCAGAGGTCAAGGGAACTAAAAGACCAAAGCTGCATTGGATAAGACCTGTCAACATCTACTCTTTAATCTGATGCTGAGCCACTGCCCTGCACGTAATGTTGCTGGTAAAACCCACACATATATGGCACTGCAAAGAAAATGCTGCAGCGGTTTTTGCAGCTCAGAAAGTATGTGTTGTGGGTGGTACCTAGCCTGAGCCTTCTCCTCCACAGCATCAGCTCCCCACCACGGGAGACCACAGTCAATATTCTGAGGAATCTGTTGGCAGTTCTCAGGCAACGCCACTGGTGAAATGCTGAAATTCCAAAAAAGCCTTGCAAGTGCTGAGCATCCTCATTTCCCTTTGATTTAAATGGGAGCTGGAGGCACACAGCCTCTTGCAGGATTTGGCCCTGTGTCAGCAGATGCTGGCTGAGAAGGGCAAGAAGGAGGACCTTGGGAACTACAGGCCTGTCAATCTCACTTCAGTGCCTGGAGAAGCTACAGAGGTTATTCTGGGAGGTGTTAAAAAACACCCGAAAGACATCGCAGTCACTGGTCACAGCCAGCACAGCTTCATGAGGGGAAAGTCCTGCTTATCAAACCTGATTTCCTTTTATGACGAGGTAACCCACCTAGCTGATCGAGGGAAGCCAGTGGATGTTTGGATTTCAGTGAAACTTTCAATACTGTCTCTCACAGGATCCTTCTGGACAAAATGTCCAGCCCCCAGCAGGATAAACACATCATGGGATGGGTGAGCAACCGGCTCATGGGTCGGGCACAAAGGGTTACAGTGAATGGGGTGACATCAGACTGGGGACCTGTCACTAGGGGGGTCCTGCAGGGCTCCATCCTCGGCCCTGTGCTCTTCAACGTCTTCATAAATGACCTGGATGCAGGACTGGAAGGAGTACTGAGCAAGTTTGCAGATGGTACAAAACTGGGAGGAGCTGGAGGGCAGAGAGACCCTGCAGAGAGATCTCAACAAATTAGAGGACTGGGCAATCACCAGCCATATGGAGTTCAACAGGGGCTAGTGCCAGATTCTGCACCTGGGATGGGGCAACCCTGGATGTACAGACAAACTGGGGAAGGAGATGCTGGAAAGCAGTGAAACAGAAATATTCTGTGATTCTCTGATTCTGTGACTGTCAAGACTGTCCTTTTTTCCCCACATTTTTTCCCCAAGGAAGAGATTTATCTAGGGTTTCCACTTTGCAAAGGCAAACTAAGGCAAAAGCTATTCTGGAGACAGAGAAGAGTAACTGCAGTTCCCTTTCTGTTTTCACATTTGCAGCTATATGGGTCCATTTTAAGCGACTAGGAAAAAAATAATTGTGATGCTATTCCAACAGTGGAGCAAATTATTCTTCACAAACACAGCTAATCGAGGCTGCAGGGTTGCAATCATTCATTATAGATGGGCGTCGGAGGAGAATAAAATGTGTCTTCTGGCCAGCTGCTAACCCCAAAATTAGACCAGCCAAGTACAAGAACTGAAGCTTCCTGTCTCTCGAAAAAGGGTCCTGGTTCAGTGGGAGGGGAGATTCCCGCCTCTGGGTTCCTTTTGCAGCTCAGCAGCCCTCCTGCCGAGTCCTTGCTATCCATCCCTGTAATGTTTAGCACCACCACCCTGGATGGATTTTGACTGCAGCAAACAGAAATCAGGCACAAATCAGAGGCAGGCTCGAGGACGGTGATGCTACAACATCCCCGGTTCGTTAAAGCACCAGGCTCTGAAACACAAAGTTGCCAGGGGTACACCAGCAATTTTCAAACCTAGGAGCTGTTCTGATCGGATGATAGAGCCTGGTTTCATTGCTTTCCCCTGGGAAATCCCCTGAGGCAGGAAGGCGGCTGAACTACCGTGGTTATAACTTTGATATCTGAATGAATATCTGCTAGCCTCAGGCAACCGGGCTTCTGTTAATTTTGACCAGGGAGCATGATACACTGTGGCAAGCCGTGTCACTTAGGATTGTATCTGCTTAGACATGATGCCTCTGAGTAATGTAATTTATATTTCATGCACAATTGAAGCAGCTAATGGTATAATTCTCCAAGGGGGAAACAAGTTGTTACAGCATTAATTACATTGCAGTTGCCATTTTTTTCTCTCCACCCCGTGCCGAGCACTTTCGAGTCATCAGTTCGAGGACAGCAGTATCTGATGTCACATAAAAGGGTCTCTGGCCCCGCAGCCACAGGGGAGGGAGGCTGGGGCCACTTCCCTTCGGGGGTGGCAGGCAGGTGGCCTTGGCTGCCGAGGGCAGGCTGCCTCTTGCGTGTGCAGCCCAAAACTGCAGCTTGGCACTGGGAGATGGGGTTTGGAGAGGCAACCTGACGTGCACAAACATCACTGGACAAGTCGTGAGAGGGTGTCGATCCCGGGGAATCCCAAGGGGTGGTGAATACTGAAGTATCCCAGGATTTGGAGGGAGGGATGATGGAGTGCCTGTGTGTCTGTGCCGTGACTGTGACCGCTAGGGAGCAAGGATCATTCAAGAAGTGTGTGAAAAGTGGGCAGAAGTTTAAAAAGCCTCTGATGTCTCCGCTAGCCCAGCTTTCCCCTCTGCACAGCGATCACAGAGAGGGTGCCGTGCCTGAGAAAGCATCCACAGAGGAGATGAGCACAGACCTATGAAAGCAAAGCTGTCCCAGGTATTCCAAGGAGGGGGATTTATCAGGAAAGGGAGCTGGGGACTCCCAGGCACTGGGAGCTGGGCTCGGAGGACAATGCTGACCAGGCTGACCCAGCTGGAGGACAGCAGTGCTATGGCACAAACTTATGACCATGGCTGAGCCACAGGGGCAGCCTGGGGCAGGCAGAGAGGCCAAAGCAGGCTCAGGCAGGGGTTTGGGAACTGCTGGCTGCGGGTGGCTCTGGGCTAGAACGGGTGCTTCTTTCTGCAGTTTGCATACGGCATCGAAAACCACAGAGCCAGCAGCTGAGCTGGGAGGAGGTGCAAAAATAGAGCCACTGGCACATACCACAGTGTGCTCGGGCTGGGTGTAACCCGAGCTCGCACTGATGTCGAAAAGAGAGGGAAGGCGAAAGGGAAGGGCAGAATTACACAACTTAGGCTGCTAGGAAAAGCTCTGAATTAAAAATAAAACTCAGTGTGTGTGCTTTGGCCCAATGGCATGTCTCAGAGGGAACCAGTGCACTGTGCTGCCAAGGGTGAGGCTGGGATCAAAAGGAACATCTGTGTCTGGACTCCCCGCACTGTCAGGAGACTGGCAGGGTGGTATAGATGACATCTCTAATCAGGAGGAGGGAATTGTGACAAGGTGGATGAGGGAAGTGGCCTTTGCCTACGCTGAGAGCAGTGCCCACAGCAGCAAGAATCACACCGAGAGCCAGCAACCCTTCACGGTGAGAACTGGTGTCCCAGATCACAGCGCTGCAGAGTCCCACAGAGGGTGCTAAGGAATGTTCACGCTCCCTTTCCTCAGGCACTAATTTTGTGCAATCGTTTATGCCAAACGATAAAGGAACTGATTGCAGATCCATATGGAAAATGATGCCGTGCATCTATGCAGAGATATTCCAAGCATACCGTGGGACATAAGATCTGAAGGAGGGAGAACTGGAAAATTATTTATTCACGGAGAAATGCAGCTTGTAGGAAGCCAAGATTATTCAGTTCAGTTGAAGTTTAAACTAGAAAACAGCTCTGGCAAGAAAAAAGTATGAAGAAATAATTTCTAAAAAATTCATTAATATTTATCTGTTTCACAGAGTCACTTCCAAGAGGAAACATCTCTATGGGGAAGGGAAATTCAAGTATCATTCGCTGGAGGACTCAAGGACCATTCTCCAAGGGGAGGAGCACAAATGACCTCAAAGTGGTTAAATATAAATCTGTGATTAAATAATATTAGCGTATTAGCTATTCATTCATGTGGGGACTCCACATCCCCAAGTGATGTTCCCCTCCCAAAACTGTCATATCCCTCATACTCTGTCCCTGACTCTGTGGGGATGTTGCTGTTTACACAGGAGCACAGTAATCTCCATCCCTGTGGGATGTGCTGCTCCCTAATAGCTGGACACTGTCCAGCAGGATGGAAGACTGTGTTTCCAATCTTTCTGCAGCAAACCCGTAACTGAGCTCCACTCTGTAGTATTTTAGCTCTGAAACTTAATCCACCATTTTCAGCTTCTTTGGGGTGTGTTTGCACTGTTCTGGTGACAGCAGCAGAGGTGTGTCTTCAGCTCCTTGTGCACCCAGCTCTGGATCCCTTCTCTCAGGAGTGGGACCCTTCTTTCTTGGTCTCCATATAAATCTGAAAAACACAATCTGATCCAGGGGGAGATGTGAAACAGATGTACCCCTGTGGAATAAATCCTTTTGGCTGATGCAAGCACACAGCCAGGAGGACAGGCACAGACAGACCGTGCTCAGGGCTGGCTAGATGCAAGGCACCTCCAGCCTGGCAGCCAGATAGCCACAGGTCAGTTTGGGCCCATTTCCAGGCTCATGGGGGCTCAGGACACTGGGCAGCAGTCTGAGCCAGCTCCAAGCATCCACCCAGCAAGTCTGGGTCTGGCTGCAGTCCCTCACAGCTCTGACACTGACCCAAAGCACTGGTCACCAGCTGAGATCCGCTGGACCCGTTCCTAAAAAGAATTTGCATGCTTTGGGTTCTGTTGCTGAAAAGGCTTTTCTCTTTTTTTACAGATAATTCATGTCAGGTTAGGCGACCTTCTGCAGCTCATCACCTTGGGAAATCAGGTTAGTGATGTGGAGAACTTCCACACGGTCTGAGGCTGGTGGCTTTAGGCATTAGGAATTTCTTTCGCTGTTTGTTTAAAATCAGAACTGTGAGCGACACAGTTTAGAGCTGGAGATGAATTTCTGCTTAATCTCCGCTTGCAAGAAAAGTGTGTCATTTTTTTTTTTTACCTTAGCAGTGAGGTAATTAAAGGAAGAGCAAGGCAGATTTGCCATTCTGGGAGCTGCTGCTGTATATCTGGGCTTCCACAGAGAAGGCTGGGTATCGTTATGAAGCTGTTCCAGAAGAAATGTCAGAAATACGCTTTTACTGATGAATAGGCAGAAGCCACGCTTTCAGATAGGAATATTTACCTGCCCCTGCCATACACCCCAGCTGCTGCTATGTCCAATATATAATAATCCAATCCATTTTAATAACCTACTGCTCTGCAATAGCCAGGATTCTCTCCATTTGGAAGAAAAGGGCCACATTAACATTCAGACTCTAATCCACACATCCTAAGAACGTTTATAGCTGCTGCCATATACCCATGGACCCGGATCAGGGCTGGATTCCACATCCTCTCAGGCTGCCCCAAAATTCAGAGGCCTTTGATTCCAGGACCTTACAGGGGCTCCATTTTTCAAATCTTACATGCTGGTCTGAGCCAAGCCTCTCTAACATGCTCTGTGCTGCAGCCTGCCCACTGTGCTGGGAGCCTCCTGAGAGCTGCTGTCACACAGCCTCAGGGGCAGCAAGCTGAGCAGGTTGTGCCTGTGGGAGATGATCTGGGAGTAGGGGCAGGGCTGTGGCACTGCCCTCAGAGCTCGAGCCACGGTGGGGGATCACTCACAAGACTGAGACCAACCAGGGCTTCTAGCAACAGGCACTACTGCGTGGCCTGGCATCCCCTTCCCATCCTCATGCAAAAATCCACAGGTCAGTTCCAAACACGTTCAGAGGAAAGTGAACAGACTGTTGCTTTACCGAAGGCTCCAATCACCTGTCTTCCTTTTACACTCCTCAGTCATGCCGAGGTATGGCCTGCTCTGCGTGTGTAACCATCTTTGCAGCTCCTCCATGGGGGTAAAGGCGTCTCAGGCATTGAAATCCAGTTCCACCAGCCAGCCAGGTCCCTTGCTCCCTGCCCCACCTCCCCGTGCCATTCCGGCTTCAGCAGCACGGCAGGGCCAGCACCCGGCTGGAGAGGTGCCAGGAGCATGCAGGGAGCTCTGCTCACATCTGGGAAGGCTGGAAAAGAGCAGCCAGAAATAGCCAGCGTTTCACAGGAAGGGCTGGCGCTGTGGCCTCACGCTGCAAACCAGCGGAGTTCTGATAAGCTTCGACAAAGCAGCCAAATCCTCTTTTAATTTCAGCCTTTTCTCACCTCTGGCTCAGCACCAGTCTTTCAGGAGACACAGCAGATGAAAAAAAACCAGTGAGAGTGTGTCAGGTGAAGAGAAAACCTACACCTTTCCATGTGATGAAATTATTTTTGTCCCAGCTTCAGACCCCGTTGTGAGACAAGTGTCCATGTCTGCAAATGCTCCCTGGAAAGTAAGTGGTGACAAATTTGAGTCTAGCCAGCAAAAACTTTCACCCAGGCTCTCTCAAAATTAAGCATGTTTTGTTTTGCTCACAAGTGTTAGCCCCCAGGAATGGAGGGGCTCACCCTCCCAGCTGGGGTGCAGGCTGGTCCTGCCCCCCTCACTGATGGCCTGATCCTGTGACATCTCATCTTCCTGTGACCCAGTGGCATTCTTTTCTTCAATTAGAAGCCGTGGTATGGAAAGGGAAGGAGCTAATAAATAGTTGCTTAATATCCAAGCAGAAGGATAGGATTGAGTCAAACGTGCCATAAAATCCAGGAGTGCACCAGCCTGGCCACCAGAAAAGAGAGTGAAGGCCAGGGGCAAGCGGCCTTTGGCAGCTACTGGGAGTGAATTCATCAGGCATGTAGGACAAGCAGGAAGCCTGCATGCCTGTTCTAAACATACCCAGATCTTCCACAATGGTGCTAAACGTGCAGTTGGCTTGCAAGTGAAAACTACTGGTCAAGAAGTACCCCAAACCCACACAGTAATTTCACAAGAAATGCCACAGCGTTCAGATGGTCTTTTAATCCTTGCTAGATATATGAGCACTCCTTCTTGTGGCTCAAATAGAAGCAAAGCTTTGGACTGGGCAGCCATAACCCTGTCTCTGAGATATGATCTGCTGCTGGGGCAATGACCTCAGCAGAGAAAGAAAAGCAAGACTCCAGCAGCAGGTTCCTGGAGCTTTGGCCAAGCCTCCACCAGCGCTGGACTGGGTGGGCACACGTGTGCGTTCACAGAGCCCTGGCCAATTCAGAAAAAAACACCTATGAGCCACGTGAGCACATGCAGGAGGGCTTAGGGCACCTCTGCAGAGAGACCTGAGACCTGGCAGCCAGTCCAGACTGGCAATTCACAGAACTCTTCGGCAAAAAACAAAACCAGAAAAGTGCCAAAAAAGAAATCCCTCCCGTGCCCCAAAACTGGTCCCAGGTGAGTCTGCTTTTCAGAGGAGCCACCTTATATTGTGTCACCGAGGAAGCAGCCCTGGCTGCTGCACAAACAGAAGGCAATCCTTCCAGATTTAATGCAACAGCCACCTGCAATGACACACACAGTTCATCACAGAGGCAGGTAGCAGGGCCCTTCGCTCTCATTCATATGAATATAATGCCTACAGCAACGCAACGCATCAACATTTTTAGAGCCAACAGTTTGACTTTCATTGCCCTGTTATTTTTAATCGTTCTAATCTGCGTTTTTAGCATTCCGCTTCTTCTCTTTTTTACTTCCAAACAAGACAAAAAGTATGCAGCAGCTAATACCTCTGTTTTGAATGGCTTGAAAAACAATGAAGGAACATTAAGCAGTTCCCGAGCCTTCCAGAGCACTGGTATTTTTAAAGATGAGATTGATCAAAGAGGCTGTGAACTCTAATGGAGATGGATTGGCTCAGCACTGCAATGCCAGCATGGAGGCTGCTTCAGCGTGGATCCCAGCCTTTTCCTTTCATCTGCTTAGCGCTCCAGTGGCCAAGACTTCTTTGCTGAAACAAGACTCAGCCAAGTACAAAAAATCCCACCTTTCTTGTAAAAGTTCAGGGACAGGGAATTAATTAATTAATTTTCGTACCAGTTGATTGTTTTTGCCACTCCTTCACTTCGAGCAGGGAACAGAAAAATCCTCTCCCCGAGGCTTCTCTCACACGTCTGAGCTATCCCAGCCTGAGGCCACACCAGGCCTGCATTGCAATGCAGCAGCTCAGCAGCACACGAGCAAGGAGAGGAGAGGAGATTTCAGTCCATTTATTGCGACCTGAAGCACACCCCTGCTTCTGCTGCGAATCTGCCTGGTGCCCTGCTGTCCCAAGAGGGTCTTGGCAGCCGGTGCTGTGGGGATGGCAAGCACCCCCAAGGGAAGCAGCACAGCTCCTGAGCCCACCTTGGCGCTGGTGTGAGGAGAGGCCAGTGAGGGATCTGCCTTGCCACCAGCACTGGGAGCACTTCACACCTTGCTGCTGCTGCCTCCTCCTCAGCCGTGCACACAGAGGATCGTGGAGGAATGCCTTGGCTCTTTCTGGCTGCTTGCTGAAAGGAGTACAAGTATCCTGAAGGTTTTGGGGTGCATTTCCTTTCTTTTTTTTTTTTTTTTTTTTCTTTTTTTTGGGGGGTGGGAGGAAGAGCAGAGGGGAATGGCAAAGGGACCCACCAATTTTATAGCAGTCTGTCAATCCAGCGGTGCAGGAGGGACCTGATCTCTAACACCCGACATTTGCCAGAACCAAAGGCATGAGTCCTGTGTGTTAAATGAGCTGAAAGCCACCCATTCCTTATTTCCAGGCAGTACCAGGACTTTGACAGGGACAATTGCTTTGGCAGGGGACCCAGCTCTGCATCTGCTGCCTCTTTAAAACCCACTCCGTTATATTTCCCTGTGGCAGTGCTGTTGCTTTCTCCTCCTTGGGTAAATCTGGATGAGCTTTGGGGTGCAGAGCAGGATAACAAGGTGTGGAACAGCAACTGGCAGTAAGATCTTATTTTGGTGGGAGAGTAAGGAGCAGCAGCAGCTCATGCTATACACATCACCCTGCATGCAGTGCCACATGTTTTCTGTAGCAGGAGACTGGACCTGAGAGTTTGAAAAGCCAGGTAGGAGGCCCAGAGATGGGCTGAGATGCTGGGGGCAGCCATCCGCCCTCACACAGCTGCTGGCAGCCCTGAAGCAGCTCTGAACCATATCAACACCAAGCCCTGATGTCCAAGGGCTTCTCCACCCACCAAGGAGGGCACTCTGGGGATCTGCTCTCCAGATCTTCCCCACTGGCAGAGTATCCACACCAAAGCACAGCTGCAGAGCCTCCAGGTCCCATCCCCTGGAAATACGCTGCTGCTTCCCCGTATCTCCCAAGCCTGTAAACCTTGCCAGGGGACACCCTTTACTCTCTAGATTTAAGGCAATGTAGTGACTATAAATATTGTGCCTTGAATGAAAGAGTTGTGAATCCTAGATGAGTGCATCTATTGTTAAATGTCATATTTAAATGTCTTAATGCATGGAGTCCCAGGAGCTGCCCCAGCAGGTGAGACCACACAGCACCCCCCCACCCATTTCACTGTCACTGTTGCTCAGGTAGGACAAGGAGGCCACAGGGTGAGGTGGTGATGCTTTAAAGTGTTGCCAGCACAGCCATGTCACACGTGAATGTGAAGAAAACACTTTCCTGGCTCAGCATGATGCTAGCATGGTCTTCAGACAGGTCCACACTCTTCTGACAGACCAAACCTTGCGCCAGCAGAGCCCTGGCTGGCCTGAGGTCTCATCACACTGATGCTCACTCTTCACCAATGCCCGCTAATTATGTCAGTGGTGATGGGGAGGTGGTAGCTGCCTGCCTAATTAAGCCACAGTGGAGAACTCATCAGCTACTCTGCTCCTGCTCCTTCGTTTTGCATTAGTACCTTGTTACCACAATGGCAGTGCTTTATTCCTGCCTTCGTTTTTTCTCATTTCGGAGGGTAGTGATTTATTTATTTTATTTGTGCTCTGTTTTTACAGCTCCTGCTTTTTTCCTACCCGACTCATTCCACGCTTCTGAGCGTGGAAAGCAAGATTTAAAGTACCTGGAACATCACAATTAGCCCCGTCATGCTAATAACTTAAAGGAAACAAATAAATAGTAGAAATGGTGGCACTTTGGAAATTCCCCTGTGCTGCGGGAAGAAGGCCTGCTGGTCAGGGCACATTGATTTTTTTCTGAATCCGTCCATGCAGGATTCAAGGACAGGACAAAACACTATTAAGTCAGCAAGCAGAATGCAGTAAATAACGAGGGAGCTGGAGAGGGCTGAGGCTGTGTGCTGACTGAGCCCAGACATAAATTGTGGTGAGCTGTGCACCTCGGCATCACCGTGACACTGCCTCTGGAGCGCCAGGGAAACCCAGATGGGGAACAGGAGCTGGAAAAGCCGCTTGGCACTCCAGAAGTTTTGCTTGTTGTGTTTGTTGTGGAGGCAGAAAGAAACTCCTTTACCCTGTCCACAGGATTCCTTGCTGCTCTGGAAACCCGTGTGGATAAACAGCCCCTCTTCTGCTGGAGTGCAGTGTGTCTGAGCCAGATGAAGGCTTTAGCACTGGGGAAGTTTTGCTCAGGAGGTGGGGATTCTACCAGCAGGGTTTAACAGGTGTAGCTGTGTCAAAGCACCCTGCCATCACCACATTGCTGCTGTGCCTCTGCTGGTGAAGCGCTTTTCCCCATGCAGAGATGCTCTCTGGCCTAAGGCTTGTTTGTGAAGGAAGGAGAGGGGAGAGTCCAACAGATAAAAGCTTTCCACAGAGCAGCAGGAGGGAGAAGGCAACCCATTAGCTTTTCCACTTCTTTGTTTGCCTTTGTCATCTCCAACCCTCGGCGTGCTTCGGCACGTCAGCTTCCCTCAGAGTTCAGGGGAACTAATCGAGAACGTCAAAAGCTTTGTGCAATCGAGTATTTGCAGGGCCAAGTCCTGGTTAAGTGATGTTGGGAAAACAGAAAAGAGATGAGATCCCTGCTTGAAGACTCAGCCCTGGTCTGACGACGCCCTGCTTCTCATGCTTTGGCCCACACAGAGCTGCGACGCTGCCGTCCCTTCAGGAGGGTGATTCAGAGCATCCCTGCAGAGAACCAAGCTCTGCTTGTGACTCATGGTTGTCAATTCTCGTGATTTAATCACCAGTCCTATCCTTCACTGTGAGTTTCCTTCCAAAAGTAATGATGGGCAGCAAGAAATCAGCTCTGCTTCGCTGGAAGAGAATTCTGTCTTGCCATCCCTATTACAAAGAAAAACCTAAAAGAGCTGAATTCTTCTGGGCCAGAAACCTGTGAACTGGTGATCACAGAAAGCATCTTTTCAAAAAGTCTCATGATTTGTTAACTGATTTTATGGCTTGGGATGCTGATATGTGACCCTTGGGCCCTGGGATGGACTGATGACATTGAAAGAATATAATGTCTAATACATTTGAAAGAAAGCTCTGCTTACTCACATTGAAAACTTAAAAAGGAGTGAGTCTGGAAGTAAATCAGAAAAAAATATTATCTCAGTTTACATTAGCTCTGTAAAACAGTGGTGGTCACTGGCCTAGATAGGCAAAGGGCTCTTCAGTGATACCACTGAGGCTACACCAGTGCCAGTGTGACAAGGCAGCCTGAGATGAGCTTTTCCTCTGAAGGGAGGAAACTGCAACTTCTTCTGCCTTGAAGTCATCTTTATTCACTTCTTGGTCCTTCCTTTGCTCCCACTTTCATGCTCTTCAGAGCCCTCAGCAACAGAAGCAGCCCCTCTGCTGGGGTTATAGTCAGCATGGGACCTGGTGGGGAGGGGATGTTTGATTGAATGTGACCTCCTCCGAGCCCCAGAGCACCTCTGGCAGCCACTCACCCTCTAGTCTGCCCTGCCTCTGCCCCCTTTAGGCTGGCCCAGGTGCTTTCAGGGAGGGTGGCTGGTCTTCTGGCTGGCAGGGAACAGGGCAGGCTCCCCTAGACCTGCACCCAGGGCCCATCTTCCTCCTTGCAGTGGGACACTGCTGACACTGGTGACAGAGGCCCTCACCCCCAACATTGTCTTGGGATCTTTTAAGCCTCTTTCCTCCCTTGGTGGAGACAGAGAAAGGCAGGGGCCAGCAGGTGCTGTCTGGCTTTGGTCCATTGCTCGTAGAAGACAAGAAGCCACTCTCTCCTGTGACAGTGACTTCTTCAGTCAGTCCTAAGAGTGTTGCCAAGCCGTGCCCAGTAGTTTCACTTGGTTTCATTCCAGAGAATTCTCTCTAAATCTTTCTGCTTGAAGCTTGGCATGTTTGCAAGCTGGTCATCAGCTCAGTGCTTCTCATGAGGCACAACAGAGACAGCCCACAAGACCTGTACTTTGAAAATTAAGTTATGGAGGTCAAATCCCAGCACAACTAGTAGTGTACTGCAGCCAAGTGTGTTTTTTACTTAATCTATAATGTTTGAAGTGTAAAAGAAGGGCAGCAGCATGCAAAAATAAATCCCAAAAGAGCAGAATACCCTACACCATGAAGTGGCCATGACAGGCCTTGAGAGGGCAGGTTCAGGTGTGTTAAAGTGAAGGTGTAGGGCTTCTCATCCAGATCTCACCTCCCACACTGGTCTTACACTGTCAGGAAGGACTGTCACAAGTCACCACTGAGGTCTTCTCCTGCGATGCCAATGGCTACAAGCCCTCACCTCTCCAGGAAAAGGTGAAGAGTTAGGTGACAGGTCATGGGCTGCCACTTCACCCATGGAGGGAGGTGGATCACCAGGCTTAAAGAAGAGCCAGTCCTGGACTTCAGAGCTGGGCATAGCCCCATTTCACAGGAAGCTGTGGAAATGGTCCCTGTTATCTCAGCCTTACTGCCGCCTCTTGCAGATGCTACTGCTTGAGTCTTCTGCACATCAGTGTTTCTGTCAGACTTCACTCCCTGCCCAGTCTCCAGTCCTTGCTTCTCAAGTATTTCTGATCAGGAAAGGTCAGTTCCTACCCTGTGGACTGCAGCACTGTGACAGCAAACATTTAGACTCAGAGGAAATTATTTGTTGGCCCATCCAAAGGCCAAACCCAGGTGAGCTGCCCAGGTGTGCTGCAGCTGGGCTCTCTAAGTGAAAACCAGCAGTGGCACTGAAGGACGCCCTGGTGCTTGCAAAATCAGCTTGAAGAGAAGCACATGGCCCCCATCTCCCTATGTACCAGACCAGGCACCTTTTCTGGACCAGGAAATTTCCCTACCAAACAACCAGGGCTGTATTTCCAGGCATCTGTTGCAATGTTGTTATCCTCTCGTTCATGTAGCCATCTCTGCTTGCACAAGGCTACACTTTTCCTCAGTGCTGGCTTGTGACAAGTTAGCCTTTTTTCATTTCATTCTCAGAAATGCAAATGATGGCCAAAACCCTTCTGCGTTCTGATTTTTAGGGGCATAATTATTAAACTGCGTTTGGAAAAAGTAAGGTGGCAATTCTCATGATTTCCTGCTCTAGTGAAAGGGGCATGTGGTGGGACTATCACCAAGAAAAGGACAGGATTAAGGAACTTCTTCCTTATCCAGTTAGAAATCCCTCTACAAAAGAGAGCAAACCTGAGGGAGTCGAGACTGGTGGCTTGACCCTGCCAGGTGCCCAAAGCTGCTCTGTCACTCCCCTGCTCAACTGGAAAATCTGAGAAGTCCCTAAGGGGTTTACCAGCTTCTGGAGGGTCCAGGTTGAATGTAAATGTCTCCAAACAAGACAGTCAGGGCCATTCCCTAATGGATTTGAGCAGAAATGGGTTTGAACTGGGAAAGCAGACTTCAAGCCATTTTCTTAATCACAGCTGCAGCTGAGGAGGTCTGTAACTCTCCTCAAGACCTCAAAACCTTTTTCCTCTTTCCTTGCTGACAAAGAGGAAATGAAAGGTTTGAGACATCAATATTTTCAGGCCCAAAATAATCCCATTCTGTTCCCTGCCCGGCTCCAAGACCTGGTTGTGAGACAGATAGTGCTGTACCTTCAAAACAGCCCAATTTTGGATGCTGCGTGGGATGTGCGCATGGAAGGTGCTCACTGTGCATCTCCTGTCCCACACTGCACATTTCCAAGTGAGTCCCACAGAATGCCAGCCAGAGCCTCTCCTCTCCTCAGCCATCCTTTTCCTAGAACTCACCAACACGGAGCTGAGCACAGAAAGTCATTGCTGACTTTGTCCTGCTTGGAGGCTCAATCCCTTAATCTCTGCCCCTCGTTTATCCTGGGCAGGGGCACTCCTGCCCAGGTTAAATACCTCCTTGCAGAGGTGTTTAAATTGGCAGTGAAACATCTCCTCGTCCCTGTTTTCTTGCTGGGGAGGCAAAGCTCTCCTGCACCGGGAGAAGGCAGCACCTGTGGTGTATCGTGGTTGTACATTCCAGCTCGGCCACATCATGGGAGCTCTCTCCATCCCGAGACAGACCCAGCAGCATCCTCTTGCTGTGCTTGCCCCAGTCCTGTGATTGAGAGCCCTGACCTCCAACCTCATCCAGCTGCCCTTGGCATCCCTCTGGCGACCCCCACCTCAGCGAGGACAGCTGATGCTCCCACACGGAGAGCAGCTTTGGGAAAGGGGGAGATAAACTGAGCTCACCCTAAACCTCTCTGTGGGAGTCTGAAGGCACCAGAGGGGCTCTCCTGGTGCAGACCCACAGTGCCACAGACCTGCACACTGAGCAGCCCAGAGCACTCTGTGTCTCTAGCGCAGCCCTCTTGCTCTGCTCCCGCTGGAGCCCTGTTTGGGGCAGAAGCCCTCAGCCTGGCTGCTAATGCTGCTGCACATGCATTTTGGGTTTTTTGAGCTGTTGCTCACAAACAAAAGTGTTCGGATGAAAAATAAATCTCTTAAAAATCCCAGCCTATTCACTCCTGGCAGTCTGGTATTCCTTCAAACTGTCAGACTTAGCAGATTGTTTACTGGAAACGGTTCAATTGGCAGGACCTTCTGCTGTGCAGATGAAATTTTAAAATCCTGTTTCTTGTTGCGCTCAAAGTCTCTCTTTCCACTACATGGCTTCACAGAATTATTATTCACTTGTTTCCTATTGAATCGAAAAATACCCTCTCTCCTTCATTTCTATAGTAAAAATGTGCGGGGGATATTAGCCCTCGTGCTTCAGGACACCAGCCAAGAGCTAAGTGCTTGGGCTGCACAGAAAAGTTTCCCCGAGGGACACAGTAAAGCAGAATGGTCAATTATCCCCGAAGAGTCCCAGCTGGCTGAGATGGGAGTCACGCTGTTCTGCTGGACAGACAAGTGGTGCACAGCATGGCACTCTCTGCGGACCACCCAAGGGTCTCCTCATCCAGGGGAATCTTCTTCTAATAAAGAGAAACTCCCACAACTCCTAATCTTGCAGATTTTTCCTATTTCCCTTCCTGTGCACAAGTACAGCAAGAGAAAGAGCTGTAACCTGCTTTGCCAGGGTCCTGTTACTGCCCTTGCAGTGTGTCCTGTGAACAGCCAGACCTGTGGGGCCAGGACCTCCTGCTCTGGGTGAAATGTTCTGCTGCCTTTTCCCTCTGCTTAGATCAATGCCTGCCAGCAGAAAAGACTACTTCAGTCAACTTTATAAACTTTGTTGGGGCTTAAGGCAGAAGAACCTGCCACGAATCAGGCATATTCTCTGTCCCACCACGCCATGGCCCGTGTTTGGAGTTACATCCCAAATCCTACCGTTCGTGCTTTGCACCTTTGGCTGCCTTGTCCTCTAAGGAAAATGCTAAAAGCACCTGCATGCTCCCCTGCTGTAGGGGCTGCATACACCTTCTGGGAAGGGTATCTTCCTCTTGGGCTTCATATCCAACACTGCTTCCACTGCTGGTGCTCTGCAAGGCTGGAGGTGTGGGAGACTCTCACCCACATTATCTATAGTAATATAGCAATATAAAAGCATAAAAGTAACAGTTAAGAAAATGTATAATAGATAGAAAGAAAGAAAGCATAAGAGTATACAGGTATCACTCCCTGTGGATCCTGCAATGAGACTTGGTTGTTATAATTTTGATGTCCATTGGTCAAAGTGATGATCACAGTCCTGATCCATCAAGGGCAGGGAAAACCCCCAAAACACAAAGTTCAATGGGTTAATATATGCTCAGGTTAAGGTGGGAACACCCAAGTATCTCCCCTGGTGAGGGAGAGCTTTCAGTCCTCTAGTGGAAGGCCTCAAAAATGAGGCTGGGGATGCTTTGGGGGTCTTTGATGGTTTATGACACCTCCTGAGGTGTCTCTCATATCATGACAGCTGCCTGTCACATCAGCATAGTCGAGCCAGTTATGCCCCACCAGAAGGGATGAACACCCTCAAGATCTTTCCCAGAGGAAGTTTTACATGATAAAAAGCAGCACTCTACCTCACAGGGTCTGCCCCTTGCCTGGCTCAAAGCCCAGCTTGTAGCCCTCAGTGGTGGGTGCTCACCTCCTCTGTCTTATGCAGACCAGAGGCTTCACCACCACACACCCAAAAACTCACTCCCTGCCCCTCAGGGGGTGCAAACCCAGCCTCAGCAAAGCACCCACTGCCTTCACAGATGGGCCCTTGGTTGAGTCATTAATGACTGACATTCCAGTCTCTCACAGTGGGTGTCAAAACAAGTTCTTCTAGTAAAGTTTCTCATTAAATCAATGAAATTACCTCCAGCCGTGGGCCTCATGTGCCATTCCCAGCCACCTTACAATGTCCCATAATCACTTTGTCAGTAGGTGGAGCAACTTCCTTTATCCTCACCTCCTCACATTAACCCAACCAGAGATCCTGTTCCCCCTGCTCACAGCTGCATTTCATAACTGAATGGATCGAAACCCGCAGCCTCAGCCTGGCTGTGGTGAGCCTTTGTGGGCACCTATGATCCCTGGGCACTCCGTGATTCAGGCTGCTGTTGTCCCAGCCTCATGGGAACCCTGTCCCAAAGCTGGCCTTTCCGTTTGATGAACGCTTTCTCATGTTAATGAAACAAAAGAGCAGCAGCACAAACATGCAGAATCAAGAGGGAAAAACCACACAAATCTCAATCAGCATATACAGCCCCGAGTCTCTAAATCTACCTCTCCCTCCTGTCACATTCCTTCTCCTTGTGCTTCCCCCCCACGGGAGACAGGTTCAGTGAGAGAGCATTTGGTTTGCATGGAGAATAAAGTGGGGACCAAGAAGCATAAAACACCGAGTTTTGCAACTTCCAAGCTCTGGACATTGGTGGGACAGAGCCGGGGAGCTTGGAAATGTCCCACAGAACCAGCGATGTGGGTGGAGCTGAAATAGTGTGTGGCAGTTCATTTCTCACACGGCAGAGCAGAAGGCGATCCTTTCTGCGATGGGAGACAGATAAAAACGGATGGGGAGGGCATCACTAGCAAAGCTGCCTGCTGCCAGGGAGAGACACAGGGCAGGGGGGGGCTGGGAGCCACCTGCTCCGTGCTGGAGGATGGCTGGGCTTGCTCCCGGAGAGGCTCACCAGAACCGTGCAGGCACGCCTCTTACTCTTGCTAAAGTAGCACAGATTTTTTTGTTGTTTTGGGGTTTTTTAAGCTGTGCTTTCAAGTGGGTGTGCTGTTAGCCAACAATCTGTAAATCTTCTAAATAAATAAATCACCTAAACACAAGTGGTTTTTATTTCAGCTCCTACACAAAGAGCTCCCCACTGACTTGTGCCTTGCTCCCCTCGTTCCCCATTCACCTGAACACCTCTGGGGCGGAAAAGGAGCGCTGGCACTGGGTCCTTACCCCCGTCTCTCTGTGGATGCCAGCGGGAGGGACATGCTCAGCCTGCAGCACAGCCATGTGCTGCATTTACAGCAAACTCAGGATCTCCTCTCTCCCGCCAAATCGAGTCATTCGGCAACGATATTCCCCAATCATGGCAATGCTGGTGTCACGATCTGATAGATGTAGCAGTGTCTAGAGGTCACTGCCACGGGCTTTTTCCTTAGCAGCTTAGGTGGTCCTGCCCCTCTCCTGCCCCTCCGTGCCGGCGGGGTGAGCTGGGTGCGGGCGTCACGCATGATGTACATCACAACTGCCTGTAGGATAGCTGTCTTGCTCTGAAATAACAGCTGATTCCCGGCTAATAGATTCAGTAATCTGACACCCGGGCTGTAATAATTGTATCTGAACAAGGCAGGCTCCAGCCTCTGCCAGCCTTATTAGAATGAGTGATTGTTTCCATCAGGGATGTAGCTCTGGTGCATTCACCTTTCCCGGGCTCTGAAATACAAATTGAGCTTCTGACCTTGGCAGATACGACAGCTGACCTGTTTCCTCCCTTTTAAATAAGGAGAAAACAGGCTTTGGAGAGAAAGTGCTTGCTTTCTGCAGGCCTCCTTCTGCCAAGCTCCTCACTATCATGAGATCTTAGTTAAATATTTGGCTTGCTGTTATTAGCCAGGATGACGGGCTGCCTAAACCAGCGAGCTCTTTCTGTGAGGCACATCCTCTTTTCCTGCTGGGTTTGGGTTTGTTCCTAATTTCTCTGCTCCCCAGCATGGCATGGCTGTCCCCTTTTCGCTGTGACTGTGCAGACAAGCCGTCCCAGCAGCCGTGATCCAGGGGTGTTTGTAACCAGGGAACTGCAGCAGGGACAGGTCTCAAAACTGCACCCCTGCTGAGCTGCGGCCAGGCCACTCCTTCCCTGCCCCGGGCCTCAGGCAGCACCCAGGGGGCTCTCCCGGGGTGGGGGGCAGTGAGCCCTGCTGGGGGGGCACTGATGCTGATGGGTTTGCAGCCGCCCCCAGGCTTGCCCTGCCTGGAGAAGGAAAAGCTGCCAGCTGCACTCGCAGCAACAGCGTGGGAAATGCAGGACCAGGGAGGGGATGGCTCCCAGCGGGCTTTTCCCTGGGAGCCGCAGCGCCATCCACTGAAATAAAACCACCTCCTGCCCTCAGCCGGGAGCTCTCCTGCTGCCTCCTTTAGTCAGCAAGTCAGCAGGCCTCGGCTGCTGAACCTTAATTTCCCCGGCGATGTGCCATGCAAGGCGCGTTTTCCAATGGGCTGCGAGCGCATGCTGTAAATACAGCTGGGAGGGAGATTTAGCCACGGTCTCCCCTCTCTCCCTCATATTGCTTTCCCTGAGGTCAAATGTCAAACGTGTCTAAAATATCACTCGGGTCTGCAACCCGAATGCGCTTCAGGAGGGGGCCAGCCGGGCTCCCCTAAGGGCTTTGCCCTGATTTATGGAGGTGTGCGGCACAGAGCTGTAAATCGGGGCACGCCTCAGATAACGCCATGGGAGAGCTGCATGCCTCTTATCGGAGCTGGGACGATAACACGGGGAGGAGTAGGAGCAGGGACAGCCCCGGGGCGTGCAGCTTGGTTTTTTTCTTCCTCCAGCAAAGATGGAAAAAAAAAAAAGCTGTCCCGCCTTGGTGGCTGCGCAGCAAATTGTGCCTCAGCTCATCAGTGGAGGCACCGGTCGTGTCCTGGAAGACTCCTGGTGTTTCGCTCTTCTGTTCCTCTCTAAGTGAAGAGGAGGGCTGCCTTATGGACCTCAGGCAAGTCCTGCAGGTCTGGTAGTTCGGCACAAAAGAGGGAGCCAGGCAGGGCATTCGAGTGGCAGGAAGGAGATTTATGTCTTTTACTGTCCATCTGCAAAGCAAAACAAAAATAGCTGAAACACTGGTTTTCTGCTTTATCGGCTCTGTGAATAAGCATATAAATTTCTATGTCATTTCTGGAGGCTTGCTGAAGGGGAAAAAAATTCATCCCTTAGGACCTGGCCAGCAGCAGTGGCAGCATATGGTCTGCTGAAATCAGTGGCTGAGCGCGTTTTGTGTGTGTTAGCATTAAAAAGGTGACTTTGCGAGTAATTTCAGGAGCAAGGAGGGGTTTTCTCTCTTTTCCTTTTTTTTTTTTCCCCCTTTTTTAATCCTGTCGAAGCTGATGCAGCTGTCACAGCCAATAACTCTCGAATAAGGGAGCTGGCTTGCGTTTTCTTGATTGGGAAGCACGAAGGGGTGCTGGCTCTCGGCCGCCTTGTGGAAGGAGGTTCGGCCTCTTCCTGGGAGGCGCAGGGGAGAAAGGCAAAGTACCCGGTACAGGCGGAGAGACGAGTCGAGGATGTTTTATTTTTCCCAGCAGCTGCAGCTCTCTTTGAGAAGGAGTCGGGGCCCTGTAAGTCCGTGGGAAAGCGGCTTCGGTCTCCCGGCTGCAAAAGAATGGCGGGGGAGCGTGGTTTCAGAGACGGAACTCATTGGGGGAAAAAGAAACACAAATAGGCAAATGTTTATGGTAGATAAAGTGTGGCTTTTCCTCTTTCATCGTTGACTAAAACCTCGTGTTCTTTCCGGTGAGGGAGGCAGGAGCCGTAATGCGCTGTCAGAAAGATGTCTTTCAGCAAGGCAGCACCTCTGGATGTTTATCTCCCTGCCATTGTGCTCCGGCGCTTTGAAATGTAAAGGGGAAGACGCTGCTAATCACACTGTTGCTTAAAGATCAACAGCCAGGCGAGATGTACTTTGTCACATTTTCTCTTTGGTCTCTCTTTTCCCGTAATGAAAACGGTGACATTCATTCAGGCTTGCACGCCAGCGCATGGGGGTGGGTTTTTAATGAACCGCTCCTGCCCTTTCCCTGGGCTCTGACGGAGGGGCACAGCCGGAGCTGCCTTTGGAGCATCCTGATTGCCACCGGAGATGCAGATCCAGCCACTGGGAGAGCGAGTCTTGCTATCACATCTGGTTTCCTCTGGTTTGGATCGAATCCATCCTGAGTTACGTTTGAGTCATATTGTTGAAGTCAGAGAGGATGCGAGATGTGAGCAAAGGCTGAAAGGCAAAATTTGGATGTCAGATTTCTTATTAGTAGGAGAACAGAGAGCTTTAGGGGTAATTAAAAAAAAATTAAAAGTAGTGTGGAATAAAGAAAAAAAATGCTTATTCATGCAAAGAAATAAAACTCAATACACAAGACCTCTCTTCCTCCCATCTTGGTCTAGGGTTGTAAACAACAGAGCAGAAAGGATGAAGCAAGCATGGAAAGCTGGAGCCATAGAGTATTGAAATGATGTGGCTGAGGGAGAGGGATATTTTTATTTTTAAGACAGGAATTTCCCATGCTCCTATTTTCTTCACTGTGAGATTAACACAGAGGTCTCCACTTCCACTTTCCACTATACCCTGCATGTGGGGAAAATGCAGCAAGTCCAAGTTGGATAAAGAGCATAAGAAGAGGGAGAGAAATTTAGCTCTTCTAATGCTGATTAAGAAGAGCAAACAAAGAAGAGAGCAGAAATGTGAACCACCAGTTATTTTCCAGCAAAGGCTCCGCTGAATCCTATTACAGGAATATATCACAAGCAGTATGAATATTTTCATATTTTCCCTGCCCAGTGCCAAGGCGAGTGTCACCAGCCAGCAGTGAGAAGGGTGGGGTATGCAGCAGATAAAGCAGAGGAACTGAAGAAATGCATCAGCAGCGCGTGTGTGTGTGCCAGGCACTGAAACACCACCCCCACGCCAGTCCTGTTGGCTTTCCCTTCAGCCTTTCTTGCCCCGTCCCCAGTCTCCTCTGGGAACAGCTCCCTGATGCACAGACTAAACGTGGTTAAGCGCCTCCTTGGAGCACAGTGAGGGGAGAGCAGTGGCTCGTGCACAAGGCACAGTCCCTGGACAGCCCAGGAGACACGATGCTTTTTTGAGTGCCATCAACCAGCTTTTCCTCTGTGGACAGTTTCTATCACTGCCACGAGTGCGGGGTGCCCAGTGCAGGTCTGCAGATGGCTCAAGGCTGCCAGCAAAGCTGTGGGTACCTCAGGGCATGGTGCTCACAGAGAGAGCAGCCCACCAGCTGCTGAACCGATCCATGTGTGTCCCCAGCAAAGAACACTCCCCAGCCCATCTGTAGCAATACGAAATTGAGGGGGGAGCTCTCCTTGTGACAGCCAGGCTGCCTGTGTGAAGCTGACGCAAGGACAAGGGGCTACATGGTGCTAAGCACTGCTTGCCTTCAGGGCCTCTTCCTACATGATAAATACTTATTTAGATGGTGCCCTGCAATGTGCAGTTGTACACGACCCATAAATCCTGGTGTTAAATCGGTAAAATAAAAATCCAGTGCTGCGTCAGCTCGGCCTTTGAGAAGCCAAAGCTGATAAATAGGGTTTGATTGGCTCTTTCTACACCGATGCCCCAGAGCAACACCCTCTGCATGAGTGTGATATTGCTGCAAGCTGACAGTACAAAGGACAGATGCGCACCCGTGCCAGCCATTGAGCCGGCTGCCTGGATTAACCCTGATTTCCTTTCCTGACACTCCTTTCTTCTGCCGAGGAGGGAAGCCAGGCGTAAGAGCGAGTCCCTTTGCCCGTCATGCTGAGAATGTGGTGCTGGCAGCGTAATTCAGCATGCTAAGCCCGGTTCTCCCCTCCCTGGTCCCTGCTCTGCGGTGGTCTATCTCCATAAAAGCAGAGGATTTACACCGTCTTACACAAGTGGTGTGAGAAGGATCAGGCTGTGACAGTCCTGACTCCCAGCTTCCTGGGAAAGGCAGAGAACAGCTGCCTTTCAGCTCTCCTTGCATCCCTTGGGCTCTTTGTATTGGTAAGGATTTCCTGTGATGTGGGTGAGGGGAGGGAATGTGGGACAGCATCTCACATGCACCTTTTCAGGTTTAGCCTAAACGCCTGTGGGAGGAGTGGCCCCATCTCCGACAGCAGAGCAGCCAGCTCACACCCCTCTAGCCAGCCCCAGCACCTCTGTTGACATGACAAACCAACAATAAATACAAATCTTATCTGTCTAATAGGGCGAGTTCCCCGTGCAGCAGGAAGGAGCCTCTCCATCGAGATGGTATCTGCGCCAACCCAGGTGACACCCTGAATTCGGCAGCAGCACAGACTCGTCGGGGAAGGGAAAAGCAAGAGGCAACCATGCTTTTCCCACTGCCTTTTGGTGTGTCCCCAGGCAGGCCTGGCTCGTGGCAAGGCCTTATCTCTCAGAGGATGCTCTGCTCCTCCCTGCCGTCTGTGTGCTTGCTAGTGGCCAAGCTGACGAGACGCCAGGATTGAGGTGCCAAAACACAAAGCCAGTACACTGCTTTGCTGCTGAACCCCACTCACCACCAGCTGGCCCAGGGCTTGCAAGAAATCAACCCTGGGAGGGAGGCCAGCTGCCCAGAGCAGACCAGGAGCAAGGGGAAAGATGCTGGCTGCTGGAGGGAGGCACCTCCAAGTCCCTCATTGCCTCTGGGCATCCCCACGGGCAGTCTGTCCCTGTGTGTGCTGCATCTCAGGGCTGCATCCCTCAGCTGGCTGGCTGGGGATGCTTTCCACCAGCTCCAGTTGGCTCGAGGACCCTGCTGCATCCTACGGGGAGATGACCTGTGTCATGTCTTCATCAGCACTAAATGAAAGAGATGTGACTTTCGTGAATTCGTTGGAAATGTTGTGTAGGTCAGAGACAGACTGTCCCAAAACTGGCTTCTCCAGGTCGTGGTGTCCTGAAACACGTCAGGTCCAGATCAATGATGGTTATACCCACTGCAGACAGGAGATGGGGTGGGAGATGACATACAACCATTCCCACTGATAGCTGAAGCACAGTGCAGAGCTACAGCACAGGCCAGGCATCTGCACTTCAGCATGTACTGCTTGGAAGCAAAGATTAAAGCCGTAGGAACATTTTGGTTTTCACTGATTCATCACCCAAAAGGAAAAACTGAAGGTGAGGGAAAGGAAGAATATGTCCTCCAGACTCAGCCCAGGAAGCAGAGCTTTCACTCATCTCCTTCAGGGGAAAGGAGATACAAGCAAGTTTGAAAGAAAGACAAGATTTAAAATAAAGAGGCAGAATGTTTGTAATCACAAAATGTTTAAATGTTTTGATTTTTTTAAAACCGTCTCCTCTTGGCTGACCACTGGTTAAAGTCAGCACAAGCAAGTAAACTTCTGTCTGCAAAAATCTCAGCCAATGCTAAGATGCTGCATAATAGATTGGAGCAGGGCAGGTGTGGGACCAAATGTCTCTGCTAAATGAGAGAGATGTGCAGGCAATGCTCTGGTTAAAGCATCTGCCATTAAATAGGCTCTCTCTTGCTATTTGTCCATCTCAGATCACATTATTTAAAAAACTGTAGAGATTACCCTCGAATCAGTAATTTTCTCTATGCCTATATGCCTATTTTTTTAATAAAGGAAATGACCTGCTTCTCAAATCCAAACTTTTCAGGCTGCTCAGTTAGAGCAGAATATTGGAGCCTTCGGATAAATTTTCTCCCTTATTGCTGAAATTTCAGCTGAAAAAGAAAGCATCTTGTGCTCCTTTCTCGCACATCTAAATTCTGAAGCATCAGCTGTTTTGAGGGGGAGGGATAATAACTCCCTGTTTTTAACATCCAGCTCAATACGTTTGCGAAAGGGATTATACGGCACCTCGTCCACCCACAGCAAGGGATTGAATGTGATGACCGGGGAGGGCACCTCCGCGCTCATGTTTAATTCAGGCGATGTTTTCTGTCTCAAAGGCAGGGAAACTGAGCGAGGCATTTGCTTAGGATGGAACGGGAGGTCAGATTTGAGTTTGAGTTAGCTCGACTCAGCCACCTGCAGTGTTATCCTGGTCGCCGCTAGGGAAGAGCTTGGGATCAAGGCCGGGTTGGGTGGAGCTCTGAACAGTCTGGTCTAGTGAAGGGTGTCCCTGCCTATGGCACGGGGGTTGGAACTATGGGGTCTTTAAGGTCACTTCCAGCCCTATCCATTCAATGACTCCATGGTTCTACAAGCTGTGTTCTGCCCTTGGTATTTCTTCCTACCCTCAAACACTGAACCCAAGCAGTCTGTAGCACTGTCCCCATTTTACAGAGGGCAAGAAAAAAGTACTGGGGGCAAGAACCCTTGTCAAAGGTGACCAGCATGGAGAGAGCAGGCCAGGGGTGCAAACAGCCTTCTGTTTCCTAATCCTGGTCTGTTCGGGAGATGGTGGTAGGATCACGTGTATGACCACACCTGGCTGCTTTTGCTTCCACGTTCCTCTAGTTTGAATTAGCACATAAAGGGCACTGACTGAAGAAATAAGTCCCAGGTGCTGGTGGGACCTGACAGGCTGAGAGGTTTCTTTACCAGCACAACACAGCCTGGGGTAGAGGCAGGGGCCAGGTGTCCTAGCACAGGACATGGGGAAGAAGGTGTGTGAAGGGGTGGTGGGAAGAGGGAGATGTTCATAAGAGGAAATGAAACAAAGATGAAAAGGATCAAGAAATGGCATAAGGAAAGAGAGGAGGTAAGATTTCCTGAGGATCTGGAGCACAAAGGCAAATAATGGTAGTAATGGCGGCGGTGATAACCACGAAGAAAACAAAAAGGAGTGAAAAGCAACGGGAGAAAATGAGAATAAAGCTGGAAAAGGAGAAGCAGAGGAGAAAGCAACCATCCTGCCAGCCTCCGTGATGGCTGTTATTTGCAGATAGGAAATGCTGCCTGCAGAAAAGCTGATTGAGGCTGATTGAGGGAAGGAATGAGCCACATGTGACAGATGTTAGTCACTTCGCGTAATGCCCTACTGGAAGGCACTTGGATTCTGCAGGGATGACAGCACTCCAAGAAGCTGCATGGAGCACAGCAGCCCCAGGAGCAGACAGGAAGGAAGATGAATGGCAGGAGCGCTTGAATCCCCTGATCTCAAAAAGGGAAGAAAAGAAGAGAGAGACGAGTGGCAGCCTCTGCCTTTTACGTATTTCCTGCCTCCCTCCATGCTCGATCGCTCCCTCATCCAAAACCAGGCAAAGGCCAGGAGCCGATGGGAACTCTCACTCCTTCCTGCAGGAAGCAGGGCTGCCTCCGTGCCCGTCGGAGCAGCTGTCAGCACCCATACGAATTGTTTCCAAAATAATGTCTCAAGCATATCATTTACTCAGGTAGCTTGGAAAGCAGTCTTTGGGCAAGAAAAAGAGCCAAAATGATAGCTTAATTGTGCTTTTGTACCTTCGTGTCCGACAGAGATAGTTTTTTCCTTATTTTCAATATTTTAAAAAAATCACTGAGCAGAAAATGGCACAAGGGGTTTTTTGTGTGTAAGGCCCTCGTGGCTGCAAGTCTTTTCTTTCACTCATTTGCCCCACCTTTAAAAATGCAAGGAAAAAGCAGAACTTCTCAGGGACTACTTTACCTTCAGCGTTCGCAGAGAAGCAGCTGCCGTATTAGATCATATTCAAATGGAGCCCCAAAGAGGTCGGGAGCAGCGTATTAGCTGAACTGTTTATCTGCAGCCAGCCAAGGGGGGATGGTGCTGCTCAAATCAATTTTCTATGCTCCGACTGGCCCATCTTCTTGACACTTAGATGTCACTGTACCACTGGTGATAAAAAGGGCTGCCAAAAAAGGATGGATTTGGATGCACGCAGGGTCCTACAGAGCCAAATGAGAATTGACAATATTAGTCTTTAGGACAATTTTACAGATAAAATTAACCAGAAGAATAAATTTTCAACAGTTCGCTTAATCTAATCTGCTTTCCATTGCATTGAATCTTGCTCCCATCCACAGTTGCCACTTTAATACTTGCAAGCAATGTTGGCTTTTTTTTCTTTTTTTGTTTCATGGAATGAAAATCAGGCACACAAACCAGGATACACATTGCCATGAAATGCCAGTCAAAAAATAAGCCACATCTGGTTTCTGTAAAAAGGAGGAGGAAGTCCCTCACACAGTTTAAAAGCAAGGAGAAAAAGTATCAGCATGTTAAATTTGGGCCTGAGGTACAGTCATTGATATCATCTGAACCTTAACTTTCCCTAAGTTCATCTGGCTTTGGTCTTAATTTTATTATTTGGATAACTAAAGAGCAAAGGCTGAATCTTAGTTCCAGATCTGGTTTTGAATTAAAAATAGCAGACAGAAAGTTCAAGACTATCCATATTCTGTGTTACCTCTGTTACAAACTATGCAGGCCCTTATACATCTGTGACTATCATTCACGGTACTAGAAATCAGAAACTCTCTGAGTTAACAATAATACATAACACATGTGTAACACTTTCCATCCTTCAGCACTGCACAAACGACCAAGTGTCACAACGAGCCTCTGGAATGTTTTCCCCGTGGCAGAGGTAGTGACATTTCATCCAGAGGCTGACTGTGCTGGTCAAGGATACCCAGAGTATGCAGAAGCAGAGGTTGGGGCTGTGAGGCAGAGCCAGGGCAGGTGGGGATGGCTGCTCTTGACACTGCACTGCACATCAGAGTCTTTGCACGCTTTCCTTTTTCATATTTGTACAGAAGTTTTCCACATCTCTGGCTGAATATTTAGGGAAGTATTTCAAAAACTGATTCAGCTGGCTCTACAAATGGAGCTGGAAGAAAATACTTGGGGTTTGGCTGGGCTGAAACTATTCTGCCAGCACCTCCTTTGAGCATTTTCAGGGCTTCAGTCAGGGATCTCAGCACTTGCCAGGGAAAAAGGAATCATTTTGTGCTGGCCCTGTGCAAATTTACCCCCGTGTGGGTCTGCTCTAACCCTCTGAAGGACAACCTTCATTCCTGCCTCAGCACAGTCCAGGGCAAGTGGTGGCCACAGTAGCACAGGTCCAACGCTGCTCTTGACCGCAGGGCAGTGGCAGCAGAGCCAGATTTTCCCTGCACTTTCTCCTCTGGGATCTCAAAGGGAGCAAAGGAGCTGGATGCTGGAGATGTAAACATCAACAGGATGACACAGGTTTTCAGTGCCAGCCGCCTCCTGTCATTGCCTGGGTAGAAATGGGATGTGCCCAGCATCAGCAGACAGAAGAGGCAAAGGAAGCCCCAGGCCAGGGTGGATGAAGAAGGGCATTAACACAGGGAGAAGATGAGGATGAAAGCCATACTAGTCACCCCAGGGGGCAGAGGTCATTTTCCACCTGTTAAGAGGCCACAGTCACCTCCTGACCCCGACAATGTGCATGTCTCTGGATGCTTGGTGAAGGGTGGTTTGCTGCAGCCACCAGCCGCACCATCAGCTCAGCTGGTGGAGACCACTGCCAAAAGCTCTGCAGGGCCAAAGCACTGTTTATAGGTTGGCAGCTTTTCTTCTGCTTGTATCTCTGCTTGCAAAAAGGGGTTTCTGCCTTTTGCTTTTCAAAAGCTGCTGACAGTAGGTTTGGAAAAAGGAGCAACTTGGACCATGTTGAGGATGCAAAAGGAAGAGCTGTCATCAAACGACCTGTGCAGCTGCGTTTGGTGCCTCTGGGTGCAAACACCAAACAGGCAGCCGGGAAGGGAGGTGAAGTGTGAGGCACAGGACCACGTTCACTGATGGATTTTACCTCTGCTCCTTGACTCTGACCCAGAGCAGATGACAAACACCTCAGCAGCCTGGGCTCCTCCTGCTATCCCCACTATCTATCTCCAGTGCTACCCCAGCAAGCCTTAAGCCTTTAAGCCATACCTCATGCTATGCCATAAATTTTCACACCGTAAAAGTCAGCTCTGGTGTGCTGCAGCACAGCCCTCCTGTTACTTCAGTTGCCTTAAACTGGGGAAAAAATGTGCAAGGGGTCACAGTCATATTTTAGGACCACAGGGGCTTTGGGCCCAGAGAAGACCCAGGGCTGTGTTATTTATGCACAGCCACTCTGCTTTACAGGAAATACCAACATACAAACTATTTAGTGTCCCTTGTCTCGGGGACATGAATCAACCCCTGCACTACTTTATTTAGCAGTACTGATGTACGCTTCATTTCTGGATTACAATACTGGGAAAGCAGGAAAGGCAGCCAGACCTCCCCAGCCTCCTCAGCCCCCATGGCTGGGGGCTGGACTGAGTCCATGTCCTTCCTCAGCACCATGCAGAGAGGCAGCAGGCAGGGAAACCGAGGGAGGTGGGACACTGCTATCTGAATCCCATTTACAGAGCCAGCAGTCAAACCACAGGCACTTCCAAAAAGCAAAAGCTCGACTTTTGGTCCAGAACTGAACATGTGTTCATTTCTGCACTTGAAAAAAATGCTGCTGTTAAGGGAAAAAAAAGCCTTAAAAGCCACCGTCAAACAGCTGTCATCCCCTGGTGCTCAAATGGACAGTGCTAGGGGAGGCAGGAGGGTTTGTGCAGAGAATTAGGCTGTTGCTAATTAATGAGGACTGCTGCATCCTTCAGTGCCCAAAATGGCCATTGGTAGTGAGGATGACAGAAGGAAGTCTCACAGTCATGGGATTAAGGCAAAAGGCTTGACACGCTGATTTGTATCCTTCACCACCACAGAGCTCAGACTGAATGTTAGGAAAGTGTTTTAACCCAAAATTTGTACAGGTTGTCAGGACCTGGATGAGGAAGTCCTGGTCTGTAGAGTACCAAGGCTGTGAGATGAGGGGTTAAATTTGCACCCTGTGCTGTGGTGGGAAGCAGGGGAGCTGTAATCTGGACATACAGAGTGTGAAACACAAAGGCAAAACAAAATCAGCCGCCTGAAAATAGAGACAAAATTTTCCAGTTTTGTCTCCTTTCTCAGCACTTTCCAAAGAGAGGCAATAATCCCTGTGGGGGTCAGCCTCTGGCCGCTGGTAAAATGTTTGGGAGTTAATGTGGTGAGCAGCCTGGCTTTCCTTGGGGACAAAGAGAGATGCTGAGCAGCTGCCCACCAAGTGGCCATCCCACAGCCATTCCCAGCAGCACCCACTGAGCACTGTGGGCAGGTGCATGATGAGGAATCAAACCAGGAAGCAGGGAGAGCTGAAAGCAAGAGACTCACTGGACAACGTGGCAGGAAAAGGAAGAAAGCACCCTTTGCAGTAGGTGGAAGGACAGGCTCACGCTCACTGCCAGCTCCAGTCAAACTGACTTCCCTGCCTCTGCTCTGCCAAGGAGCAGCACGGCACTGGGCTCCTGGACTGTTCAAGTGGGAAGTGTGCTTGTCATGGATTGCTTTTCCTGGTGCTTTCTCCTCCTCCTTCTGCCAGCATGCTTTTCCCCCAAACTAGAGTTCCTCGCAGGTTTTGGCAGAGCAGATCACCCCTGGAGGGCTTCACCTGTCCTGGCAGGAGCAGTCAGAGGCTTCCTGGGTTGGCAGCTCTCTGGGTACCAGTGTTTTTTTGGGGAGGGCTCAGCTGGCAGCCAGCAGTTCCCTTCTCCTTGTTGTACTTCCAGCTTTCATCTCCCAAGGCAATTTCCACCCCTGCCTCCACAGAGCCAGGACAGACAAAAATCAAGTCAGGGAGCCTGGTCCTCCTCTAGCAGCTCAGTGTCTGTGCCTCCCAGCTTGGGAATAGAGGCAGGACCCCGTCACAGGCATCCCAGGTGCTGGATCACTTGCTTGTTTTGGTTGCCAGCTTCCCAGCACGGCTTTCCAAAAGCATCTGTGTGTCCAAGATGCCAACAGGCAGCATCTGCACGTGGTCTGAGTTTGGAATGAACTGCAAGAGAAATGCATTCAGGCTGGAATAGGTCCCCTACACCTTGACAAGGCCAGCTGGGGACTCAGTCTCTCTTATTTTGCTCTCCTGCAGCCCATGTTAATGCTCAGGTAAAGTCAGAGAAATCTCTGCGTGGCTTGTTGATGTGAAAGACATCAGCATGTCCTCAGGGACAGGAGGGAAAGAGCTGCCACCCAGCTGTACCTTTATTAGTGCAATTTTCTGTTCTCTCCCTCCTGAAAAAGATTTTTTTCTGTCTGCCAGAATAACCCCAAAGTGCTCATATTTAGCAGCCCTGACAGGAGTTAATCAGAGCTCATGCCCCCACATTCTGGTTTCCAGCCAGACTCCAGGCTCAAATCAGTGCATGGCAGTGGATGAGGAGTCAGTGCTGCAGTGGGAAGGGGATGGAGGCAGGCTCTGTGCCCAGAACGCGGACCATGGAGAGAACAAGGATATGAGGAGATGCACGAATGGAAATCAAGCAGGTGGCACATCTGGTTTCTGAGGAAAACTCAGTATGTGCGTGAGGAAGAAGATATTTCTGGTGAAAAATATTCAGGCAGAAAACCCAACTGTTCAATGACACCCAGTCTTGCCAATGGATTCCCACTAATCCTAACCCAATGCTGGGGTTTTTTAGTGAAATTTCAGGAACTTTCCATCCCAGTTTCATGGCATCACATGGGCCTGGCAGTTCAGGCTACACCAAGCTCTTCTCAGACCTGGCTGCATGGATCCCTCTGCAGGGCAAGCTCGTGAAGAAACCACAACCATTGCCCCCCTAGGGGTGCCTAAGCCTTTGTTTTAAATCAGGGAAGCCTGCATTGTGAAAGGTGCTCTTGGAGGGCTCAAATTCTTGCCAGGTTTATCTACAAGGAGGGTTTGTTAAGACAAAGGAGTTCTTCGCCTCGCTTCATGAAAGATGTGGTGTTAAATAAGACACGCTGTGTTGCCAACACGAAATATTAATGGTAGAAATGCGGCATATTTTTTAAAAAATATTTAAGCAGACTTGTCTTTCTTCTTTGGTCTTAATTATAAGAACGCTGTTTAAAGCATAGGTAGAAGCTGTTACAGAGTGGGGCAATCTGTAAAGGAAAAATCTTTAGGCAAGGCAGTGGAAGTACCGTTAGAAATCCTGTTACAGGTGAAAAAGAATTCTAAATAAAGGGATGACCAGAGAAGGATGGAAAAAGCAGAAAAGCAGAATGGTGAAGTGAGGGAAAATGATGACCAGGCAATGTTGCAGGGCTGGAGGCTGGTCTGGAGGTACTGCAGTCCCAGCCTGATTTATGCTGGGATTTTTAAAGGGCACCACCACTTAATGGCCCACCTTCGAAGCCTGGCTTGACCCACTACTGTCATAGGCGATGGCAGAATTGCAATCAAAACCTAGATCCCATTCCCAATTTTGGAGGTGTTCAGATGTGAGGGTTTTATTTCAAGGCTTCCTTTTAATGAAAAAGTGGGCAAACTGTGATCAAGGGGAAGGAATTGTCTCTATTTTCATGATTCACATCTCCTGGCACCCACAAGATATGCATTTCCATGCTCTGATCTGCGCTGCTGTGAAGGACACAGCTGAGAACAGAGCAGGGAGCTGCCGACTAAACGGCGAAAGAAAGAAAGAAAGGAAAACGCAGTCACATTTTATTCTTCCTAACATTCTGTTAAATTGGTTCAGCAAGCTTCCCTGAGTCTGGCGAGCTGGGAAGGGGAGGCAGAGAAACTTCATTAAGTGAAAGATTCTCAGAAATAATTGGGGGGCCAGGGATAATAGTGGCAGCCGTCATTGTGCTGGGAAAGGAGGGCACTTGCTTCGCATTTGTTAACTGAAGAAACCAAGAGCGTCTTTCTGCAGGGCCAGGGCTCGGGCTGGAAGGCTGAAGGGGATGTATATTTTTCCTGGTTTAAATAGACATTAGGGGGCTCCATTTTTTAAAAAATAAGCCTCTGAGTTGCTCTGGCAGCCGATCCACACGAGCGTGAGCAGCGCTTGGAATCCTCCCCCACCCTTCGCACCGTGCTCTGGCCCGGGGCTTGCTTGGCAAAACACCTCAGCCAGGGGAGGTGGGGACACAGCCAGGACAAAGTGGCTTCTGGAGAGGACAGAGAGAGGCAGGGAGGGAGAAGAAGGAGGTACATAGCTGAGCAGAGGCACAAGGAATCTCAGGGACACATGGCGTCTGTTCCGAGCAACGCGCTGGTCACCGCTTGCCGACTTTGGAAATTAAATTCTCCCCGCAGTGCAAGTTTGCAGCTCTATCACCGAGACATCGGAGCTTTGTTCAATAAGTTTGCACTTCTGCTCACCGTGGAATAGATGGAAATCGGGCATCTTTCTAAAGATGGTCTTTTCTTGTAAATGCCTCTGTGCCTGGTGATATTATTTGCACATTTATACACTTGGGCCCTAAAAGTATTCAGATAAAAGGAATCTATATCTGGCTAATTAAAAATCATTAACATCATAATGTCTTATTAGTTTTATGAGTACTGCCTTGCCTTTCTTGACTTTTCCATGCAAATCAGAAACATTTTGGGTCTGATTCTCATTTGCCCCAAGGCCCATTTACTCCATGCAGGAAAAGTCAATCAGCCTCACGAGGAGAGCAAGTGAGGGCTGCACCCACTGCAAGTCCTTCCAGCTCTTGGTGTGGCACTGAGAAATTTCAGCTTAAAAAAAGGAACCCAATTCTTAAACATGCAATGCTGTGAAGTAGCCTGGGTCCCACAAACCGCCCAGGAAAGTGTTTTTGCCAGCATCATTTATTGTTCCCCCTGCAAACCACTCGTAGCCTCAGGTCCATTGTGACAATTAGTGATAAATCACTGCTGGGAGTTTGGGACATCCACTGGAAAAGCTCCCAACAGCCAGTCACCAGGAGAGTGCCAGGACACACAGCATCATTGTGCTTCATATTCTCTCTATTTTTAATGGTGAGGGGAGGAGGGTAACATTTTAGTTCTGCATATACTGTGTCAGGGTAAAATAATGTTCTTTTCTGGCAGCACTGAATCAGCACACATCCAAAATTTGCCTTCTTCCACTGCGGATGCTGCCCCCATGGAAATCAGTGAAAGCCTCAAGCAGACATACAAGGGCAGGATTTAGCCCATAAATCACATCCCAGATCATAAATACATGCTTGAACCCTCCCTTAATATGATTCATTAAGAAGGAGCTTTTACGGTTGGGGTGGTTTTAATTATCATTGTGTAATTTTTATTGTTATTGTTTCCATTAAACATTAACAAACATTCCTTATTTTTGGTTAACAAAGATCTTTCTTAGATTGCACAGTAGTTAATGAAAACCACATAAACACATGCAGAAAGATACCAGGACCCTCATTCAATTAAATATAAAACTTAGAGTAGAAGATCTATAAAAATCCAGATTGTAATGAATCATAAATAAATATGGAAAACTAACAACTGCTTTGGGTAGAGTAGTGAATTTATAGCCCGGAGATTTGCATTTTTAAGGTTTGTGTTGTTGTCTGTGTTGTGTTCACAGAGGATGCACATCCTCAATGCCAGAGCCCCCGGCTTCAGCTCATTTCCTTGGCTTCTCCAGACAAGCCCTGCAAATGCCATCACGCCCTGAGCTAAACCTGCCTTCGCCCAGAGTGACCTCCAAGCCTCTGAACCCAAACTGAAGCCGCTTTCCGATCAGTGAGTGAGAAGTCACAAACACAGGGGCTTCCCAGGCGTTTGGCCGCTGGTGGGATGGAGACGTGTGCAGTGAAGCTGTCCCCACGTGCACTGCACTGTATGCAGCTGCACCCCCAGGAAAGACTCTCCTCCTAGACATGCTGGAGGAGGAGAAATGCGGGGAGAACAGCTCATTCCTCATTCTTGGCTTGTCCCACGCCAGCAGAGGGGTCTTCTCACATTTCTTAGACTGAGGTTGTTCTGGTTTTCCACACTGGTTTGGAAAAAACTGCCTGTAACTTCCAGCCAGCAATTGGCACTGGTGAGAAATGAGATGGACAAAAGGCTGCTTTGACTGCTGACACACAGTCCCTGAACCCACTGTACATCCAAATGAATCGTTGAGAGACATGAAGTAAAAAAGGTTTAGCTATTTAAAATAAACCTATAGTTGGGTTTACAGTTGGACAATCCCATAAGGACCATTACTTTTGGGATAGCTTTCAAAGCCAAAGCACATCCATGGACTCCTGCCCATTGAGTGCTCTCGGGCCACTAGTTACCGGCCTCAGAACTCACGTTCCAGCCTCTTTCAAGATTAACCCTCACATTTCAGCTTTGCAAGAACAATAAAAAATTTGGAAGTTCTTCCAGTACCTCTCCTAGTGACAGCAAAGCAAACTGGTCTCCAGACCAACCAGTGGCTTCACTGGAAACAGAGGCATGTCAGCACTGAAAGAGTTAATGGGCGAAAGAAGTAAAAGGATTCGATAATGGCAAAAACTCTGAGGCGTCTGCTCCAGCGTTATGGGTGTGTGTCAGTCTGTCTGACACAGCTGTTGCCATGGTGGCAGAGTTCTCCCAAAAAAACACAAAAAGAGGACAAGCTGGATGAGCGCCTGAGGAAAACACAGGAGAGGGGAGATGGCTGTGGAGGGAGATGGCTTGGCCTTTGTAGGTGGGGCTTGGTGCTGGTACTGGGGGCCAGCTAATGAAATAATGAGCCTCATGAGCTCCATGGTCTTTTCCAGCTGGACAGATATTTCAGGGGCTGGAGCCAGCTGTAGAAAAAAATGGAAATCCCTGGGAGTTTCACCCAACCTAACCTCCTCCCCGCTGCTCCAAGGAATGCAGCATGATGCGGAGAACCGCTGCCTGCAGTATTCACAGGGATGGCCGTAGAGAGCCTTGAGAAACAAGGCTTTCCCAGGCCCAAGGTTTTGACAAATGTGTCCATGTGTCTGCTGCAGCTGTTTGGACAGGCAGGGGTATAGATGTGACTCTTAAAGCAAGGAAGCCCCTCAGCTGCTGGCAGCCCTGGGAGGGGAGGGCTGGAAACCCTAGGCGTGCCAGGAGCTGGGGCCACACAGGCTTTGCAAAGCCTAAGAGGGACCAAGACTGGACATGCTTGGCAAGCAGGGAGGGGTGTACACACCTTTGGGCCTGAAGGGGCTCAGAGGGATGGGCTGGGGAAGGCTGGGGCAAGAGAATTTGGGATGGGAGCAACAGAAGCCTAGTGAGGAGAATTTGGAGTATTTAGAGTCCAGAGCAGGAGAGAGAAGGACTGGAGGGGCTGTGGGTCATGGGCTGCTGGAGTTCCTGAAGACAGTTGCCACTCAGGCCCTTGACATGCTGCTCCACACAAACATCCATGGAATTCCTAAGCTGGAGCTGCTTCAGCACTGACGAAGTGAGAAGCCCCACTTGACCAGGATCTGATGCCGGCATGGGAAGGCTGTGGAGTCAGATGGGGGATTTGTGGCCCCAGAGCAGGAGGAGAGCTGCCTTCCAACACACTGGATCACCAGCACTGTGTCAAACCAGGCCAGTGAGGGAGTTTTAGGCAGGTGGGGACTTACATGACGCAGTGGGTTTTGACTGCACTGGGGTTTGCTCGTCTCATAGGGCACAGTTTTCAGCCTGTTTGGTTTTCCCTCCATCTCACCCCTCTGGAAAGAGGAACTCACAGCTCCATGCTCCGGAGGGAGCAGGCTGCTGCTGCATGTGTGACCCAGGGGGTTCTCTTCCACCATCCAGCAGCAGCACTGACAGCCCAGCCACGTGAAGCTCCGCAGGCTGACGCTGGCCGGGCTGCAGCTCCTGGCACCAGCACACAGCTTGTGTCATTACAGCGCGGCCAGCGAGTATTAGAGAACAAGTCAGAAGTATGCTCAGCAAACCACAAGCTTAAAAATAAGGGAAAATACATTTCCTTTCCTCACCAAGGTGGGAGAAGATAATGTTTCCTCGGGGCTCGCTCTGCTAGCACAGTGAGGTGGGTCCTAGCTGGTGTTTAAAAGTGAAGCCAAAGCCAAACAGCTGCATTTGGGAGGGCGGGCTGGGGCCACCCGCACAGAGAAACCTCTGTGTTCACACGCAGGGCAAGCAGCAAGTCAGGAGCAGGCCGGACATACAGGTGAGTATTTCCATGGATCTCATGCACACCTGCCACATCATGACAATTAACACTTCTGTACCACTCCTTTTCCCTGTTCTTCTACCCTTCGACCAGGTAAAACCATTTTCGAGTCCTGTTACTTTCCTATTGTGTGCAGAGTTAATAAAAGTTACCTTGGATATTTCGCTAAGCATGTTTTAACTCTGTGTGTTCTGTTTTCAGTCCGGACGTTCAGCAGCAAAAGGGGACAACATTACAAGGATAAGTGGTTTATATGCCAAGAGCCTTTTCTTTTTTTAATTGATAGACTATTTGGTTTTGAAGGATTGTTTACAGATTATTTATCATAGTCTCTGGTGTCCAATTCCAGTATCAAGAAGATGGACTGCAAATCCTTAATTATACTTGCATGTCCTTTATGTGTTAAGAACCCATAAAACAAAGCACATGCACGCTTCAGGCTTGTAATAGTTTGATGAAGATTTTCTAAATTTTTCAAGCTGCCAGTCCATTTCAAAAGATGGATTACTTCTCTTAGGGTTTCATCTACCTAATTATTTCTGTACTGATTACGTAACCACCCCATATTTTTCCTCCTGCCGCTGCCCCTGAGTAGCACCCAGAGTTCAAGGGAAATGGTGTCACTGCTTAGTGTGTAGGTGACAGGCAGCAATGGCCGAGCTGTATCTGCAGGAAGATGTCCTTGGGGAGGGATATGGTGCACAAAGCCCAGGGACACCCTCACAGCCCCAGTGTTTGTGCAGGCGGCAGGCAGACACGAGCACAGAAGAGGCTTGTGTCCAGTCAGGTGGGTTTCATACTAAGCTTTTTTGCAACCCAAAGCTATCACGTGGCAGGAAGCACAAAACCATAATATGATGGTGGGTGTCACTGTGCTTAGGGTGTCTACAGCACCCAGCTGGAGAAAAGTCGCCTATTTGATTACAGAATCACTTAGGTTGGAAAAGACCTTTCAGGCCATCCAGTATAATCATCAACCCAGCGTTGTCAAGTCCACCCCTAAACCATCTCCCTAATCACCACATCTACAGGGCTTTTAAATACCCCCAAGGATGGTGATTCAGCCACAACATGCCGAGGTCCTACTGCCCTCATTTCCCTGCTGGACTCTGCAGGAATGATGGGCAGCATTTCAAGTGAGACTTGGGAGCAGAAAGCTCTGTCCTGGTTTCAAACCAGCCGAGGAAACTGTGGGAATGTCCAGGAGAGAGACCTGCTCCACAGCACAGCTCAGCTACAGTTCAAACAAAGCAGCAGTGTGATCTGAGCAGGTCTTGCAGCTGGCAGCCTCTTGCTCAAGGCCTGAGGGCACCCAGATGTGTGAATCTACAAGGAGGGTTTTGTCTGGACAGAGAGGAGGACAAGTGATTTCTTCTCTGGATCGTCAGAGGTCTGCACGGCTAAGGCACAGGAATGACTGCCCCCAGGTTCCAGCTGCCTGCAAGGTTTCCCAGACACATGGTTCCACACCAGCTCCAAAGTTTCCATGTTATAAAGTAAAATGTGAGAATGAGAAAGCCTTTTTATTAGTATGACACTGCAACTGAGACTTCCACTGTCGATAAACATAGGCAGGGTTCTTAGTACTTTTTGCAGGAAGAAAAATTACCCCTAACTGCCATACTTTCCTTCTGTAGCAAGCCTTGACATGGATTGAACAACACAGAAAGACAGTGTTTTAGGATTCCCTTTTTCCCCTTTCCCTCCCTGCCAGTGAGTGGCCTTTATCAGCATTACAGCTGTGTAACTCCTCTATTCCATCAGAGTCCACACCTGCCATTCATTTTTGGTGGAAGGAGGAGTTACAGCATGGGTTGGAACCTTCCTGGCTGGGGGTGTGCTGGCTGCTGCTCTCCCCACTGCTTGCACCTTTCACCAGGACCAGCACAAGCTTCCCGTGGGCAGGAGGCCGAGGTGCCCACGCTCAGGAGAAGGGGTGACGGCTGCTTCTCCTGGCCATCGTGGTGCAGGGGGATGCAAAAAGCAAGGGGAGCAGCCCAGGGTACACTGGTACATCCCGGTGTGGGTTGGATGTGTCGAGATCCAGCCAATCCCAACACCAGCGTGAGACGGGCAAAAAGCAAGTTCAGATGGACACACGTGCCCCGCCCGGTGCGAGGGCAGCTTTTGGGACCTGGTGGGTGGAGGTGCCTGGCCTGACCCCACACCTGCCCTGTCTGGGCACCCTGCACAGCAGACATGCTGCCCTTTGGCTGATCCTGCAGCCTGGAGCAGAGCCAGGACCTCCTCCACGGGCCTTTGAAACCCCTGCCCTCCCAGCACAGGCAGAGGCCTTAAAGCAGTCAGGGGTGGGGGAATGGAGGGGAGAGGGTGGGAGAGCAGGACAAGGGGAGAGCAGGAGAGGAGCAGGGGGAGAGCAGGAGGGGAAGAACACTCCTCGCTGTCCAGGCCACAGGGTCCCCTCCTCCCCTTCCACCCTGCCAGAAAGAAGCGTTTGTTTCCAGCGGATGAATTGCAGCCCCTGCACCTGTGGTTATCAGCTTCAATATATTTTAAATTTAACCTGCATCATCTATTTATACATCCAGCAGAGAAATACGTTTTTCTCCAGCCTCAGGGCGGGGGCAGCAGCCCAGGAGAGGGAAGCAGGGTTGGCTGGGGAAGCTTTACAGCCAGGCTGATGATCCAATTAAGTCAACAAAGCGCCCCAGTGATGTGATCTGAGGGTTCAGGAGCTGGGAGTAAAGAGGGAACTATGGCAGAAGGCAAAGCCAAGCAAACATATGGAATAAGTTACGGGGGAGACGGTTGAGGCAAAGTGCAGAAATGAGTTCAAGAGATGCCTGGGTTTTTCTCAAGAGAAGGAAAAGGATTCGAGGGGGTCTGCTTGAAAAAGCAGGAAGGGGGGATTAGGATAAAGCCAAAAGATGGAAGCCTGCTGTGCTGACTGGCCTTTGCTTGTTCCCGGAGCACATTTTTTGCCTTCTTTTTTTCTTTCCCTTTTCATTTGGCTGTAGCAGGTATTAATGTAATTAAAAGATGCAGGAACTACTGGAGAGATCAGCAGTAAGTTAAGGGCACACAGAAGGGAGTAGGAGTGGGAGCTACCTAGCAACCGATGTACAGGAGCCAGCAAAATGTACAGATAGGCAGCATCCAGGGGAAGAAAAATAAAGCCCAGGACCATGAAAGACAAGCTCAGACACTGCATCCCCAAAGTCCTGCAGTGGCATGAGCAGGAGAATTGATGGCCATGCAGTGAGCTGAAGGATGTCAAACCAGTCCCAGGGTCCTGACACAAATTGTCACCTGCCCCCACCTCTCTGTTGCTGTGGCCTTGTGCCACAGCTTGGCCAAGTCTGAGTTCTGGGCAGTGCTTCTGTACTGCCTGGGTAAGGGCTCAGCTCACCTGGCTGGGGTGGTGGTGGCAGGTGAAGGAGGTGAGAACACAGGTGGGTGGCTGAGGGTGCTGAGGGCACCAGGAGTGGGACCTGGGACCGCCTGTCTCTAAGTAGCCGGGGTATTTTGGCCTCTGTGTAATGCCCAGGGTTTATACCACAGGGAGAAGCCTCTCTGGTGGCTCCAAAAGCCCACCTCAGTGGGAGTGAGCTGTGGAAGGAGAGGAAGCTGGTCTGCAAAGAGTGGCCCTGCTATGCTTTGACCTGCTTAAGAGCTTTTTATGAAACTTATTTACAGTTAAAGCCATGCGACCTTTTATTTCAGGCAAGGCCTCATGTTTGATCCTGTAATTTTGGCAAGATTGGTATGTTAAAGAATCCGGTGTTACAGAAAACGACACTGGAGAAGGGCTCGTCCTCTGTCTCACTGCGCTTTTGGGAGAGACAGGAGCCTTTCTCCAGCAAGCCAACCCACTGTTTCCTTTTTGAACCTCAAGTTCGTATTTTTATTATTGGATGTAAAACTTGTTTGGCTTCAAAGCATGGTGAATTTTCCCAAAAGGTCAAGCAAAACTGGAAAAGTTGTCTTTTAATTTACCAAGCTTTAAAAAAATATCACTTACCCCACTTTGAAAATTTGCCCTGTGCATCCTTTCTTTGATGTGGGACTTTGTTTACTAAGCCGTTGTTACTGTACCACGGAGTTTTTCAGCCAGGCGAAAAGAGTTGAGAAACTACTTCCAAAAAAATACGGCATAATTAACTAGCTCAGGGGTAAAGAGAAAGAAAGAAGTTTTAGCCCTCCTGAGGCTGGTTGCTGCTGCTGTCTCTCCCAGTGTCACACATGTCACCTTGCCACGGGCTTTCTCCCAGGCCCTGGGCAGAAGCAGCTGGGGAACTGAACACAAGGGCTAGAGTTCCAATGCACATTTCAGGGCTCAACCCCACCCTAATTTTTATTTATTTGTAGATATTTATACATTTTTATTTCTATATCTCGCATGCTGCTCCATATTAACACTGGTAGCTGCTGCCATGACTCCCCTTGGTACTCTTGCATCATTAAAAGTAAGTGCATTCATGCTTGCAGGATCAGGGACTTGTTTTGAAGTAATGGATTTGTTGCAGAATTATAGCTAACTAGCTGTGTCTTCTGCAAAAAAAATGTAAAAAAAAAAAAATTGGTTATGCTGGTTTTTCAGTTTCAGGCCATTAAAAATTACCCAGAATGTACAGTCACTCAGTAGCAGCTTCGTAGATAAGGATTTAATTATAAGCCCTGCACTCACTTATACTCTTTGAATACCAAATGTATTTTGTGATTGCTTTCAGAGCACACTATTTTTTTTCCCCAGAAATTTGAAGGCAATTGAGCAATTTTACAGTCTGGAGTCCTGATTCAGCAGCCTTCCCTGTTCAGCAAAGAAATGATGTGCTTAATTCCAATGGGACTCAGGCATATGCCTAATTGGGACCAATGTTTAAGATCACATTAAAATTAATATCTTAATTTTTGCACCATTTTTGTGCCCCTGTGTGGAACACAATTTGGTTCCATGACTCAAACTTTTATACGAAGAGGGTTTTGTTAAATCTCCACTTGGCTGCAGACGTTCTTGCAGGTACTGCGCAAAGCCCAGAAGGTTTAATGGAAACAGTAGTTGGTATGTAAAATACTTTGAACATGTCCTGTGTATTGCAGCTTATGTATGTATGTATGGTGTTTGAGTACCATGTATGTATTCAAAGGAGGAGGAAGAGAAAAGGAGACTTTGGAGATGCCCTTGGGGGTTTTAGCTGAGCAGTTCAGCATAAGGATAGCTGAGAGCAGGCTCCTAGCTGGAAATTTTCCCTGGTTGATGACAGCTTCCAGCTTCTCGCTGTTGTGGGAGGGTTTTTGTGTGTGTGTGTGTGTTTTTGGGGTTGTGTTTGGGTGGGTTTTTTGCTTTTGTTTGTGCAGCATGTCTTGCTTTCTTCTGCCTTCCCCATCTCACATCACAGTTCTTGGAGAGTTAGCACCCACTGACTGTGTTGGAGACCCAGGTTCCAGTGCAAGCTCTGGTCAGCTGAAAGACTTGTACTCAGTCTTTCCTTGTCCTAATCACTTGGCTACTGGCCAGGCAGGCCCGATACTGTATCTTCCTCCAGCTCTGGCTTTAAGCAGAAATTCCATCCTTTTCTTGGTGAAAGTTTATAGCAGCTGCTGTTCTTCTGGGGAACAAATCAGATCTGATGAGCTTGCACTGTCTCACGGAAAAACCATTTTATTCAAAAATTTCTAAGCAAGCCAGAGTCAGCACACTGGGCTTCGTCCCAGTGCTCTAAAGGATGCATGATCTGCAGGCACTGGGGACTGTGCTGGGCTGCCAACACCCCCTGACCTGGGGGTGACTGGAGAGCAGGAGCCCTGTCCCTGGGACCTGCCCTTTTTCCTGCCTTCCCATCCAGTGGGATCAGGAGAGGAAAGGGTGGTGGTAAACAGTCCCTGGAGAACACGTGGGGAGCATCACGATCATTTAGCCAGGATGGGTTAAACAAACACCTGTGTGCTAAGCCCCCAGTGCTGCTGGCACATGTTTGGGGGCACTGATAAAGAAGTGTGGGGTATGCAGAGAATGCACATGGCAAATGGCTCCAGCAGTTTTGTCCTGCTTCCAGCAACACCTCAGCTTCACCAGAGACAGCGGTGACCAGCCAAGGGATGGGACTCTGGTTACAGGTTATGTCCCAGAGGGAGAGTGCATCAGGTAAGAGGGCCTCCAGTTTGGACTGTGATCTTGCACACCTGCTCATTAAAGGGCAGATAAACTTCACCTGAATTTTCCCCAACAGGTTTTTTTATTATTTTTTTCACCAGTGTGAAAAGTAATTCCCCGCAACTCTTGACTTCATTACACCAAAATTTTTATGGGCTATTTCAAATTGCAGAGTCCTTTTTGCCTCTATTGTCTGTGCCTTGCCACAAAGGGAAAGGTGAGGAGGACAGGACTCTGGGAGGGCCACATCCCCCTGATCCTGGAGTGCCCCAGCTGCACAGCTTCACTCCACGTGTGTTCATCCTCCCTCTTCCCTTGCTGTTGGGGCGCCAAGCAAACTGAGCTGAAGCCCTGTGAGACTTCCCAGGTGCGAACCACAGCTCTGAACCACACATCACCCCATGACATCCTCATCCAGCAGCCTCTGTGCTGTAAGTGCCAATGCACAGCCTGGCATATCCCATGTGTAAGTTTCCTGTGCACTGGGTCTTGGGTTCTTTCAGAGCACCCTGCTCACTGCAGACCATGCCATTAGGCTCCTAAATCACAGAGCATCTCCCCAGCATCTGCTGAGATCAGGAGAGTGCATTGCTGCCCAGCTCATTTAATGCCCCTTCCCCTGGAGGCCTTCAGGCTTTGAGGAGCTGCACAGGTGGCAATCACCATGGAAGTACCCAAGGTAAACACATCTCCATTCCAGCCCCTTGGCGAAAGCACAGCTGGGGACAGCGATGGATCAAAGGGCAGTTTTTCTTTGGAGAAGTTATTGCCAGCACATTCTGCTCTGCTGTATTGCAACATAGTATCTGGATATTAAATAAGGAGCGTGGAGGTTTCCTCACCATTACAATAACACTGCAAACTGCTATGTTATTTATTGTCATATCATATTTTGCCAAGGGCCTTAGCTCGTCTATTGGTCGTTAGAAGCAGAAGCGTTTGCAAAACAGTTTAAAAAAAAACATCTTGCGCTGTTATTCCTCGGCTTCCATTTCCAAGCACTCCACCTCGGGAACACGGTGAGACTGCCTGCACACAAAACACTGCCAGATGTAGAAAGCAAACGAGCTGAGAAAACGAAATGCTTTTTATCATTTCTTTCAGCTGGAGTAATCGTACATGTTACTCAGAACAATTGCGGGAATGAAATTTTCAGAGAGAAGTGTGATTTAGCTGAATTTCAAATTCCCTTTTTCTCCTTCTAATTCCTTTTTGCCTGGGCCGTTGTTTTGTTCAGGTTTTTTTTACACACTAGCTGGAACTTGTGCCAATGGCTACTCATCCTGGAGGGTCTCTTGGGCTTTCCATGACATGAAAAACCCCAAAACACCAGCTCTGCCCGTCACCCACTTCCTTCTTCAGCAGCAGCCCGCGCCACGGCCGCCGAGAGCAAACAACCACAGCGCGCCGGCGTTCGCGGCGTGTTTGCTTTTCTCCCCGCCGAGCAATCGACGTGTAATTGCAGAATATTGGGAGGAAGGGCAGAAATGAGGGTCAGGACCCCGCAGCCCACGTCGGCCAGCTGGCCCTGCCGCTTTTACGTGACGTGAATCGGCAGCAAGCCCGGCCGCGAAACGCGTGGGATGCGGAGCGGGGAGCGCCGGAGCGGTCTCCGGGATGGCGCTCCCAGGGCGGTGGGATGTCTCTGCTGAGCCTGCCCGGCCCCTCCATCTATCAGCAGCCACTGGCTACCGGCTTTTGTCATTCAGATGATGATGTCCCTGTGCCTGCACCATTATTGGGCTCTTAATATTTAGCAGCCTGTCAGGCAGCTTTAATTAGCTTTTCTCCGGAGCGGGCTGTGGGCTGGGGGCTGCTGCAGAAGGCATTTGCAGAGGTTCAAATGCAAGGCGGTTCAGGCTTAAATGCGCAGGATCGTGGGATTAAAAGCAGAGTTTAAAATGTGCCCTTTGTGATACGCCTTGCAGCTCCAGGGGCCGGCGTGCACGGCGCTGATGAATACACACAGCTGAGTGAGGGAAGCAGCCTGCCAGCAGGGCCGCCGCAGCGCACACAGCTGAGCAGGGGATGCCCCTCAGTCCCTGTGTCCCCGCACTGGTGGGAGCCCCCAAGTTCACACACACACATAGGCACCTCTCCCCAAATCACACTGTGGCCCCAGATGCAGATTAAACCCCCAGCTCTGCCCTACAGAGCACGCTCAGACCCCAGACCAGTACCCCGGCATTGCTCTGCCCCTTTGCTGGTTGACCCTGCCCACCCAGCTTCCCTACCTCACTCCATGGGCCCTCCACTCCCCAGCCCTCCAGTCCAGTACCCCTTTCAGTGACACAGGAACAGCCGGGATAACACATTAAGGCACATTTGTCTTAATTTTGTCTGTTCCCAATCTACCATAAACTTTGCACACCCCCATCCCTGATATGTCCTATACATCCTGCATGTCCTATCTATTCCAGACCAATGGCACTGGGGAGGGTGGCCATGTGTTTGTGCACAACCCAGGAATAATCCTGCCATGACCTAGGGAGGATGCGTGAGCCAGAAATAACAATTCCAAATATTTTAAACAGCTAGAGGAGACTGGCTGAGATAAAATGTCACGGGGAATTCCTCGCCAGCACAAACAATATGAGTTACAGAACCAGTAACGCAAAGTATCATTAACTGTTCTGGCCCTGCAAAAATAGGCTGTGCCTCAGCAGTCCGAAGGCAGCGTAGGGTGGCTTGAGAAGGGCAAGACTGGCACAGGGATGTGGCTGAAAAGAAGCCTATTAGTGGTTTTGTTCATGGCTTTTGTGGTGTTTCGTGACCTCCCTGGTGCTGTACATTCTTTCAGGGGTCTGGCTGACCTGGATCGCTGGGATTCAGATGTTAATTTTTACTTTCGATGGGACAGAAGAAGAAGCGGCCAGCCTGGCATTTGGGGCATACACATTGCTCCTCAGCAGGGCGGAAAGGAAGCTTGGCTCTCAAGGAAGCACATGGCCTGGCCTGGCTGTTTCTAAACTGAAGGCAACCTTATAGTGGCCAGAGTAGTTAATTACATCCAACTTTGAATATTTAATGAAAAAAAAAATCCTAGTATGGAGCAGCTCTGGCTTTCTTCATGTTTCTCAGTCCATGTTCACCCCTGTACCATGAGATTCCCACTCTGCCAGACAGAGGATCATTCGTACAGGCTGCCTTCTCAGAGCAGCAGAGGCGAAAGCTGCACAGATATTTAACAGTAATAACCCTCACATTCAGGCACTTTGCAGATATTTACTGCAGGCAGCAATATCTCGGTTCTACAGATAGAGAATTTAAGAGAGACAAGGATAACCTGAATTGCCCAAGGTCCCAGAGGAGAAGCGTGGTATGATATCAGAGCTGCAGGTCTAGTATCCTTCACCTTACAGACCCATGCAAAGCCTGTCAGACAAAATCTTGCTATATTGAAAGAAGTCTCTCTTTGGTAGAAACCAGTGATCCGACTCCCGCCCTGTGTCCATTTGGCAAATCGCTTCTCACACCCTAGGAACTGCTTTTGAAATCTGTCCTGAACCTCCATGGTTCTAAATGTTTGTCAGCTCCAGGTGACCACCAGTCAGAAGTACTTTTAAAACTCGATAGGAACGAATAGTTTATTTTTAAAATGCTGGAATATTCAACAAGATAAAACCCATTTGCTTAGAGAGACTTCTTGTGCAGCTAATCAGCTCAGTAATGCATCGTTTTGATAGAAAGCTCTCCCCTCTTCGCTTGGTAAACACGGCATACATTATTCCTTTCTGCATGATGATGTTAAATAAGGGAAACGTGCTGCAGACAGGGTGGTTTCCTGTGCTGCTGGTTTGATTCAGGCAGTTTCCAGATGACAAGATCTCAGATCTGGGAGGGATGCACAGGTAGGGGTTACAAGCAGTCCTGCCACTGCCTGCCTTGATGTCCTTGGTCTCACCGCTTGGCCAAAAGCTCATTAATTTTAGGCTTCAGGAAGGGCTGTGGGGTTTACAGATTAGGCTTTATATGCAACTCCCATTCCGTGGGAAATGGTCAACAACGCTGAAATCTTGTGTGTACCCACCAAGCTTCTGGACCCCTAAAACAGAGGCAAACAGAGGAGACCCAAGCAGGCAGGATTAGCCAGCAAACGCACGTGGTCGTGGTGTAGGAAGAGCCAGAGGACGGGAGTTTGTGGGCGAACATGCTGGCACAGCTTAATCGGATGTTCATTCCAAGGAGGGAAGGAGCTGGCTGCAGCCTGCAAAGGATGCTGGCAGCAAGGAAAGGCAGGGATCCACTCCCCAATCTGCTCTGCAGAGAGCCAGGATGTGATTTGGGGTGTAAAGCTGTATTAGAGTCCAAAGTGCTGCTTGGCTCACACAGGAATCCTTTGTGTCCTTAATGAAGGGAAAAAGCAGGGCTTTATTCCGAAGCTTTGTGTATAATCAGATGCCGTGTTGTAAGGCTCTGGAAAACACACCAGAAATAATAATTGGGAGGAAATAAAAGGTTTAGTTCAAAACAGTGTGTGATTTAAATAAGAAGTGAAAAAGAAAGTGCGCAGGATTTGAGCATCGGAAGAATGAACTTTTAATTCATTTGCATTGAGATTACAGGGGGAGGGGCAGCGTTTAAACTGGTATAAAAAACTAGTTTAGATGTAAATGAGAGATAATGGTCTTTGGTAAGGAAATAAGCAGGGGGATGAACTTTGGCCGTCAGGAGGCCGAAGAAAGTCCTGGCGTTGTCGCTGGAGCTGGAAGCCCCAGTTGCAGTAATTAGCAATGAGTTTGCAGATCTCAGCACCGGTGGAACAAAAGGGCATCACTGTGGAGCTGGGCTGCCAGCTGGGAGAAGGGGAGGTGAGCTGGCATGCCACAAGAGTTCATTACCCAGCAGTTTGCAGAGGGGAAAAGAAAAGATCCGAGGCTGCAGCCTGGGGCAGGCATAAAAGCAATCTAGGGTTTGTGGGGTTTAACAGTTCCCAGAGCCCTGGCATTTTCAGCTGAAAAATTCCCTCAGCAACTGAGCCAAAGGGGTCGAGATTTTTAAATAGGTCTTTCGATGCCCATGGAGACAAGCGCTGCTATTCCTTAACCCTTAAAGGTTCAGCTGATTAGCTGGGAGCAGGGAGGCACGCTGCTGGAGAGGTTCGGTTTGGCTTGTAATCATCCCATGCGCCTGTGCTCACCTCCTCAAGAAGGAGGGAGGAGTAGGAAACAGATCACAAGCCCCTGCCTGCTGCAGCCATGCTGCTGTTTCTCCCTCAGCCCAGGACGGTGTCCACTGCACAGGCAAAGTTAAAGCTGTGTCCATCAAGCCCACACGCATCCCACATCCTGCACGGGTGTCATTAGCCAAAGTTTGGCCAGAGATCTGAGGTTTGTTACTGGTGTTATTTGTGTTTATTGGAGAAGAGCTAGCCCTAGTTTGCTCTGGGAAAAGCCCAGCCCTCCCCCCGGGGTCCCTCAGCTCATGGAGGGATTGATTGATCTGCTTATTACTATCATGTTATTATTATTTAATTGCTCTCAAGGAATGGCCTCCCTGGAATGCAGCGTTTGTTTCTGCTGAGGCCATCATGGCCCAAATCCTCCGACCCGGGACGGCAGCTCCCGGCGTAGCAACCCCCCTGCTCGAGAAAGAATGTGCCTCCGCTCCCTTCCCTGTGAGCGGCGCGGAGCCTTCACTACGGGCACGTCTGATGAATGCCGCTTGTTGCCACCTCTCCACGGCCTGCCTAATCCCAGCCAGGTTTGTTATAGATTTACATGCAGAGTGACCTGGTTTCTCAGTCCTGTCAGGAAAAAAATAACTCTGCTGTCATCTGAGTGATGCATGAGGCAGGCAGCCCCCAGGTCAGGCCCAGGCTTCACGTTCCCAGGACCGGTGGAAGAATGGGAAATTAGCCTCCTGCTCCTGTGCCACTGCACTCAGCACCCCACATGGCACCTAAATATGGCTGGGGGTTCTCCTAGCCAAAGGTTCCAAGCCCTCACAACATCCCTGAGCAAGTCCTCATCCCCCACGCCAGGCTTCCACTCACGTTTTGCAGGTGCCACTCTTTTTTATTGATTTCTTACCAGTGTGTGTCAAACAAAGTCCTGAAGCCCACCACAAGGATCGCTTCTCTCCCACCCTCCCTCCCTCCCTTCTCCATGCTAATCCCATTTCTCAGCAGCGCTGCCTTGCACCTCCCACTGCCACACTACTCTGAGGTCATCACTCCTGCCCCACAGAGTGTCCATGAGTGCATGTGTAAGCAGGAGGGAAGGGAAATAGGCTTGGTGCACCCCTCTGCAGCTGCTCAGAGCTCCAAGCAGCTCTGGCTTTTCGACATGGGTGCCAGGATCCCACCTTTCCCTGATGGACGCTGGGAAGCATTTCTGTGTCACTGGGAAAGGCAGGGAGTGCCCTGGCAGGGGTGTCCCCGGGGGGAGGAGGAGCAAAGGAGGAGTCTCTCCTCCCTCCTGTGCACCTTCCCAAACCTGGACTGGGAGACAGTTCACTTCAAACCTGAGGCTGGAGCCCCGGCCCCGGCATGGGGCAGGTCAAGTCCAGCAGAAGGGAGCTCCATGCCCATGGCTTCAGGAGAGCCCAGTCGGGGGAGCCACGGGCTGCACCACTGTGTTTTCAGTGGAGTGTGAGAAGGAGGCATAAGGTCATAACCCTCTGACAGCAGAGCTGCAGAGGGGTCTTACATATACCCAGTCCCTTCCCTGACACCCATGGCCCAGCATGTGCCTGAGCAAGCTGTTTGCTTTCCGAGACTGGAAGTGTGCCATATGGTACCCCTGGCCTTGGGGAGAGAGATGTCTCTGCTTCAGCCCAAGGTTTCCGAGCAAGCTGCTGGCTGAAAACACAGAAGTGGATGGAGAATTGATATTTGAAATGCAGAGGTGAATGGAGGAAAAGCATGAGTCCCTCCTCGAAAGAGCAACATGCTAACATGGGCAGCAACCATCTGTCCGCCGTGCTGGCCGGCCTGCTCCAGGCAGCACGCAGCTGGCACTGCCAGGGGGCACAGCTCCGCTGTGCTGTGCCACCATGGGAGTTTTTTAACTTCCCTTTTATTGAAGAAACTGCAGACATTCCCAGCCAGATTCACTGCTGGCATAGCCTTTAGCCACAAGGCTAGAGCAACGCCAGGAACAGATTCAGCTCCAGGATTTGACTGTCTTCCAAAATGCGAACCGGCACTGGGAAAAGCCACCAAGGTAGGATCCTCCTGGTGTGGAGCAGTGCAAGTACAGCACCAGAGCTGCCCAGAGCTGGGGGAAGGGAAAGGCCATGGATGAGAGTAGAGGGGAGTGCAGGCAGGGAAGGGCTGTGCATCCTGCAGAGCTGTTTGTAATAAGCACTCTTAAAATGCTGCACTGTATGGATTGGGATTGCAGGTGTTTCCCATACCTGTCGTGTAAAGCTCTGCTAATTTGGCAGCATTATAATCAGATTTTTCTCCCTCACTTTGCATTTCCCAGCAAGAGAGTTCTGGATCAGCAGACCCAGTTTACATGACACTTCACACCCCTCCCTGTGTGCATTTGGGAAGAGCAAGCAATCTTCAGTCCAGGAGCTAGAACTTGCTTGGGACCCACATCTAATTCCCAGAAACGCAGAGCTGAGCACCCACCACCCAAGCTCGGGGGAAGCTTGCACCAAAATGGGACATGCTGCATTTGTTGACCTCTGTCCCCCTCCTAGTCCCCTCTTTCATTGTCTGGGGTTTTTTAGGCAATTGAGAAATGAGTGCTTTGTCATCCATCAGGTCAGAGGAGCCCAGTCCTTTGCAGCTGGGAAATCTCAGAGCCGTTGGTACTCCCAGCCAAGTTTCCCCCTTTGCTCCAGCACAGGTCCTGTCCCTCACTGCTAAGAGGACAGTGACTCACACAAATTTGTGCAACTCTGGGGCAGGGGCAGCCCCTGCCTCCCCCTGGCCTCTTTGTCCATCACTGATTTTCATTTCCAAGCTGTCTCCTGATTGCTAGTTTAAAAATTCCCCACAGCCATTTCTCATGCGTCTCAGGTATAATCTCTCCAGGGAGGCTGTGCCCCCTCACCACATGCTCCCTGTGCTCCTGCAAAGGCCGGGTTGATTGCATTCATGCATCGCTGTGCAAACCTGCGTACTGCCACTTCCCTCCTGGGAGGACCTCTCTGTCTGCAGGAGGATCCCTGAGGAGAGGAGGGCAGGGGACCGATGCGCAGAGGAACAGCAGTGTCACCCCTGGCTGCTGGGGACACGTGAAAGGCTGCTGGAGCAGGGGCAAAGGACACACTGAGGAAGGAGGAGAAAAAACAGGTAAAAAGGAGACAGCTCAGGTCCTTTCTTCATGTCTCAAGTGGGCTGCACCACCTCTCCACACCCCAGGTGAGTGCACACCTGGCCAAACTTTGCTATTATATACATATATATATAGATGTATATATATAGATGTAAAAAAGAGATAAATCTCTTGCACATCCCTACCCTGCCTGGGGGTGAGAGCACATCTGCTAACTCACAGTTTCCGCAGAGTTTGGAGCAGAAAGGGAGCCTGTGGCAGCATGGGCACAATTTGGAGGCTCTCTAACCACCCCCAATATAACTCCAAGGCGTCCCCCCACCACAGCTGCACGTCCATCCCCACTACCAGCACAGGCACACGCCCCAGCTGCTCCCATCCCTCTCCTCAATTTTTATCCAGTGTCAAGAGCTGCTCTGCCACGCAGGAGTGAGACAGAGGAACCGCCGGCTTTAACCTGGCTCCTGGAGAGACCTCCCAACTTGTAAATTTTCCAGTTAATCGTGTCCCAGTAGAGAGGACACTCACAAATCAGCAGCGCCCGGCACTCCGGAGCAGCACAAGCTCCTGTGGGTAAGAGTAATCCTTCAGAAGAGCATCCAGGGGAGAGGGGGGTGCTTTCCCCCTCGTTCTCCGTTTGCTAACCACCGGCCTGTGATGGCTCTTCCAGCGCCACTGTTATCACCGCTCCTTTCCCAGAGGCAATTAGCCTGCTTCCCCTGCTGTTTGCACAGGCCTCGCAGGCAGCAACAGGGAGACACAAAAATGGGAAGTTAAACATGATTGCAGAGCCACAAAATCAACAGCAGGCCAGCAGGGGCTGGGTGTTGCCTGAAATGGGATGTAAAGCCCGTTTTCTTTCATTCAGCGACGGATTGATTCCCAGCCCAGGGAGAGCTGCTGGCTGCAGGTCAGATGACACATTGTCTTCTCACCACTGGGCTTTTGCTCTGCCAAAACCAGCTTTTATCAAGGGTGATAACAGATCTCCTGGCTCTGGAAAGCAGCAGTCCTGTGACACTGCTCCCCTCCACGGTGCAGGTGACGGTACCCCACACACGTGTGCAACATGGGGCAGGGGTGACCGTCCCCTGCCCAAGGGCCATTGGGTTCCGTGGCGTGGGGCTGTGCTGTCAGACTGCAGCACACGCTGCCCGTAGGCTGTCTGCACCTCCTCAGTCAGTGCCCCTCCAGTCTCTCTGTCTTCCTTCTGGGGTGCACATGGGCTTGGGTCTTGCAGTGCTGGACCAGTGGGAGAGGGCCAGCGCAGTGCTGAGGTGACTCTTTGCAGTTTTCTTTTCTGTTTTGTTACATTTCGCTTTCCCACTGTGACCCTGCATTGTCGGAACCCATAAAATGCATGAAACAACCTGGATCTGTGCTGACTCCATTCCAGTCCCACTCCCACTGTAAGCAGCAGCAGGATGTAAATGCCGAGTTTTGCCTGAATTTTAACATTATTCCTGGTTTTGTTAGGCTTCTCCAGCAAAGCCAGGGAAAGATTCTCAATTCTTCCAGCACCCAAAGGCCCCTTGAGAGCCAGGCTGGGGCAGTGCTGCCACTTGTCCCACCCCAAGCCCTCAGCAGCCCAACCCCTGTGATGCCTTAGGATTTTAGCTTTTATATTTTTCAGATCCTGTACTGCTTCAGTGTGTAACTCTAAAACTCCATATAGCCTGTTAGCTACTGCTCTCCCATCCTGGTCAGACAAAACAAATCCTCTCTAGGCCTGGACTTCAAGGACACCTTACTGTCTCAGGCCTCGAAATATGTAAACAAAGCCTCTAAAAGTGGGGGAACAAACTTGGAGTAATGACTTCATTACCTGAAACTGTAATTGGAGAATTAACCCTGATATTCAAATGGACCAAACTTATAAAAATATTAAAAACTCGTGACCTGTCATCCATTCTGGGTGTAACCTCTCAGAGAAGGCTTTTGACTGCCCAAAGTGTACCTTCGAAGGCCCTTCAATAACTACCCACTTTTATCCTCTTAATTTTGTCTAGCCTCTGTTTTTAGGTAGCCCCAACAAGGCATCACCTGCAAGGAGCACAGAGATGCCTCTTGAGGAGCCCTTGCACCGGGCTGAAGGCGGGACAGCCCCCCGTCCTTGCTGCCACAAGAAAGACTGAAAGGGAAGGTACCAGGCAGCCCTGGCATTAACCCTGCATGTCCACCATGTCTGGCTGGGAAAGCCCAGCCTGACACCCACTTCCCATCATCCATCACCTATCTGACTTCACGCGCTGGTTTGGGGTGGGCACAACTCTCAGCACCTCCCCTGGATGCAAGGACCTGCAGAATGCACCTGCAGGCAAATGGAGGGCCTCAGGCTCCGTCCTTGCTCTATTCCAAACTTGGGTCCCTCTGCCATTCCCCACTGAGACCTCAGGCACAGCTTGTCCTTGCTTGAACCCCTTCAGGGACCAAGCCCTTATGCCAGGATGCTGCTGTCTCCTCCCCCTGTAAAAGGACTTCATCATTTCTTCCAGTGCAAAGTCTGAGGAGCATCTAATCCCAGACAGGCAGCAGGCCACGGTGGAGGGGATACCTCTTTTCCGCTGCCCTTGTGCTCCCTCTGTCCAGGCAGGCAGAGGAAGATGTGAATGTGCTCATGCCTGAGCCCACGCTCGCCTGCTCTCCGTGGGGATTGTCCCTTGGCAAGGGGAGGCAAGTCTCCTCCTGTTCTGCAAGGTTAGAGCTGCTGGGACATTCCCAGCTCCTCCTGCCAAAAGCACTGCTGCTGAAATCGCGCTGCTGCAAATAAAACCATCGCCTGGCTAATTACTGGGGAACAGTTCACCTCCTATTTTTAGACCAGCTTGCAAGCTTGCATTGAAGATTACCCTGCTCCTGTTTTTCTCCCCCTGCCTCTTTGCCGTACGCGTTTCTCTTCCTTTCTCTCCCTTGCTGTAAATCGTGCTGAACCATGCTTGGCTTCCCGTGGGGTGGGGGAGCAGGGGGCAGCCTCCTGCTTGCATGCCAAAAACACTCATTCAAAAGCCATCGACACCTATTGCTTAAGCATGAGGTGGAGAGGGAGCAGCGTTTCGCGGAGCCAGGAGCCTCTTCTCAGCTTGCCATGCCCAGCCTCTGCCTGCTGAGTGCTCCCTCCACCTGGCCACAGCCAGGGACCTGCTTCCATCTGCTCCACGCACTGTTCGAATCGCCCTGTCCAAATTCTACACTCTTGCAAGACAAGGGGGACTGATAAAGAAAGGAGAAGACGAGACCCTGTCAGAGCCCCGGCCTGCGGAGCAATCAGTGCGCAACGTGGAAGCAGGGGGCAGCTGCACGGGGGAAAGGGGGGTGAAGGGATGGCCACACAGGCTGCAAATCCTGCACCGACCTGTGTGGCAGCCTCAGGGAGGCACGGCCACGGCACCTCTGCTTGGCACGGAGACACTCACCCCGCTGTGCCCGCGTCCGCAGCAGAGAGCTGAGGCTGTTCCATCTGCCTGCCGAGCGGGACCGGCTGGCGTCACAGCGGTGCCGGAGCTGCCTCGGGGTGACAGTCCCCCCTGCCAGGAGACCTGAGCTCACACGGCCTCAGAAGAGCAGGGCTAACACGTTCAAAGCCGCTCTGGAGCCCACGGGCTGCGGGAGGCAGAGCCCCAGCCTGAGGCAGAGCGTCCAAGCCTGCTTGGCGGGGTTAACCTTGGTCCCCAAAGCCGGTTAGGCAAATTAGCACGGCGTTTTCCCCGAGCTAATTAACTTCCCTCACAGCAGGACTAATGAGCTCCAGCTCAGCACTTGGCTGTGGCAGCCCAGGAGAGGGGATGGCCTCTGGGGCTCGCTGCAACCTGCAGCATCAGCTGGAATCGGCTCCCTCCGGGAAACTCCTGCTCCCCAGCACCCACTGCACAGCTCTGCTGGCCCAGGGTGGCAGCCTCAGTCTTCTCCACTGGCCCTGGAAGCCACTTGCAGTTTGGGGAGCCTGTGGGAGTCCCCCTCTTGCACCAGGCAGGTCCAGGATTCTCCAGAGAGCGAGGCAATACCAAGCACAAGCCTTGGCACCTCTGGGCAGCTCCAGAGGGACACAGGTGGGATTCGCTCTAGCAGGGGATGGCTGCTGGGCAGTTGCCTTTCAGCATGCCTCTTGACTTTGGGTGAACATGGGCACAGTCCAGCCCTATGTCCACTGCAGCCAGTGGCCAGTTTTCCATTCATTTCAGTGGCCAGTGAAGCAAAATGTCTTCAGTATTCTCCTCCTCTCTTCCTGTCCCAGCAAACCACATTTATTTTACCCTCCACTCGACTCTTCCAGGGATCGATGGGTCATCAAAATGATGAGTTAGTGCCTGTAGTGACAGTGGCACTTTCCATTACTGCTGATATACCTGGGGGACACATGTCTCCCAAAGACTCATCAAGGCTGGGAAATTCAACAAAGAGGCTAAAACTGTCACTTGCAATGAAGCCACCCCAAAGCACGAGACCTGCAGTGCGGGCAGGACCTTCCCAGACCCGCAAAGGGTCCCCTGAACTCCTGGAGAACTCCAGGGACACCAGCACAGGCAATGTGAACACGGAGCAGAGCACAGACTTGCATCTAGGCTACTGCTGCTTTTGGGGGTATTCCCTCTCCCTTTTCACCGACTGATTTTCTCACAGAGAGCCGCTTGGATAAACACTTCTAGCTGGGGAATGATTCCTTTTCTTGCGTGTGTCTCATAACTAGCAGACACCGTGTCTTTTTTTTTGAGATTGCATTATTATGACATTTTAATTGGCTCAGGACTATGCAAGTCTCAAAGCCAATTTGGCCCTGATGTTTTTGGGCCGAACTGTTTTCTGTCTCCATTTTGATAGATATTTTACATCGGCCAAAATGGCCTCACATTAAATAAAACAAAACCTCCGCTTATTTTACAGCTCAGGGGTGATCCATTCCCTTCCCTTCCTGCTTTAATTTCAGCCTGAAACCTGAACCCTACCTGTGCCCCCCATCGCCGAGCTGCCCGCCCGGGGATGGCTGCGGGGCTGGCGGCAGCTGGGCTGCCTGTTCCCACTCGCCTTTGTTTCACCGCCGTGCGGGAGCCAGATCTGAGCCAGCGCGCCGAGTAATTGCAGGATTTCAGGCAAAGACGAGGCTGCAAGTCGTGAACTGCTAATGAGGGGGTGTAGCTGGAAGGGGGCTGGCGGAGGGACGCTCGGGGCCGGCGGGGCGACGGCCGGCCGTGTGGCGCGGCAAGGGCAGCGGCTGCAGGAGGTGTGGGCGGTGTGCCACGCGTGGGGACGGCAGCGCAGCGCAGCGCAGCGCAGCGGGACGAACGCCCGGCGGCGGCGCAGCCCGCACGGAGCAGCCCCGTGCGCGGCAGCGCTGATTCTTCATCTGTCACACCTGCCCGGCTCCCGGCCTCCTGCCTCCCTGCCTGCTTTTTTTTTCGGAGGCACTGGCTTTGATGACGCCGGGCAATCCAGCGCTCCCGCTGCCGCTCCAGCACCCTCCTGCTCCCGCCGGGCTGCCCTTCCTTGCCGCGCTCCCCGGCCAGGGGGATGCCACCCGCAGACCCCAGGGACCGCTCTGCCGCCCTGTGCCTCACACACACACAAATTCTTTGGGCTCTAGCAAAGCCGGAGGAGACCGTCTGGATGCTGGGTACGGTGCTGGCCCATCCCCCCGTCCTACCCTCGGCAGCGACAGTGACAAGTGCCCGCAGCCACCAGCGCGCTACCCGGCTCGCTGAGGTCACCGCCGGAGGGCTCTTAATCAGTGATGCCCAAAACCCACGGCTCAGAGCAGCACAATGGCCCATGCACGGCTCTAAATCCAGTGACACAGCACACGCAGGCACCAGCCCAGGGCCACAACACACATCGTTTATCTGCTCCCCTGCTCGGCGCCTCGCTCACCTGCAGCAGCAGCAGAGCTACGGAGACTCGCCAAGAGCCAGAGGCAAAAGGAGGAGAGCTGCCAGCTAATACCATGCTGCTGCCGATACAGAGCCTGTCTGCCCCAGCCTTCCTTGGACTGGAAATACTTTTGGTCCATAAAACCCCTCCAGTTTGTGTCGTGTCTCAGAATCTTTTGAGGTTTGGCACGTTCCGAGCTAAGCTGCTGAGAGGTGCCTGCAGAGGTGAAGGATGCAGGGTCAGGCAGCTGATGGGTGTCAGCCCTGCAGCTGGAGAGCTGGGCAAGCCCTGCCCTGGGCTTGGGTGTGACATACATGCTGATGTCTGTAAAGTATCACCCCAGGATCTTGTGTCAACAATTTTCCTAGCTTTTCTCTCTTTTTTTTAACCAACCTGCCAGGTGTTGCGGCAGTTCATGACCCGAGATCCATTTTTTTTCTTCGTTCTGACTTTAAGCTTTCAATATGATTTACAAAAATTGCTCATAATAAGGCTCATTCAGCAGCTGGATAATGGTTGTCAGGAGTTAAGAGACACTGTGGCATGTTTAGCACAGAAGCATATTGAGTATCTGGGTCCCAAAGCTCCGTGGTTTTTAGGTAATTTCTATTAAGGGTAGGATGTGCAAAGGTGCCTATGGAGTACCAAAAGAGCACTCTTGTAAAGGATATGAGGGTTGCAAGATGGAGGAGGGACAGTAAACAGCCTCAGCAGTGAATTCACAACTGTAAATCCTGATTAAAAGAGTTTGAGGTCGGGGAAAGGCTGCGTTAATCCTTTCCTAACCTTGGCCTTCAGTACTTGAATGAGTGGCTCTTCCCCTGCCACATCCCCTTTGGGCAGCTGGGACCAGCCTGCTGGACACTGAGCAGGGCTAGGGAGGGATGGTGACGAAGCAGCTCCCCCATCCCTTGGAAACGTCTTTGGTGCTACCTTCACACCCAGAGCGTGGGCGCGTGGAGCACGGTGCTCACAAAGCCACCCCCGCGGGTGAGGGGCCCCTCCTGAGCAGCAGGGGAGGTCCATTGTTGGCAGTGGGGCTCCTTTCTCATCATCAGCCTGTTCCTCAGCAGGACCTGCCCTTTTGCTCCCCTTTTCTTCCTGGCATCACCTCCGCCACCCCTGCTCATTTTGGTATTTTTTCATTTTAGTGGGTTTTTTAGAGTAGGAAGAAGTGGTGCTTTTGGGGCTAATGGGTTTTGGGTTTGCCCTTCTTTCTACCAGGCTGGCTCCATATAAGCCAGGGCAAAGTCTGTGGGCTAATTGACTTTATTTATTGCCTCTTTCAAGTCTTTACATCACGCAGGGGCTATTCGCTGTTGCTGCCGCTTTGCTGATTTGTTTGGGGCAGGGGCTTTGTTTTTCTTTTTGCCTTTCTCTCAAGGGCCTCTGTAATTCTCATCTCAGGCACCAATTATGGCTCAGCAGTGCTTTTGGGCCCTGTCCGGAGTTTGGGAATTGCATAGCCTTGGGAAGGGGGAGGCTGGGCAGGAGGCAGCCTCTGCAGGAGGTGATGCTGCGGGGAGGGGGCCGGAGGCACCGCCAGGATGAGCTCTGGGGTTTCATAACCGGAGCTGCTGGGAGGTTTGCTGTCGTAAAGGTCTCCCCGCTGAAGCTGAGCTGCATAAACTGCTGGATAATCTGTGTTAGAGGCTTTTCCTCCCCGGCAGGGGAGCTGCTGGATGCCAGCCACATGAGTGTTTCATACTTGCAAACCTCTACTTTGCTTCCCAAATTCAGCCGCTCTAAATTCTGCCAATTTTGCAAACAAGAAATTGGTGAGGTTTTTTGCATTGTTTTTTACTAGCAACATCCTCTTGGGGTTTTGGGGCTTTTTTAATTGCCAGAAAGTGCAAAAAATGTTTTATTTCTCTTGAAACAAGCCAAAAACCATGGTTTTTTTAAATTATTATTTGTTTGTTTGGTGGAGTTTTTTCCTTGTTTCCCCTGAAGTAGGGGATTTCCATTGCAGCTGTGCCCTGCGTTGTTTTCCTTTCAGGAGGGCAGAGGCTGGATGGAGTTACCTTCCCAGAAGGTTGTCTGAGGTTCAGGGCACCCAACTCAGTTACGCTACCGCGGAAATATCACTGGAGACCTTCTCAAAGCATCACTTGGCAGAAAGAAATGCTCCCACATCAGCTGTTTTCCCTTTCATCTTCCACCACGGCATCTCTTCAGAAAATCAGGGTAAATAACACAGCCCTGTCTTGTCCTGCCTAATGCTTTGCACGGTGCTCAGAGCCTTCTGCCTGGCTCCTGGTTAGTGGAGAAGGAGGGGAAAGAAGGCAGCAAGGAAGACCAAAGGCAGAGTAACACTGTGCAAAAGACCTGAAACTGCATCGGAGCTCCCCACCACAGCCCCACAGCGAGGCACAGCCCCATGTGCACAGGGCCTGGCTGCAGGGATGCTTGGGATCCATCTGTCTTGGAAGTCAAGTCCTGGGAGCCAAGGGATGGGATTAAGAAGTCAGACAAGCTGCTGTCCACCGGGTAAGATTAGTCGCTGCTAAAGCGTTTCCTAATCCTGGGCGCAATTGAGATAATCTAAGCACAGATTAACCAGGTCCTGCTGGAGTTAAGCTCCCTGCTTCCCGTTTATTTTCGGCAGGAAGAGACTGCTACTGCTCGGGTGCCTCACCAGACCTTTGCACACCGGCACCACTCAGGAGAATGGGACACAGAAACTCAGTGCAGCAGATTTGCCTTGCGACAGAGACCCCAAATCCGATCCCCAAATCCTATCACAAGCTTTGTGGTACGGGGTGGCATTTTGTCCCTCGGGCCCCGCGTCTCAGATTTCTCTGATTGCATTATAAGCCATCTTTTCACTTCCAGAAAAAAAAGAAAAGAAAAAAAAAAAGGAAACACAGTGCCACCACCATAAAAAGTGTTGGCCCTTAAAATGCAAAGAAAATAACATAAATGTCAATGTAAAATGTCTTCAAGAGAGCCCTTCCCTAGGGCTTTTCTGTGGGGCAAATCAGTGACCAGCTCAGGAATTCTCTCCATCAGGCTTCCATACAGCGGTGTTTGAAAAACTACAGGGTTTAGGGAGAAAAAAATACTTAATTTCTCGAGTCTCCTTTTTACTTTCTCAGCTGAAGTCTTGTGTGTGGCTGGGGCTGGACACGGGAGCTGAAGGACATTCCGTTTTCAGGATCTCTCTGCTGCAGCGTCTGGATTTCTCTCAGTGACACTATCAGCAAAGGCCCGTTGGGTTTTTAAAGCTTTGAGAATGTTCCTGTCATTCTTATTTATTGCAAAAACTGTTTTTTCCAAATAAAACAAATTCTTAGCCAAAATTTCTTGGTCTGCCTTTAAGTAAGAAAGGAAAAGAAAAGCATGGGAAATGTTAAAAGTTTAAACTGTTTTTCCCAGACCCTTAAAGTCTCTCTTCTTTTCTTTTAAGGTGAAACATCTAATTTTCAGTCTCTCAAACGTTTCTGGATCATTTTAAGGTAGCAAGAGCACTGTGGCAATGACTCACATGACTGCATTTCAATATACCCATCACAGGTTGCTTTGCATTTTGGCCAAAATGTAACTTTCTCTCAGGCACACGTTTGTCTGCGTCTCTGCACAGAAATCACACACTGTGAGAAAATGTTGGGTGTGGGATTCTCTTGGAGGTGGCAGCTCCAGTGTGCTGTTCCAGGGGACATAGGGAGCTGCTGGCACCCATGGCTGGGCTGGCACTGAGTGCCTGGAGCACCGCTGGGATGGATCAGCTCTGAGAGGGGATCCCCTGGGAGATGTGGAGCAGCTCAGGCTTCTCTTTGGAGGATGTCTCGGCCTAGGGAGGCCAGTGGCAGGCAAGAGTGGGTACTGACCACCCCCAGAGGGGTGTCCATGTGCCTCACATCTAACCTGACAACAGCCTTGTTCTCCTCACTGCCTTCCTGCTACTGGCAACCTTCCAGACTTGTTTTATTGCTTCTATCCTAATTTCTCATGGTAGCAAGCTGGCTGAGTGAGTGGGCACCTCACTGAGCCGTGTCTCTATGCTGCATCCCAGAAACTTCTGCGTAGCTTTTAAAAATAGGGACAGGTTCAAGCGATTGATTTATTTTTCCTACAAAGGCCACCACACCACTAGACTGCGAGATGATTGATCAACTGACCTTTTTTCCCATTTACTGCCCTTCCCAGAAATGTGTCGTATCCGCATGCTGCAGACACCTCTGATAGGATCAAACAGCCGCGTGACACAGGCAGCTCAAATGCTACACACCTCAAAATTTGCAGTGCCTTTAAGTGGCCCCCTTGAGCGCAGGGCTGGGATCGGACACGCTGTCACCACAGTCCTCTGCAGCCGTGGCACCTCCCGTGTGCCAGCCCCCCTCCTCAGCATCCCCAGCACGGAGCTGCCACTCCCACGGCAGCTGCAGGCAGGAGCCAGGATTGCTGTTGTCCCAGCCATCCTGCTTCCTTTAGGTGCACAGTTCCCTTCTCCAGTATCCGGTGGGATGAAACAGAGGGCATCCAATCCTGGGGAAAACAAAAAAAAAAAAACGAGTTTCCCAGGCAGCGGCGCCTTTCCGCCCTTGGGGAGCGCAGCGCCGTGGAGCGTGCTTATTAAGCAGACAGTCCTGAAGGACACTTTAAAATAAATTAAGAGGGCTGTTCCACTCCTGCAGCTGATTACAGGCATGCCTGTTTCGTTGTTTGTTGGTTTTCGGTTGTTTTTTTTCCCAGAGAGTGGAAAAGAATGCTTGGAAAAAATTCTCTAATTTTCCCTTTTTGCCAGAGCAGGCCTCTGTGTAATAACAAAACCACAGCGCTCGCCACTCGCCGCTCTCTTTGGGACACCCAGGCCAAGCAAAAGCGCATAAATCTGCTGGGGGCCTGGGGCCAGCACACAGCTGTCCTGACATGCTATCCACCCCCCGCCTCCCCGCCACGGCTTTAGCATCCGAAACGCAGGAGACATGCAGATCTGGAGGTAAGCCCTGGTGGGAAGGAGTCCTGCAGGTCACCAGCTAAGCATTTCAGCCCAGAGCAGATCTCTCGTAAGCCACTTTTTGGAGATAAGCTTATCTAGACCCGACAGCTGAATTTAACCCTGAACTCTTGATCTTGATTTTTAGCCTCTGCAAGCCCATAGGTTTCCTTGAAATTATACACACTAGATTTCAGCTCGGCTGCCACAATGGCTCCACCGCTCCCTTAAAAGGGACCTGCATGGCTGTGCATGACAGCATCATCCAGTAATGCCCTTGGTTTCACAGCCAGCCCTGTGAGTTAGACAGGCCCCCGGCCGGGCAAAGCCTTCGATTAATGACAGTGGGGCTCCAGCGGGAGAGGAGCCGGGATTTTACACTTCCAGTGATAAGGCATTTGAAGGTAATATTGCGCAGGAGTGGATTATCGCCCCGGCACTTTGCGGCGTGGCTTTTTGGAAATTTGTTTTCAGTGCATAGAAGCAGCTAGAAACGCTCTCTTTCGCTGCATGAAAAATGCACTTGGTAACGGTCTTTCTATTGCTGGACAAGCTGCCTGCGTTGGGGCTGTCAGCGCCGTGACAGACTAGCCAGGAAGGGGCTCGCTAATCAGTTTTCCCAGCATCAAACCAGCATCTGCTCCACGCGATCAAGGAAATTGAGGAATCTCAATGTTTTTGCAATATTGCTTAGTTGGCCATGAAATATGGGTGGTTCCGAGAGGAACGGCTTGTTTCTCCCTCACGAAGATAAAGCAACTTTCGCTAACGATGAAGCATTGCTGCACAATGAAGCCAGCTAATAGCGGCGCTCTGATGAGAGCAGACACACAGCGGCACCCCGGCAGGAGGGGAGGGGAGGGGAGGGAGGCGTAAACAGCTTGGCAACTAAGACATTATTAATATGCTTGAACTACAGAGGGCAGAAGGGATTTCTCTTCTCCTCTTTCACTCCAAAAGCCGTGTTCTGAAAATGTCTGTGTTCCCACGTTAAGCCAAGAAATTAAATTCTTAGAAATTTAACCATGTGTTTTCTCACTTGATTTTAATTCACTAGCACTTAAGACCAGTCTTCCTAGAGAAGGTGGCTGTCTAGAATCTGGCTGAGGAAGCCACTCTCCTGGCCAAGAGGTGGATAAACAGTATTTAAACAGAGCCAAAGTCCCACTTCTGCAAGTTATTTGGGGCTCTACTTGCCCACGTCACTCCTGACACTAGGGTCTGAGCTCTGCAGGCTCTCTGTCACTTCTGAAAATGTACCTTCTTCATGTGCCTAAAGAGGTCTTTTAGCTGTCCCCTGTTTAAATCTCTGACGTTTGCCACAGAACACAAAGCTCGTGGGGTCAGTGTGAAGCGGCATGACTTCGTGGGGATTCACAGAGACCAAAAGGCTCACAGCAGGTGAGGGCCAGGCCCTTCTGCCTCGAGGCGGGGCAGATATTCCCACTCCCACGCATGCCCCCAGCCCGCCTCCGCCTCCGCAAGGGCAGCGCCCAGTTCATTCACACGCAGCTTTTCCTGGCCTAAGTCCTTTCTCAGTTTTCCTTTGGCAAAACAGCTGTGGTAGCAAAGAGAGAGGAATTTGCTTCCTTCCTCCCCTCCCTCCCCAGCATTTTTCCTAAGGGTAAAAAACAATAATCCCAGAGCCTGCCTATGCCTCCCCTGCCTCCGCATCCAGCACGATGCTGGGGGAGTCACTGCCCTGCAACGGTGGGCTGGATGTTGGGAGAGTGCTCCCAAGGCTGGCATGGCAAAGTACAGCACTTGGGTGGCTCAGAAGAGCAGGGACAGTCTCGTTTTTGCGGCCTTTGTGAGATTTCCAGACCGACTGCAGGCCTTTCAGTTGAGATCCACGGCAGAAAGTGCAGACCTGTTCCCGGGACCGACGTGCGTAAGCCCTTTTTATGTAACAGCCCTGCGAAAAAAGCGGCAGCCAGAGATTTATGCTGTCTTTGAAGTAAATTGCATCCCGGTGCACTATAGCATGAAAGTTAAGATTTACCATTCCCGGGACACTGAGGACCCCGGTGGAAGCCGGGGAATAAATAGCGCGGCGCTCTCCTCGCTGCCTTCTGCTGCGCGACTGGGCTCCTCTCTCCACCCCTGCTTCCACTCGCATTGTGTCGGGGAAGCAAATTGGTCACATCTGCATCCGGCCAGGGAGGAACAAATGTGCTGGCCAGGCAGCAAGGCGCTTTCTGAGCGGGGACACCTCAAAGTAAAATGAAAGGCTGGCCATCAAAGGTAGAAAACAGACCAGCGGATGAAAGGGATTCTTTGCTTAGCTTTGGTAAGGCTTCTAGGTATTAATAAAATAACGAGAAAAAAAGAAAAGCCACAAGAAAACTGGGGCATCCAGAGCAGCACATTTTTTTTCCCCTCCCCTTTTCCTTTACTCATCCCTCTGTCATCAGCAGAGGGGAGGGATCGGCGTCCCCCCATGCTGCGGCAAGGACTGTTTATCTTCACTCCTCAGGACGCTGCCATTAGCAGGGCTTCAGTGTGTCGTGATGCTTCATCATTAGCTGGAGGTGCTTGATCTGGCTGGAGAATAAATGAGCCGTTCTCCCCAAAGAAACCCTCGCGTTTCGTAGCCAGCTGAGCAAATATTTTGAAATATTCCAGCTCTGCAATTTCAGCGGTCAGATAAAACAAAGGGGGATCTGATACAAAAGAGCTGAATTCTTCCGTTTGCTCTCCAGCAACCCCACTGAAGTCGATCGTGGTAATGGGGAACTGTGGTCTGCACAGCAGGGAAGCACATGCCTAAGTCCCATGGAAAATCCCTGCGGTCTTTACAGTTAATCATGTCCAGTTAATCATGTCCAGAGGTGGACGAGTGCTCAACTGATGCGCTGAATCATGACATACAGGCAATTACCCTAAATCAGAGCAGTATCTTCCAGTCCCAAAAGGCTCCATTACGCTTCACCAACTCCTGAAGGGAAGGCAAAAACCCCAAGAGGCAGGACAGCAGAGGAGGGAGAAAGAAACAGCCAGGTGTTCCTCTGCCACCTCCCCAGCACTCTTCTAACCTCATGAAAAGTTCTGGCAGCTCTTTAAATCCAGGCTGTGGAGATTTACAGCTCCAGACCCTCCGGGCAGCTTGCTGCGTTTACTCTGGGTTCCTCCCAGCTGGCTGCCTCAAACCCCACAGACAAGGTTTCACAGACAAGTTTCAAGGTTTCAGAGGCTGAGACTTACGGGCTGGGCAGTGTTTGACCTCCTCCTTCTCTCTGACTATAAATTTGTCTCTTGTCCTCTTCTGAGTGTCCTGGCGCCCTTCTCAGGCACTCTGCTGAAGCAAAGCCCTCTTGCTACCCTTTCACCACCTGGGCCCAGTGTGGCAGTGAGATGCTGTCCCATACCCACTGATGGATATCCAGAAGAAGTTGCTGCCTGCTGGGAATAGCCCTACCCTTGCCCAGTGTCACTGCCAGCAGCTGGGGCAGCCACTGAGACTCTGGGTCCCAGGGTATCCCAGCTTCTGCCCGCCCAGCATCTGTGAGGAAGGGGCCCTTGAGGAAGGATGTCTGTTAGCTGCAGCATCTCTCCTGCTGGTCAGGCCCCCGAGGCTGCACAGCCCAGTCCTGGGAAAGCTGGGACGGCAGTGCTTCCATTGCCTCCGGGCGTTTAACTCTGCAGGATCTCTTGCTGCGCCGCTCGGTGATTGGAAGCATTTCCAAGCCCACTGCTTGCTAGGAAAAGAAAAATACCCCAAAATGGGAGGCTTTGTGGGGAGAAGACACAATGCTGGGGTGGGTGGATTGATGTCTGGGCCAAGGAAAAGGTGAGCCCTTCCTGTGCTGGTTACACTGTCTCTAAAACAGGTGTTCCTCTCCCAGAAACAGCTTTGGCACTCATTTACAGGACTAGAATATTATCACACCTTCAGATGCAATCTAAGCCCTATTTTTCATGTGTGCACAGGGGAAAAGGAAAGGCAGGAGGAGGGCCTGCGTATTCTTTTTTGGGAGCCAAAGACTAATGTGCCCAGCGAAGCAAAATTAACCCAAATACCATGATTATGCAGGAAAAAAATCTGCCAGAGAATGTCGTTTCACCAGCGACATCCTGCAGTTTTCCACCAGCGAGAGTTCGAGAGGTGGCGTAGTAACAGAGTACATCAGGGCAGGCATTTGACTGGAAGCATTAAATACCTCGGAAAGGTGAATGGCCAAGGTCTTCCCTATAATTAAAATGTGTGCAGTCTTCATAGACCAAGGAAGGGACAGAGCTATTGTTTAAACAGGTAATTAGAGCTGTATTTTAAGCAAACTCGAGGTGGTAACAAGCTCCCTCAGACAGGGAGAGCAGCACTCCTGCTCCTGGTTCCAGCATGAGTAACTATTGCCCCGCAACCTGCCGCCAGGGACGGCCACGGTGTTCCCAGCCCCGCTCCCTGGTGACTGCGGCTGGTTGGGAAAAAAAATCCTATTTGATTTCACATTTTTCACTCCCTGTCTCCTTCCTTTTGCGTTCAGGTTCAAGAGAATTGGCTGAGCCACTTTTTTTTATTAGAGCGGCAGCAGAGAAAAAAAATGGGACCCAGTCAAGCCCCAAGGGAAAGGAGGAAACAGCATGAGCCAGCGCTCCGTTCTCTCACACAGACACACTCAGACAAACACACAGACACTCTCCCCATCCACACAGGAACAGAGGGCAGACATCTGGTGGAGCTGGTGTACAGGCAAAATCAGCCACCCCCACCCCACAACCCAACTCCATGAGACTATTATAGAGTCTCTTCACCGCCCAAATGCGGAGGAGTCCCAGAGATGTGCCATAATCTCTTTTTAAGCAGCCAAGGATGCACATTCCTCTGCTGGGGTCTCTGCACTGGAATGATGCAGGGAGCGACCCAAAGCCTCCTCCCTGCTAAGAATGGGGCCAGGAAGCCGCGCTCCCTCCACCCTGCCTCCTGTGAAGGACTAATCCCTGCCTCACCTCCCTCTCCCTGCTGGCTCCTGATCAGGTTTCCACACTGGCTGGGGGGGAATTGCCGGCTTCTAATTAACCCCCTTGTACGCAAAGCTGGAGGAAACAATCAGAACTGGGGAAAGGCAAGGAGGCGCCTTTGCACCGTCACCACAGCCTTCCATGAAAAATGTATAAGGGCTAGACATCAGCGATGGAGAAACGAGCATTCAAAGACTGGCGCTGGGCTGCTTGGCTCTGCAGCCCACGTTATCCGGGTTGCTCTGACAGGTCAAAAAAAAAGCCTAAATCAAAACACTTCAAGCTGCAAAGGGCTTTGAGGACAGCAAGGTGAGGGCACACTGCTCTGACACAGCGCAGGGTGAGGAAAAGCAAAGAGCAGGTCACATCTGGGAACAGCCCACAAAGGTGTACTGGCCATAGCCACAGTCTTACACCCTGGTTTGTCTGCAGCCCGGTTTCTGTACGCTGGATACTCTTCCTGAGTTTTTTATGGGAAACCCATGCAGAATTTTTGCCCTGTATTTTGCTCCAGAGTATTGCTCCCGAGAAGAAGACTGACATGAAGGAGCGTGGAAAGCCCAGCCTGTTTTGAACCTGGCATTTCTTTGGGAGTAGAGCTGGGAGACAAGGCACAACACAACGAAGGACATCCTTACCCCTTAAACAAGTCACCCCACTCAGAGTCACCTGTTTGACAGTCCAGAAGGGCTTTGGCCAGTTCCCTGAATTAAATTTGCTTGCTTCCATTTTTTCATAAACACCAAAGTAACTTATAATAATGAGAATACCTGCAACATGCAGAAATCTTTCTCTTTTCCACTTGAAAGTGTGGAAAGAGGATGAGTGAGAGTGTCATTGCTGGTTTTGACTGCCCACACAGTGCTGCATGAGCTGCAAAGATAATCTCTGTATCTTGTGAGTCTTGGGATATCAGGAGGTTTGTTGCAGCCCCAGTTCCCAGAGTCCTGATAATGTGAAACTTGCTGCTCCTTGGCTTCTCTAGCCTTACTTCATGCAAGAAAGCTGTTAAAATTTTAATGATGGAGGAAAAGCAGGGGGGGAATATTCATCTGCATGGTCCTTTAAAGAGTAATTAAGGTCAGATTTACTGTCCTCCATGTCTGGACGGGCTCAGCACTGCTTCCCAGACAGGGCTGTCGTTCAGGGTGCTGGCAGGACCCACGATATTACTTGGAGCCCACAGCGCTCTGGCTGCTCCCACTACGAGGAACAGGAGAGGATGCAAGTTTAGCCCAGGTCTGGGGGAGATTTTCCCTCCTGTCTGCTTGACTAAAACATCCCTCCAGGAGCCGTCTTGTAGCTGTCGGTGTGTCTGCAGCCGAGAGCGTCTGCGGCTGTCGGGGGTCTCACCCCGAGCCCGGGGGAGCCGCGGGCTGAGCACACGAGCAGAGGGGAGATGAGCTTCGTGCGGCTGCGTTGCATCACTGGCGCATCTCGCAGCTCTGCCCCAGAACGGCCGGGCAAACCCTGGGCTTTTCCCAGGAGAGGAGCCAGCCTCGGCAGCACGGAGCGAAACAGCTTCATCCCCTGACCTCCACCATGGTCTGACTTTTAAACAGCTCCGAGCACGGCCGCCCCGGTGACTCATACTGCGAAACTGGGGCTTTTACTTCTTTTCTTTTTCTTTTCTTTTTTTTTTTTTTAAGTAGGAGCGCGTCTCCATCAGTCAATTACTTGAAGAGCCGCTCTAATTTGGCACCCAATTGTTTCCCCAGCTGCCGCTGCGTCTGATCTCCGCTGTGGGCGGCAGGAGCAGGCTGCCTGCGCCAGGGAAGGAGCCCAGGCGCCCAAGGGAGGAGGAGGAGGAGGTGGCAGCAGCAGCAGCAGCAGCAGCAGCAATAGAGGCAGCAGCAATAGAGGCAGCAGCAGCAATAGAGGCAGCAGCAGCAGCGGCAGCAGCAATAGCAGCAGGAGGGAGGGCCACGCTGCCCGGCTGAACAGCCCCGCGCCCGCAGAACAGCAGCGCTAAAAATGCACGCATTAAAAATATCTCAGGGTCACAGGTGATTGCTGGATAATAAAAATTACTTCGGGAGGCGGCAGTGGGAGGGACAGATCCTGGCGGCAGGGGAACAGCCTGCTAAGGCTGGCCCGGCCACAGCGACTCGCTGCGAGCCACGGCCGCAGCCGCCGCTGCTCAGTAATGAATGTGATGTGACATTTATGGCTTTTTCCACTGTGGATTTTAAATCGCTTCACAAAGGTTGCTTAATAGCACTGTCCTCTTCTTCTCTTCCTATCTCTGCCCTCGTTCTATATAATATAAAAAATAAGTGACTTGCCTCCCATCACGTGAGAATTCAGCGGCTGAGCCAGCAGCAGAGCACAAGTACCCGACCTACGTCTCCTGCCCTTTCGCCCCTACAAGCACTCCCTTTTTTCCAAGAAATCCAAGAATAGGATCTGTACCGCCACAGCTGTTTTTTAAGTCAGCGAGGTTTTTTTCCTGAAGAAGAGGAAGCTTGCTTTCAGCGAGGAGCCTTGATTAAAACCCACAGCCGCCCAGGCACTGCAAGGGGCTGCGGGTGCTGTGGTGAGGGAAGCGGGTGCGATGCTCCCCACTCCAGGACACAGGTACCCAGGAGGAAGAAGAGGTGTAGCTGCAGTCAAATACGTGTCCCCAGGCTGCAGCTCTTCTTTCACTCTTTCAGCACAAGCATTTCCATGGTTTGTGGCATGGGCGCACACGTGCATTCACACACACACGTGCAAACGCCTGCCTCAGCCTGCGCCGCTGCCGCCGAACCGCTCCTCCAGCTGCACCCGCAGGCAGGCAGGCTCGGCAGAGAGCATTCCCTGCCCGCACAGCCCCTCAGCTGTGCTCCTGCCCCTCTGTTTTACCCCCTGAGGCCCGTTCCAATTGAGACATAGCAGCAGCAGTTCCAAGGGCAAAGAAGCGCCGTGCTCAGTTTGGAGAAAGCCCATCTGTGCTGTATGCAGCACATGAAGAGGTGCTTGTGGATGAAAAGGCTGCAGCAGGAAGGCAGAGGATGGATACAATATTCCTGCCTTTTTCTGGTTCAGCTCTTGGACTATGCAAGTTTTTTAACGTGACCTTACAGTGTGTAAACTCACTCATGGTACATGGCGCTCTTGGTGGGAAAATTAGGATTATTCAAAGTATGCACATGCACACGTGCACTCACACAAGCATGTATACACACACACACAAACAAACACACACATCTGCACTGGTGCTGCCTGTAGCAATGCATCAGGCTCTCAAAAGTCATTCCTTCAAGTTTGATCCACCAGGCTGGACCTTTCCTCTTTACTCTGTCAGGACATTGCTGAAACAGCCAGTATCCCCCAGACAGCAGAGAAGCCATTGCCCTCCAGTCACAGAGCTCACCAGGAGCTCCAGGTGAACCTCCTGCAGTCCTGAATCGGGGCCACTGCTTCTGCAGCTGTGAGACCTGAGATCCAGGACTTGCTTTGACATGCTCACGGCAGCTCTCGCTTGAAGGCACTTGTTCTCACCATCAGTTGGCATCTCCCGAGGGCAGCTGGCTCCCTGCCAGAGGGGAGGAGACACAGACCCATGCCTCTGGGGCTGGGTCACTTTCCACCAGGCCAAGTGAGAGAGTCCCAGCCAGATGGAGCCAGGAGAAAGCAATACCAAGTTGTTGGCCAACTTAGGATGTGATGTTGGCTTCACAGGAAGCTACTTGGCTGCCTCTCGCTGAATCAAGATTCAGTGATGCCAGGAGACAGGCACAGCGGGGAAACTGAAAGCAAAAAATGGCAGAGTGGATGGCAACTCGACATTAATTCATTTTTACCATATGTCTGACTATTCATTACACTCCACCATTCTGTTCTACAAGACTCCTGGGGGTCTTCCATGCCATTTTATGGCTAGCGGGGTTCCTCCCTGCTTGTGGCACGGCGTCACCATGCGTGCCCTGGCTAATGGCTCACAAGGTCCTGTGGTGGGAGCAGCCCCATCCCGTGCACAGGCAGCCCCTGGCACCAATGTGCTCCGGCACTCAGCCCATCCCCAGCACACCACAGACCTGCCAGGTCACCTGGCACAGGGGCCTGTCCCCCAGGAGCACCCACAGGCAGGTGACACCTGCTAGAAACACACTCTGGCACCTGCCGAGAGACCCGCGCTGGGAAGCGATGGGGCTTTTTTATGCATTTTCAAATTATTCTGTATTTCTCTGCGGTCTCCCTCCAGAGTGCGTTCCTGGCATGGGACCAAGCCCCGGCTCCAGCAGCAAGCGTGACTCATCCTGGCAGGCAGCAGCCCAGGAGGGGGAGGATCACCCAGGCTGGGAAGCCAACACCCTGGCTTTGCTGTGCGCTCTGCCTGCAGTGGCAGCAGCAGCTGTTTCTCCTCGTAGGTGGGAAGGTTGGATTAGCGGCGCCCTTGCCTGGACCCAGCTGCCCAGCCTCCCGTACACCGCCGTGGCCTCTCACCCCGGCTCCTGTCACACACACAAGAAGTAGCAGTGAGCTGCCCACGTGGCTGCCTGCTGTGCTCCCGGGATGAGCTCCTGTCCACAGAATGAGCAAACCCCACTCTTCTTCAGAATGAAAGACCCTGGACCAGCTCCTCATGAATCAGCCCCTCTGAGGGACTTCAAGGGGCATCAGAGGGCATTCTGCACAGGGAGGTGCAGGGATCTCTCTGGATGTCAATAAGGAAGGCACAACAGCAGGTAGCGTAATAATAAAATTGCTTTATTAATAACATAAAATAAGAAGAGGAATGTAAAGTAATTCTTATGTCCCTTCAGATGCTGGAACCCCATTTATGAGCTGCATTAGACGGCCTCCAGATGAATTGCCACAGCACAGACCACAGATCCCATCGCTGAGAGGTCGGGTCTCCCTTCTGTACCACAGTGCCTTTAATCCCCTGTGACAAGCAAAATCATATATCTTTTTCTGACAGCTGGGGAGATTCTCTCCTTAAGGATGTCCCCCAGAGCACAACACCAACAGCATGAGGCATCTCAGCATGTTCCCTCATATTGCTGCGTACGTGGGTCTGCAGCCTGCCCAGTACAGAGCCCTGTAGTGCAGCCATGGCTTGTCCAGCATCACTAATAAATGTCTTCCACAAGGCTCCCACCAGGGAAAAAACCCTAATTTTTCTTTCTGTCAGACATGTCCTTTTCCTCTTAAGTTTTTGTGCTTGCTACAGACCACAGACTGAAGTCCAATCAATGGAGCTGCTGTCACTGCTTCCCCCAAGGGGACATGCAATTAAAATCATCAGTGTCGCTCTGCCTAAAACATGGGGGCAAACTTTGCCTTCACAAACAGTTTTATTTCATCCCTGAAATCAGTGCATCAAAATCCTCTTACAAGAGGGCTTCAGGTCCCACATGCAGTACAGATGATCAAAATTTACTTGAACATGCTGTTTTTCTTATAAGAGGTACCAGGTGGATGTACTTGCAGAGGTCAAGCATGGACTTGGCACAGCAGTGAACACAGGTACACACATTTCCTGGAGCACCCTGGGGATACTCAGATTGTGTCTGATGTGGATGACCATTCACTGACAACTTTATCAAGGCAATGAAGACATCCTCTGTCTTCTTCCTTTGACTTCAGGGATGAAATACAGCTTCTCTCAGTCTGACACTCCTCAGTCTTGGAGAAGAGCACCCAAGCAGCTGTGTGGGAAGAAGTCCTAGAGTCTGTACGGGGAGATCTGACTCCCAGTTGTATGGCTGTAAGATGTTCAAAGCCCAAAACATACGTGCTCAAGTGAATAACTGATGCTTTTGGAGTTTGTCCATCCCGAAGGCCACTCGGTAACCCTCTCCTGCAAAACTTCTCATCTCCTGCTTCCCCTCTGCTGAAGTGTCTGCAATCCTTCATGGCCAGTTTTCCAAACAGTCAAGTGTTTTGCTGCAGAGTGCTTTTATTTGAGACCCCCATTCTGTCCCAAACCAGGAACTGAATCAGGATGGAGGGCAGAGGAATATTTAAATGCAGTATTGATGTCATGCTGTCACATAAGGAGTTCTGTGGCATTAGGACAATCTCCAGAAAATGGGGAAAAGGCTGCAGATAATCCCCTTAGTTTACCTGCTTCACATACTTCCTTTATTTTACCTGGAAACCCAGAGGCAGATTTCCCCTTGCGCTGTGTTTGATTTTTGCAATATTGCCTCGACGTAGGAACAGCTTTTTCTGCTGCAGGAAAGGAAGTGTCCCTGTTGAATGTTTTTTTTGCATTCATGTCCCGTGCAGCTCCCTGTGGCTCCGTGCCTCCCGACAGCCGGCAACCCTCCCGGCAGCGTGCCAGCGGTGCAAACCAGCAACGCTTCCTGACGGAGCCAGGAAATCACCGCTGCAGCTTGCGGGGATGCGAGGCTGCCCGCAGCCAGGCAGGGCTCTCCCACCCTTCCTGCCAGTGGGATGGGAGCTGCTGATAATGCCCAAGGAGGGATTTACCGACCCAGCGCTCTGCTCTCCCTCTTCCAGGTCGCGAAGTGTTCATCAGCAGCCTGCAACCACGGCACGTTTATTAAATTTAATGAATGAGTTTCACCAAGAGGCACTGTGAAAATTCCACATCTGAATCAGTATTTGCCTTCGTATTGGCACATTTCCTAAGGAACCTGAAATCATTTGCCTTGCTTTATTGGCTGCCTGCTATAGCTAATTAACAACACGAATTAGCATGGAACAATCCCAAATTCAGTTTTTGGGAAGGCACCCCACTTTTGTCCCTGGGATTAGAAGATACCAGATCACATACACAGCGTAATCTGTATGACTCATATGAGATATATATATATATATGTGTGTGTGATGCACATATACCAGATACAAACCTAAACAAAGATAAGAGCTTGCCAATATTAATCCACTTCAAATGATTGTTCCAACTACCTGAGAAACAAACATGCATTCAGTGACCTTGCAGAGCCTGCGTTTCTTTGGCTGACATGACACAGAAAGCTCCTAAAAAAAATGATGACTGAATACTTACCAGAGAAACACACCACAAAGGTGGGTTAGAGAGGTACACAGATGAACCCAAACAGCCACCAAGAATACGGGAAAGGATCACATCACTTACTTCTTCCAACAGAGTAATGGTAGTTAACACCAATTAACAAATATCTGAGCAATGCTTTCCTGAAAGATCTGCTCCCGAGGATGACTCTTGCTCCTGGAGGAGGCACTGGGGAGCAGCCCTGAAGTCAGCCCGTGTCAGCAAGAGGGAGACCTGCAGTGTCTGCGGGAGACCTTGCCAGTGGGAGGCTGAGCACCTAAGGCAGGGCCAGGAGAGTGAACGCAGTGACCAGCGAGACACAGTGCTGGGACAGGCTCTGCGTTAAAAGCGCCTGTCAGTTCCTTGGAAACGACCGAGAACTGAAAGCATCAAAGAAATAAAGCTGTTGCCAGCTGGAGGAACAATAGGCGAGCCAGAGCTATCTTTAGCTCACGGGATTAAATTCAAATTGCAAATGCAAAGGCCTGGAAGAAAAGGCCTTCCCGCACTACTGAGCGCCAGCCTAAGTGCACAGCACAGCCCAGCACTGACAAGCATCCGCAGCCCCTTTGTCATCCCCTGTCATCACCTCACCCAAAGGAAGGGCAAAAGGAGAGCCAAAGAGGAAGGAGAGTCTGTCCCTGCCTGACTGCAGTGCTCCCAAAACACCAGATTTTTCCCTGGGAGGGATGCTCCTGGGAGGGTGCCATGCCTTGGCGGCTGCCCGGCAAACTTCGGCATCGGGAGCCATCCAGCTGCAGCCGCACAGACCTCAGCACAAGCCAATTTTTCCTGCTTCTCATTCAGGGAGGGTAGAGCAGGCAGCAGCTGGATGTACGAAGAGTCAGAGCAGCCTCCTGCAAAATCATCGAGGGACTTGTAGTGGGTCCAGGATGGCAGCATGGGGCCCATGCATAGGCAGTTCTAGGTTTGATGAGAGATGGAAAAAACTGACCTGGTGTACCACTTTCCTCTGACACTCTCACTCTGTGTGGTAACTCGTGCCTCGCCATTCCATAGGCAGCGGCTCTGAATCCTTGGCCCACCAATTGCTCCTGAAAGTCCTCCACATCACAGCAGAGGAAAGCAAGTCCTCAGCAGCAGTTTTCAAGCTCTGCCCCTTCACCAGAAAACCTGTACAGACTGAAAATTAAAAAACAGCCCAGCACAGCTCTGTGGCAACCAGGACATAGAGGACTGTTGGGAACACATCCTCGCTGCTGCCCCCTGAAAGGGAGTGTTGATATACAAGCCAAAGCCAGATTTGGCTGGTTTAGCTTGCATTAAGGAACACGATGTCTTGCCTTTAAGACCTTAGGATGTCTTAAAGCATTGTCTTGCTTTAAGATGTTAGCTCGTGTGTGTTAGCTAAGGGGCTGACAGCTTACTTAGGTCTGACAGCACACATCAGGCTGGCTGACCACGGGGTACATCTGCTCCATGCCCTCCAGACAGCTAAGCTCGCTCTCAGCCAGCTCCCACTGCTGCCAGCTGCCAGCCCGGCTGATAACCCTGCCATGGAGCACAGGACACGGTCCCAGCAGAGCTCTGGCCACAGCAGCTACACCGCTACCTGACTTGATCCATTTACAGCTGTCCCCAGTGGCTGCACAGGGCTGGGTAAGAGGCTGAACCCGCAGGGCTGAGGGCAGCACAGCCAGCCCCCGCTCACAGAGAGGCTCACACTCAACTAATCCACCTGCTGGGGCATCATGGCCCTGAATAAAAGGACTTTGAATCTCCCTCCAGCTATACCAAACTGGAAAAAATCCAAGCTGCGAGTTAGGGACTGCAGGCAGGCCAAAGAGAGAGCAGGGGAGGCTGTTGCCTGATAACTTGCTTAATGAATTGCAGGCTTCTGAGCTGGTCTGTTCAGCTAGGGAAATCCAACAAGCACCTCACACCCGAGCACTAGGAAATTGGTTTGATAGTTTCAGTGCCGTAATGAAACACCACTGGGGAGCAGAGGTCCCAGCTCTCACCTGCATGTGCAGTTTTCGTGTTGTAAAAAGCGAACTTCTTTCTGATTCCACCCAGTGTTTCGAGGTGTTGTTATAGTCACAACATCGACTTTTAATGACAGTGCAAATGACAGTTCCAGGAGATCAAGTGTGTACATGTCCAGCTACAGCTTTCTGCAAAACCTGCCAGCAGTGCAGAGATTTTTCACTCCATGCTGCAGTCATCTGCGTTTTTATGTTTGTTATTTTGTTTTTAAGGAGCCGCTTAGTGGTATCTGGAGGGCATTTGCTACTCTAATACTCAGCAAGGAAGGAAGGGCTTGAACAAGTGGCTGAGCTCTTCTAGGAGAAGAGGAAAGAAAAAGGAATTGCTGTTGGCTGCTGTGGCACTGGAGCTGGGGGAGAAGGCAGTGAAAGCTGCACCTTCAGCGCGGCTCTGCTGGCCGAGGGAGGGCAGGGATGCAGGGAAAGCCTCTCTGAACCAGGCAGGCTGCAGCTGTGGCACAGCATCCGTCCCTGGACCGCCAAGGCAGAGGTGCCGGCACACAGGGGGTTACAGTGAAGTTATAACTTTAGCTGTTAAAATTCATGAGGTGTAAAACACAAATTGCACGTGGTGGATGAGCTGCCTTTAAAGTTTATATATTACTCTCCCCCAGCCCGCTCCAGCTCAAACCTCTGCTGGCAGGAGCTAATTAGAGCTCACCAAAGTGGGAAGCGCAGCCCCGGTGGGGCGGCACAGGTTAGGCAGGGGGTCAGCCAAGGCCCATCCAGACTGTGTTTATGGATGTTTGGCTACAGGAAGCTGGGGGAAACCCATGACTGGCACATGCATGAACAATCACAGATCAGATTTAATCCTTTATTCTCATTTCTTCAGCTTTTCAAACTTCTCAGTATGAAAGACATGAAGCTCTGCCTTTGAAGTTTTGAGGTTTTCTTTATTATTCCCACAGCTCAATTTAAGTAATTTTCCTGTTAAAAAAAAAATAAAGCAAAACACTTTTAAATAGTTTCCACAACTTTTGCATGTTTGGGGTTTATTTACATCAAACTCCCATCTCTTTTTTTATGTGCTCCATACAGCTTGACACACATACACCCTCTAGCACCAAGCTTGTTTGCATTTTTGCTCACACTGTTCCTTTGTCCTCAGTACCACTACTTTCACCATCCCAAGCCGAGGGGGAGTAAGTCAAAAAGGGGCAGGTAGACACAAGCATTTAGGAGCACCAAACTTGTCTGTAAGGGTTTCTCCATGTCCTGGGTGACCCTATGCATTCTCACCCAGAATTCAGTCCCCGAGGGAATTTTAGTCACATAATTCCTTCCCCACCCAAGAAAGACTTAGGCATCAGAGATTCAGTAGAGAAAAAAATATGTAAATATCCAGAGCACAGAGAACGAGCATCAGCTTATGCATAGCTGACTGAATTGAACACAAACAATGATTGAGAATAGGATGGGCTGGAAGAGGAAATTTAAATATTTATCCTAAATGCTCTTTCTTTGCATTTCTTGAAATAAATTACTCCCAGCAATTGCAGGCAGAGATTGTTGATTAATTCCAGCAAAAGCAGAGAGACGGGAAAAATTACTGTACATCATCTATTTCTGAATTTCAGACCGTCTTTTCATATTTCTTTGTAGTCTTTGTGATTGGGCTTTTTGACTCCAGGGTGATTTGTGGGCGGTTTGCAGAGGAGTTCGCTGCTCACGTCATCCGTATAGATACAGATCGTGAAGCACCGTCACAAATATGAGAAGGAAGTGCTCTCCATACAGCGGGGTGGAAACACGGGCTGTAACCTGGCCAGAAGACAGCAGGGTGAGCAGCACAGATGGCCTGAAAATGGTCTGCTGAGAACCCACTCTGGGGCCACTTGCACCCCGATCCCTCTCAAGCCACTGGCAAAAGCAGTGAACACCGAGAGGAGAGGCTGAAACCGGGATGCTGTTACAGCTGGTTGAGCCTCGGCTGACAGAAATGCCCCGGAGCTGCTGGCAATCGGACATAAATTAAACCAGTTGTGAAGCTGCTTTAGTTTATACTCGGGCATCAGGCCAGCCCCAGCTGCCTCAGCAGCAGAGGAAGGTCTTAAAGCTGCCTGTCCTTCCTCGCACGCCTGGCCCGGAGTCGCACGCAGGCTGCCAAGCACAGGGGCCTCACTGTCCCGTGTGAGTGTTGCTTCTCCCTCGGCCAAAACAGGTCCTTGGTGCTACGGCAGCAAAACCCAGGCTGGTTGTGCTGCTGTCTCCGTGGCTTCAGGGAGGCTGCAGGAGATACCCTGGTCTAAGGTATAAGGAATATCCCAGGTAAGGTGTTGGGATTCACTTTGTGTGAATTCAGTGAGGGAAAATGTCCACACAGTTGTGGAAAAAAGTGATTTGTAGGTTTTTTTCTGGATCCGGGAGACAGAGCGGAGCTTTGCACACCCTCTGAAACTCCACGAGCAGCTGCACTGCAATGAACTTAATGAAAGACTGAAACGGCTTAAAAAATGCTGCCGTGCAGGATAATCCCGTTGGAAACCGGGGAAAGCCTGAGCCGAGGTCTCGCTCGGCTGCTCCCTCCGCGTCCCGTGCCTGCTCGCACATCAGCCGGGCCGGGGCGCGGCGCTCGGCAGAGGCGGGCAGCGCTGCCCGCGCCGCCCCGACAGCCGCTCCCCGCCGCTCTGCCGCTCCTGCTCCCCTGCCCGGGCATTGCCTCATGTGCCAGCTCCAGGCTGCTGCTGAACCACCTCTGCGCGACCTGCAGCAGGACCTCCGAGTGCCACCACGTCAGCCGTGAGCACCGAGTGACGCCTTGGAAAGCAGCCAAAAGGCAGGGCAGGAAACTCCTGTCCCTGTCCCCGAAGCCCCAGGGCTGCCCTTACAGCCCAGCTGCAGCAGCACGACCCAGGCAGGCACAGGGTGGGTGGCTCTCCCTGCTGCTTCAAGTGGCATCTGACGGGCTGGGGACCAGTCAGGATGGCGGCCCAAGGACAGTGCCACCGGATCTCACTTATGCCTCCCTCCTTGGGGCTCGTCCCGAGTGCCACAGGTTTGTGCATTGCCTGAAAGGGAGCCAGGCCAAAGGCTGAATTTCCATGTGTGGGATCTGAAGTTTCAGCAGAGGACATCAGAGCGGCTCTACAAATTCAGGAAACCATCTCAAATCAGAGGCACAAGCAACAGAGCAGGTACTTTTTGCTGGCAGCTCTGCTAATCATCTTGTAGGTAAGCAGCAGCCGCTCACACCATAAACGAGCCAGAGGATGGCTGGAAGGGAAATGGACCATCTTCCTTGCCTTGCTGTCACTGGGATTCAGTGAAAGTCACACTGCCACTTGCAGCCAAGCCTTTGCAGGCAGTTCCATTGCACACAGGCTCACAGTGACACAGATAAAGATCATGTCCCAATAGCTGAGGCTTTGCAGCACAAAACAGAGTTCCCACACTCCCCCAAAACATTATTGCCTCTACAGTACATGTGGGAGTCTCACTGGTTTCTCTGTTTAAGGCCATTTCTAACGTTTCCCACTGATCTAGTTTTCTTTCCTCTAATCAGTGAGAGTGAGACCCTGGGGTTTCCTGGGAATCCAGTCAGAGGCTTCACTGCATCTGTGGATGCCCTGTGAGGTGTGGAAGCCCACCCCTCCCCTTCCACCAAACTCTGTCTGGGGGCAGTGATTCCTTGCAAAGTCACCTACAGCACCTTGCAGAAGGAAAGTCTTTCTGTTTTGGGCAGAGCTCAGAACCACTGTGGTTGCATTAGCAGCACGCTGAGGCCAGAGCGTTACTTTCTTCATTTTTTTAGTTGTTGTCTTGGTGCTTTTAGTAAACAAATCAGATGGACCAGAGAGGTGACCAGAATGCCCCTACACTGGATGCCAGTACCATCACTTGACATCAGGCAGCTCTGACATACGAGACAGTCTCCCTTGCCTCTGCCTCCATTCAGAATCCCAGGCTGCTTTTCCAGTCGCCGCATATGCTGAGCTCTCCTGCCCTCCTCACAGCCAGCTGTGTCTCACCCCAAACTCACAGCCACTGCTTCCTCCAGCAGAGCAGGAGTTAGACACCAAGCACTAGACAGCAAAAGCATAAAGCATTTGGAAGCCCCCAAAAGATTTCCATACTGGGAGCGGTGGCCACAGCAGCTGCCCAGTTAAGAGGTCGAAAGAAAGATCTGCTTTCCTGTCCAGAGACACCTCCATTACTGCATCAGGACAAGACTGTGGTGGTGGGGTGGCCAGCAGCAGGTGCAAGGCACATCTGGGCTCAGGTGGCACATAAACTCAGGCGGGTGGCACCAAGCGCATGGTTTTGAGAGAGCAGCCCTTGCTGCCCGTGCTGTCAGAGCCAGCAGCCAGTGGAGAAGGTGCCCGGCACAGCCGAGGAGCCAGAAGTCATTGCCTCCCCATCAGCGCTCTTCACACACCCAGCTTGGTAAGGCGGGGACTTAAGAGAAACAAGAGGCTATTAAACTGCTAGCAGAGCCTGGGGGGAAAGAGTCTTGCAGGTTCAAGATACACAGAGGGATTTTAAAACCCAGGCTTAGGAATAAAAAGCAAAAAGAGGTTGCTCAGAGGCAGCGCTTTTCAAGAACCGTGCAATGTAGTGACCACCTGAGGTTAATCCAGGCAGAGTGGATGGCAGGCATAAGGAATTACTTGATGGCGGGGGGACGGACCAGCTGAATAAGGGATTTACTTGTGAGAAGGGCAGAAAAGAAGGGCTGGAGTAGTAAGCAAGTTGGTGGTGAGCCTTTTCACAGCAAGTGATTAACCTCAGTTTCTAATGAGCAGAGGGAGACTAAAGCTGACTGCTTTTTTAAAGCCATTTCGATAACATTGGCCCCAGTGTAATAAGCTATTTGTTTGTGCCTACTGCCAGGGACAGCAAGTCGCTACTGAACATAATCCTCTAGAACCGGGGCCGTCAGCTCGTTTAAAAGCGTCAGCAACAGCAACCAAAAAGGCCCAGGCCCCATCACAACAACCATCCCAAGCGCTATTTAAGTGCCTCGAGCTCTTTTGTGCTCTCTCTCTCTTTCTGCCCTCTCTTTACCCTATTCTTCTCCCTCCCCGGGCGGCGGTGGGGCTGATTCCCAGCCCTGTGCCCCTGGGCTGGCCGGGAGGCTCAGGGTGGGCTGGCCCGTGGCTGGGGATCCCCGGATGACCTTCGAATCATGTCCCTGCCAGTTCACTGAGCTGCCCTTTCTGATAAGCGTCACTGCTGGCAAAAGCAGGCAGATTATTGATGGGGGGCACAAGGAGGGCAGAGGGCCGGGGAGCTGGAGGGAGGGGGAGGCGGATCAGCCTACCCGCTCGGGATATTTGAGGAGGCTTGTGCACTCCTTTGCAACGAGGGGTCCTTCTGGGAATCTGTGCTTCCCTGATAATTTTGATGAGTACACACGCTTTCTTAAAATAGCATGAAAACATCGTGCAACAGCGCAATTAAATGCAACCCGCAGAACAGGCTGGAAACAAAGCTGAACTCGCAGCCCCAGCCAAGCCCTTTCGACCCGGAACGCAGTGCTCCTTTAAAGCCACCGATGCACAAATAAACACCACTCTTTTATAAACTCCTCTTTCTATTTCAATGCCAAATCATTCCTTTTTCAGAAGTACTCCAGATCACCCACAAACTCAAAAATCCCAAAGTCTTGCCTGGTCTCCTGGCATGCCAGAGCCATTACCATCACCGTGTCTGCAGGGAGCCTGGCATCACAGAGAGCTGATGGTGGGACAGGGTGGCTTGGGCCAAATCACTGGCAAGCAGAGGGACCACTTTTATGCCTCTTTCAGGGCCATGGATGACAAGGCTGCTTGCCTGAAACACTGTCAGAGCCTGGGTGGCTCTCGAGTGGGTGGACACTGGGAGTGGCAGTATCTTATTTTTGCCAATTATTATTTATATTACCATAATTCCTTCTCCCAGAAATTTCTACAGCCTTCTCCTTTGGATTTGTGCCATCTCTGACAGGTGGGTGTGACAAAAATTCATAGGAGATGGTGGTCTTTGAAGAGGCACACTCAATTTTCTTTTCTGGATTTGCAAAATTCCCTGTTGCAAAACAGAAAGCCAATTTCTTGTGTGATCCCAAGCCCAAAACCTACTAAAGGCATGCAAAGTACTCCATGCCACTATCTCTACACTTGAATCCACAGTGCCTAATTTGCCTGGAGACTTCGCCCATACACTGACACACAATCTCTGCCTCTGGAAAGAATTGCACCCTCTTTCTTTAGCTCCCTTGATAGTTCCTGGCATATCCCTCCCTCCTCCACGGGCTCCTCCTTTTTTGTCTGAGTCCCCAGTTCATTCTTCATCCTGTTGGGATGAAGAATCACTTCATTTCAGAGTGCTGCCAGCTTCCTAGTGCTGGCGGACCCCCTGCCCACAGGACCCCTGTGAGAATGGGTGAATGCAAAACAACCTTTGAGTGCCACCTTCTCAGGGCAAGTTGACTAAACCTGCCCCCCAGGCTCAAGTCAGGACAGAAGGCAGAAGACTTTGTGCTTTTAAAGGCAGTTTTGTCTAAAAAGTTTATTCATATTTAGTGCCATTTAATCCCACGGCCAGAGAGAGCAGCGCAGCTGACACTGTGCTGGGCAAGAGACCTCACCAGGGAATTACCGACGTCACTCAGCGCTGGCAGTCTGGATATAAATAGGCCTGCCTGACAGCTGCTGGGTCTCCACCCTTTTTTCCTTGCATGAACTCGTGGTTCCCGTTAAAGTCGCAGGATTATTTGAGGTTTGGCTGGAAAGGAGCAGATGTTCTGCAAACGACGCCGAAAGCCCCGCACGGTACAGTGGCGTGGACCTCCCAGAGCTGCCCCTTTGCGTGCACTGGGCTAGAAGGGAAGGTTTGCAACAGGGGCAGGCTTCCCTCTCCTGAAAAACAAAATTTCCCACAACAAATTCTCATTAACAAAGTCCAGCTCCTAGGGGTATTTTTAAAACGAGGCAAAAAAACAGGCTGAAGTTGTGTGCTGATACATACAGCTGTGGAGAATAATGCTGTAAAATTATAAGCGGGCTTGTTTCTCTGGCTGTGCCTCCCTCCCTCTCAGCAAAAGATCCGCACTTCAAAGGGAAAATGCAAGCCTCTCCCCCTCTTCCTGCACTAATTTTTTTCCCCTGAAAATATTTTTCCTCCACGTTTCCAAAGCATTGCCCAATTAATTACTTCTAGACAGCATCTCGCAGCACGGCTGAGCAATAATGAACGAATCCTTGTGGCTCACATGCCGGTGGCTTTAAAAAAAAAAGATTACTTTTAATCAGCAGAATGAGCACAGGGGCAAAGCCTATTGAACTCGAGCATATGCAGAGAGCCCAGAGCAGCTCCAAAAGCAGAGTGTGACTGCAGTCTGCTCAGTCTGGCCTGCGGCAGGAGACTTCTCCTGAGCAGATTTCTGGGGAAGATTGGCCAGGGCACTATCCCATGCACATTGCAGCTGATCCTAGGCTGCTCATCACACAGGTGAAATGGTTTGTAAAACATTACAGTTTCCTCTCTCTCCCATTCTCTCCTTTTTAAAGCCCCATTTTTTGAGCTGAGTGATTCCAATGAAACCAATTTTCATAAGTTACCCCCCCACCACCACCACCAGTGCAAGAAAAGATGCGGCAAAACTTCAGCTCTGCCTGCAAAAAACATGAAGCAAAAGTTGTGCTTTCCCTCCAATGTCATTATTCCTTTTCATTACAAACATTTTGGGACAAGCACTATCTTCTACTCTCTGCAGAGCATTAAACAGCAAGATCAGCATGCTCTCTATCTACTGCTGCAGTCTGAGTAACAGGGAGTAGGAACAACTCCCATTCCATTTTCCGGTCTGGTTTCTGAGTAGGATGGATGAAGGCTTCTGTGAAGCACACAGCTCTTAGTCCCTACCTTCCCTTGAGGTGTCCAGCAATGAGATCCTTTAACACTGCCTTGCTACCCATTTCAAATGCCTTTTCCTCCTAACCAGGGCCTGCATCAGGAGCCAGCTCCTGACTCTGCATACCTATCTCGCTCCTGTTATAGTTTTGGTTTTAACTGTATGCTGTTAAGGCAAAATTTACTAATATTTTGACAGTTAGCAACACCCAGAAAATGTCTCAAAGCCACCTAAAATTCTACTTACAGACTGCATCTTCCATAATCTGATTAGTGAAATGTACTATACTGGGATAGTAGGAGTTCTAAACTTGGGGTGAATATTGTGAATTCTTTAGCAAAGGAATTGCCCATTCCTTGCTAAAATTTCAACACTCTGCAAATGTTGACTGGTGCATATGTTGAAGATGAGCAACTTATGATGACATTGTCACATTTTCCTCCTCTCAAAATTTCAGTAGACTTTTCTGTCCGCTCCAGAAAAAATTACAGCTGGCTCCTCTGATCACCAGTGAATCACCTGGCCCACACATCAAGCATTGCCTCCTCCAGGGTGGAATGCAGCATGAGACGTTATGCAAAATTAATTACTATTGCACAGGCAGATTAAAAACACTTCCTAGGACAACAAGCTGCTCCTGCTCTTCCCTGTTTTATTTTTTTTTAACAGAAAAGAGTGGATGAGTTTCCCCCAGAAGTGACCGATGCAAACAACGCTGTGACTTTGGTGAGAGATTTGTACCAGCTGCTGTTAAAGTTGATCTCCACTTGACAAATGATAGCTCTCCTGTGAGCCATAGGCATTTTACTCCCAGAACTAGCTGTGATCTTTCCCGTGTTTCTGGCACTAGCTGAGCGTGATAATACCAAGCCTTGGACCTCCCGTTTGAGAAATTGCTGGTATTGTCTGCAAGTGTCACAATCACATTATCATCCATAAATGGCGCCGTACAGAGGAACTTCTTGGGGCCCTTCTAGCTCGCCACGGTCTGTCCCTTCTGCTTTGGTCGTGCTTGATGCTGTACAGGGAGTACAAATGTGGCTTGATTGGATTAAGGCCTTTATTTCTGTGAGGTCTGCTACTATTCACTGAGGTTTAATTAAATTTGTGACCTCCAAGTGGTCAGGGAATGTGTGTCAAGTCAGGCACATAGGAAAACTGATTCATTCTGCAAAAGCTTTGTAGGTGGACAATGCCATTTGAATCTTTCATGACACCGATACCAAGAGAAGGGCCGCAGCATCATCAAGTATTATGCGTTTGCTGAGCCTCTGGGACAAAGGTTTAAGCTGGCAAGGTCCAGGTGAAGCCAAGTCTCACGTTTTATCCCTCTCTAGTTCCTCCTGCTTAGCTGGTTCAGTTCATAGAGGCAGTGAAACCCTTCCTGAGAGACTGCATCACCTGGCAAAACCTGTGGAGCGTGTGGCACTGGAGGCTTGGTACAGCCTCTCCTTTCCCTCACACCCCAGCCCTCAGACACTGGCAACTCCCTTCCTTAGGGTAATCCTCTCCCTCACCCACTCTCCTCTTGGTCTCCTGCCTGCCCATGGGCTCTGCCCTGCTCCCACTTTGTGGGGAAAAAGAGGAGCAGCAGAGGCCAGTCTCTGTGCAGATAAGGATTCCCTATTGCTGGAGACAGAGGCAAACAGAGTGGGCAGAGGAGAAACGCAAAGCAGAGCACAAAATGAGCCTTGTGGACTTTGTGGCCTCAGCACCCAGTAATTTTGGTAGTGTTGAGTAGGGCACAATTTTCAGATTGCAGCCCTGCCATGGTCTAATTGCACTGACCATTACTACTTCAAACCTCGTGGGAGCATTGGGATGAGTTTGGTGATAATATTTTCCAGTCAACTACTTTGGAGGCGTTCTCCTACTTTGGCAGCAGGTAGTCCTCATATCTCATCTGGAAGGAGACTCTGCCTGGTTTTCTAGAGAGCTGATGTGTGACCTGTTGCTGTTCATGACAGTGTGGTAGGAGCCCTTCCAGTGACAGGAATTTCACCAGCAGGAGAGACAGAACAGGGATGTTGCTTCCAGGAAGATGGCTTGAAGCCTGTCCTGTCTGAGACACCTCTCTTTGAGTGGAAGGCAGGAGACTCAAAATAAATATATCTCAGGGAGGAAGGTCGGGAGATTGTACCTCAGTGTGTCTTTGCCTAAAAGGGTGGAAGGGATATAGGCACGGGTAGCACCTTTCATTAAACAAAATAGTACATCTGAGGAAAATAACCTAGCTCTGGGGAATGCCTGCACTCCTGCAGGTCTGACATAGAAGCAACAATCTCCCCAAAGTAAATAGGGGTGAGAGCAACTGGTTTGTGCTGATCTTCCAAATGATCTGAGATAAATGATAGCTGGTATCTGCAGGGCAGGCTGGGGGGTGTGAGGAACAGTAACTAGGCAGAGGTGACAAGCCTGAAAGGAGACAGCTTGGCTTTCATTCCTCTTCTTCTCCTTAGGGTCCAAGGCCAGGAAGGTCCTTCCTCGTGCTGAGGAGGGATGGGGCTGCATCCTCCCCCTGAGCCGGCAGCTCTCTCCCCAGGCAGCTCACACAAGGAGAGGGTTGGGGGATGCTGGGGTGGCTTTGCTTTTGAACCAAAGGAACAACAGACATTTAGGGTATTTCTGACAAGGGCCAAGAGAAGATAAGAAGACAAGAAGACCTACACAGAGCAGCAAGTCAGGTAGCTCTGGGACATGGTCACAGCGCAGAGGGGGAAGGAGGAGGCAGAGGGACATCTGTTGCAGGAGGGGTGCCGCGATGATGAAGGAGGGAGGCAGAAGATACAGAAACAGAAGAAGAGCTAGGGAAGGCAAGGAATGACTGACAAAAGCACAGTGGAGTGGGATGAGAGAAAGCATGAGATGCTGACAAATTGGGAAACGATCTGTAGGTGGCAAAAGGAAATTATAGAAAAGAGGACACGCTTTTCTAGGAGAAAGGGAAAGATATTGCAGCTGACAGAGAGCTTGTAAATACTGAAAGGGTTGAGGGGAAGACACTTAAGCAACGATCCCACCAAAACAAGGCTCCGGTCTGGTCTGCCACAGCAGAAATATTTTCTCAACAAAAATGTTTCAGGGATTCAGAAGGAGTGGTTTAATCACCAAGAAATATCTAAGAATCCATAAATATTTTTTAGTCTAAAATGAAAGGCAAGAGAACTCTGAAAAGAAGCCATGAGAGGCACCAATTGAAGTATTTCCAAATGGGATAGGATAGGACCATCAAGAGGACTTTATTCTGAATGTAAATAAATACACCAAAAATGCATCATCCAGAGCATCCTGCTGCAAAACAACAAAGGATGGTGTACACTTTCAAAACACCATCTTCTATCTGCGGATAGCCCCTGGACAGATTTCTTGTTCCAGCTTCTTTGAACAGCTGTGGAATTACAGGAAGAGAATCTGGGCAAATGTCATCTCATTAGAAGACATGCAGGATGTGTGGCTGTCATTTAGCATAAATTAAAACCTTGGAGATTAAATTGCCTGCTATCCCCAGGCACACACTGAGGAACATCTCAGCAGAGTTTTCACTCTGCTGATGTATAGCGGAGCCATCTTTTTGTTTAGAGAGTCAAGAAAAAAATTGTCTTAATCATGGAAAACTTGTGAAATTGCCATATTTTGAGTATTTGTTGTAATATGGGTGCCTCTTCTCCATCTTTGGCTTTGTGTCATTACTGAGTTGGAGTTTTTTAAACTATGACCCTAAATCATACTGTCCTTACCCCTTGAATACTATAATCACTCTTGATGTAGAGAAGGAGGCTCAGCAAATGGGCCTAGAGCTTCAAGGTTTCTCTTCAAGGGCGTTATCAGTAGTCTCTTGGCAAAGCAGCTCATGGCTTTCCTTCTGATGATGGTGCCCAAGTGGCTCTGTAGTTTAAGCAAATAGCTCGGCAAATGTATTTCTAGGCGGCCATCCTCTACGCCATTCCCCGAGCACCAGTGTCAGAGAAACATAGCACGTGCCCCCTGGTCAAAGGATCTGATATATCCTCCTTTATCCTCCTTCATCCTCCAGAGCCGGCAGTTTTCAGTAAATGTCCAGTGCTACTGATGCAGGACCTGCCCTTTCCCCCTTTCCCCACTGCTGAGGTCCTCACAAGGAATCCCAAAGGGCAGCGGTCAAGGCTTTGCAGGTAACTAAAGCTGTACACACCAGAGGGCCCAGCTCTGCCTGCTCCCGGTTAAGCAGGGAAAGTGATTCCATGGCTTTTGGTCATAAGGAGAAGGGCCAAGATGGTGCTTAGACCTCTAACCTAACATTCTGCTTGAGCAGCAAAACATCTCGCCTGGCTTACCCGTGAGCTGGGTCTCCATCATGTCCCAGAGGCACAGAAAAAACTCTGTGTCTGAGCAGTTCCTTGTTCTCCTGGGACCATCTGTGCTGAACCTGCAGACCTTCCTCACTCTTTCAGGGGCCAGCCGGCCACCAGCCTGTTTGCCAGCTGGGCCTCCACCCAGCTCCCCCGCGTCTGCGGCAGATGGCCGGATCCACAGCCCGCGTGGTGGCTGCCAGCACCTTCCCCGTGAGCAGGAGATCAGATGGACTCTCACACGTTGCCCTTCCTGGCTCTGATTCGCACTGGATGCCTCAAGGTCAGGGATGGCTGGATGGGAATCGTGGAGACACCTGTCTTTTGATCTGGTTGCTGTGGTTTCTCTTTTCCCGGTGTCCCTGCCGTGGGGGCTCTCCCCAGACAAAAAGCAGGAAAGGAGATGGGCTGTGCCTTTTGGCAGTGCATCGGGGGAAAGAACATGAGAAGGCACTGGAGGGTTTTGTGATGAAGTCCATCTCTTCTTCTTCCTGGTGCCTTGCACTTGCTGATCTTGTCACTGCGTTTTACCAAGAAAACGTGCCCTTTTACCAAGAAACGTGCCGTTTTACCAAGAAACGTGCCCTTTTGCTTGGCTGAGAATTCATTCTTTATTTAATAAACTGTAACATTAAAAGCCACTTAGTTGCGGATGTAAGAGGTTCATCAGGGCAGAGTCACGTCTGCTGACTTTACAAGGGTACATCCTGCCGTGTGATCCACAGCCCTGTGTGAGAGGGTACGGAAGGGGCAGACATAGGCTGCGATGTCATTTTGCCGTGGCTTGTAGCCACTTGTGGTTTTTCACCATTGTTGCTGGATAACATTAAGGAGGTGGTAATACGCTACTTACCCAAGGTTTCTGAAGGCCTCTTTGGCCTCCAGCATCAAAAGGGCTCTCTGTGCCTGTCCTAAGTTGTGTAGCATGGCAGACGAGTAACCTCTCCTTTAGTGCCCTTCTCATACTTCACAGACAGAGAAGAAAGATTATTCTCTCCACTGAATATTTTAATACCTTCTATTTTTATTTCTGAGAAAGTTTGGAGGCTACATTTTCCTTAACAACCCACTGAAGTCTGAGGCCTTCATTCTGTGCTTAACAAATCCTCCTGAACTTAAAAATACCTCCCCTGAGTAAAACCAAAATAAAAACTGAGTACAGTCTTTGGGATTTACTTCCCTTTTTTCTGATTTTCCTACTACTGTCTGTGCCATTTTGCCTTTGACATATTTTTCCATCTGCTGGGTGTTGTAGGAACTTCTGCATTCTTCCTATAACATGTCCATGTGAAGAAGATCAAGGAGCACAAGCAAAGTTCAAAGAAGACTTGTGCTCTTGTCATGGTTTTAAACCCAGCTGAAAATTAAGCAGTCTTCATTGCTATCAAGACTTCTCATAGCTGTGATGCTCAGGGCTAACATCTTGAGCCCAGACAAGTCAAGGTGGCTACAGAGAAGTGGTGACCCAGCTCCTCCACACCCTGCAAGATCAGACTGCAGGCTTGAACTGAGGCAGGCACTGGGAGCATGTCTTCTCCTTCACTGGTGATCCTCCCCTTGGGACCGGCTGGGGCTGTGCAAGCTGGCCCTGGAACGATGAGCTCCTGTAGAGGGTGCTAAAAAGGAAACAGGAAAGTTGTTCTTTCAGCTGTCCCTTATCCTGCAGGAATCTTCCGGATGCACGGCTGCCAGTGGTGTGGTAGGTGTTCCTCTGCTGGGAGGCGAGGTGTTGAACGCCGGCGTGACTGACAGCAGTGGCCAGGCTCTGGCTGCTGATGAGCACCGTCAGTGCCCCTCAGATAATGATGACTTACCTCTTCCCGGATTGCAGAAGAGCAGGCCTCTGAAAAGCTCCACCGCTTGTAAGTAACTGCTCCTTTCAGCTTCAATGACATGTCACATCCATCCTTGAGCTCTTCCAAAAATTCCCTCCTGGGACATTGCTTTCCCCATAACTCGGAGTGACGTGCGTTGGCAAGGGGGGAGACGAGGGTCTCGCTCAGCTCAGTCCTGACGTGTGTGAATGAAAACACTGGGTGGTGGGGGTGGGGTGAGGAGAGGCCTGTGGCAGAGTAAATAAATTGCACCCTGCCTGTGTTATGCCAGCAGGGCTCCAGAGCAGTTCCACGGGCTTTTGTAAATGGGAATTTGCCTCCTCCATCGCTCAGGGCAGTGCTGTCAAACAGTGTTGCCAGGCTTGTGCCTCATCCAGAGGTCTCAAACATTTCCCAAGTCGCCCCACTTCAATTTACTTTCACAAAACGATGTTTGCCTTTTGGGGAGGAGGGGGGAAAGGCAGAAAAGTGAGCCCAGAAAACCCACCGAGAGGCTGTGGGAGAAGGGGAGGGGAGGCAGCAGGTGAGTGGGAAGGGATGGGAGGCTGAGCAAGACAAGGGCTTTCACAACGCAGGAATTCAGGCTGTTCCCCCCTCGGCTCCCCCTCACACCCTTGTTTGAATTTAGCATGTGTCCTCCTATGGCGTCGTAATTACTAAGATTACCAAATGAATCTTTGCTTCTGTACACACCGGGCATTCAGCGGAGCTCTAATAGTTGTCATTAAGTTTTCAGGGAGGTGGGAGAAGATAGATTGAATGCATGCACTCCAGCGCTGCGCAGAGCCCATTGATGGCTGCTGAGTAATGATTTTTTTCTAATTGGTGGAGAGCAGCGGCCCTAATGGATGGAGCCTCTCTGTGCATTTGCACCGTCTCCTCAATCAATAACCCTCGCTGTGCCTGGCACGGAGGAGTTCCTGAAAGCCCCTTTGTAATAATGGATTGCTGGAGGTTACGCAAACCGCTGTCTCCCGCTGAGTCAGCCCTCTGTCAGGCACCTCTCGCTTCCCTGGGCCCCAGCTTTCCAGACGGGACACCCGCAGCGGGGCCCTCGCCTCGGGTCCCTGCCCCCGTCCCATGGCCACCGGCGCCCCGCCGCTCCCCGGCTGCGGGCAGGGTTTTGTTGCCTGCAGAGCCCGAGCTGGCTCGGAGGAGCGGGAACAGCTGGGAAGCTTTTTATTGGCTTTGGCTTGGGAAGTTTGGCTTTTTATAGGAGGCTTTGTGGGGGTTTCTTTCCCCCGCTCCCCGTCTCTCATCTTCTTAAAGAAAAATCCACGGGTCAGATGCCAAGTATCGAGGCTGGAATCACAGAGAGGTCAGGCCGTGCCAGGCAGGGCTCTGGACTTGGCCAGAGCAGGAGCCCAGCTCAGAGAGAGCAAGTTTGACCACCCATTAACCACCAGGAACGCACAGGCTGTTTGCATCCTAGCCCTCAACATCCCCCCAGCTCCTGCTTTCTTTTTGAGGGATGACATGCAAGTGAGAGCCACGAGACAGCTCTCAAAATTCAATCTTGCCAGTGCATTTCCAGGAGGCAGGCAGGGCTGGGGGCAGAGATGAGAAATGGGATGTTGTAGGCAATCTTAAAAGGGATGCCTCAACACTGAGATCAACAGCTCAGCCCTCTTCTTCCCCACACAAGAGAGCCTTTTACTGGAGAAAAAGAGGGGATTTCCATGGTTTGATGAGATTTACAGATGGCTGAGACTTGGTTTCTTCACTGTTACTCTGCTTCAGCTCTGTGTCCTCACAGCCCACGGCAGGGCATTTGAGTGGCAGCCTGTTGTCACTGTAAACTCTACGCCCCCCAGGAAAGCTGCCCATTGCTGGGACCTTTCAGAAGTGCACCTGCCCTACTTGTGTGATCCAGACCCCCATAACTGAAGGGTCCCAAGTGCCCTGTACAGGTTCTGCTCCTGTTGGCTTTCTAGCAAGGTTTTTACATCTCGTTGTGTACGTTGTACATGTACCTGGGCTTCACCCAGCTGCACAACCCAGGCCATCATCCACCCCAGTCTCTGGAAGGGACATTACTGTGGGGCAGGAGGGCTTGGGACTGCCCAAATTGCATGGCTGGCTGCTGTCAGTCCCACTTTGAATGTAGACAGTCTGGATTTCCTCCAGCATTGAGGTAACTGGCATTTTCTGTTGTCTTCTCCAATGTTGTGGGGTACTCATAGCTTGTAATGGTCTCCAGTCCTTCTCCCTGAGATCAAAAGTGAATTTAAGGTCTGCCCCCAACTTGCTTTAGTTAAAAGCTGAAAACACAAAAGGGTAAGGTAGGAGAGTTGATTTTGCTGGTAGGGAGGATCTGGCCTCAAAACTTCATACTGAGCCCCAGGCTGAGTCCCTAGAAAGTGGCTCTTTGGGTCTGGGTGGCAGAGGGCATCTCAGGATGCGAGCAGCGTGATCTGCTGATCCCTCCAGGGCTCAGGGCATAGCAAAGAGCAGGTCCCAAAGGACCTGCATCACCCCAGTAGCCTGGGAACCTGAGTGGGGGCAGGAGGGTGATGTGGGACTCTGCAGTGAAACCTCATGTCCTTGCTTGGCAAATTACCACTGGAAAACATCCCCCGGGATGGGCTTCAGCAAAGGCTGTTTCTGTGTTGCCAGGTACACCTTAGCTGCAGCTGAAGAAGTGGCAAGTAAAGGGTTGTAGAGGAAGAAATATATTTTCTTGGTTGATATCCTGGTGAGGGAAGGACTATGGAATTGTTTTAGGAGGTGGAAGTACGATTCATCCTCATTGTCACTCCTGACTCTCCGTCTGAGTGCAGTGAGTGATTTTCTCTCCCTTTCACAGGGGCAGTCAGTCACACATAAGCTACTTTCTCACTGAGCAAGGAATGCCAGAAGGAGAAGGAGGCAGGTGGCCTGGATTCTCAGTTTTTCAGCAGTGCCTCTCACCAGGATGTGCAGAGGTCCAGGCAGGAGCAAGGGGAATTCTTCCAGGATCTGTGTCCACCCCAATTCGCCAAGGCCACAACTCTCCCACCCTTTGTAAGATCATCCCTCAGATTCTCCTGATGCCTGAGATCAGCCCTGAGATGATTTGAGATATATGAACCAGCCTTGTTCAGGGGCCTGTGGCTGCTCTTTGCCAGTGCCCATGTGCCCAAAGTGACAGAGTGTGCACCAGGAGGACAAAGTGGTGAAACCCCAGCCTGGGGAGGGAGAGAGGGGGACAAAAAGAAAGAAGGGGCCAGAGAGGTTCTTTTGTAGAGCACCTGGGACAGAAAGTCTTGGAAGGGAAACGAGAGTGATGGTGAGGCAGAGGTGCAAGAGCTGAAGTGTCCCAGGCAGACACCCACAGCAGAGAACAGCATGTTTCCTCCCCGCTGCTGCCTTGTGAGTGAGGGAACTCCCCAGCCATCAGCAGGGAGGGACTTGTTCAACAGAGACTGGAGACAAGATAGACCAAGGCAGGCTTACAGAAAATCTGGGTGGAAAGTTTAGAGGAAAGAAAGAAGAGTTATTTTTTTCTGTCTCTTATGAAGATGTTTTAGAATCCTTTTGTGAGGGTTATTATCACTTAAGCAAAGGGGTAGGCAGTGTAGTTTGAGCTGGAGAAGGAAGCTGTGCCTGGGGCAGGGGGACTGGAGCCCTCAGCAGAATCCTGCCCCTGCAGGATAGGGGGAAATATAGAGAGCACTCAGGATTGCTGCTAAACAAGGCTCCCCAAAGGGAAACTAGGAAAATCTCCTTAGCTGGCAGAGAGGAGAAGCCAAAGCAATGGCAAAGGATCAACACTCAGGAGCAGGATTTGGCCCAGCTGTCAGTCCTGCCTTGCCAATGCAGATGGTGGCAAAGGGAAAGGATTTGTCTCGATCACTCTTTGTCACAGCTGTGTTATCAGTGTATAAATTAAATATACAGTTTTCAGGGCTGGACCATGTTTCACCTGTGGTACAACCAATGAGTGGATCAGGGCAGCCACTGCCCCACGTCCTGTCACAGCCACAGAGTTCCTGGCAGTGGGGCCGGCGGTCCCGCAGCACAACTGTGGCATGTCAGAGCACAAGATCACGGGGCCACAGAGCAGCCTGAAGGCATCCAGCTGTTCATTTATGCTGCTGCTTCTTCACAATCCACTTACTAGCAGGTGTCTCATATAAATCAAACCGGAAATATTTCCATAAACTCTACTTTCTGCGTAGTTTTGGAAGCAGAGGAAACCTTTGGGCTCATCCAGGAGCTCTGGTGAGGGGTATTACAATGGCTCAGGTGGAAGTGTTTCCTGTTTTCCTGCAGTGCCTACCTGCCTGTCTGAGAGGCAAAGTCAGCACACAAAGCAGTGCCAGATGCCCTCCCTTGCTCATGGACATAAACTTTTTTTCTCTGTTTATTTGCAATCCTGCTTAATCTAGAGGAAATCATCTTCATTTGGGAAGTATAGCTTGCTCTTCATTTACAAAAATCACAGCCTTCTCACCCGCACTTGTGATTTCTCACCTGCCCTGACATCTCCTCAGGGACTCCAGACCTGTCCTCTGCAGCTTTTTTTCCTGACTCTTCTCCATGCTTTAGGAAAACAATGCCAAGCAAATCAGACAAACCAGGATCTTCCCAAACTGTCCCTATGAACAAGCCCATATTGCCATAATTTCCACAGAAGAGCTTACAATGAGTGACGTGAGAATACCCATTGCTATTATTTAAAAGAAAAAAAAAAGCCATGCAACAAAAAAAAAAAAAAAAAAACAAAAAACAGGAGCTGTCTGAAAGAAAATTGTCACAAAGGAAAGGAGCGAGGGCTCAGTTTCTCTGACAATCAGAGTGATACAGCTTGCATGAGAATTTATTTCAGTATGCTTCTTCAGCACACGCCAGACTCCCAGGAGGGTGTTTCAGATCTCATTTCCTAACTTTCCTGATTGGAACTGAGGCTTGCATTTACTCGGCTTTTTCATTTTACGCTATCCTTCGGAGTCTTGCTTGATTTCTTACAACCTCCCTGCCTGTTGTGCCTCACCCTCTTCCCCAGTCCCCTCGCCACGGCCCAGAGAGACAAGAAAATACAGAGGACACGCCAATGACGGCAGCTCCAGCAAACTTCAGTTAATTCCTGCCCCTCTCCCAGCAGGACACTGTCCCGTCTCAGAGGCATGACCCAGCCCATGGCTATTTACAGCAGTCAAGAGTTCAGCTTGTTTTCCCAAAGCAAGTTCTCATTATAGCTCAGGGTAAAGGCTCCCTAAGAAAAGCAAAAACATCTCTTCCATACTTTCCAGCTCTGGTAAAAACAGCTGAACTGGCCCCTCTGATGGTCTCCAGAGCCTCCCAGTACATGGAGTTATAGAGTCATGAGAGGAGCCAAGGGATAAGGATCCTGGGTGAGTTTTGGAGGCACTCTCGCACACGCAGCAGCTTTTAACTCTTTTAACAGAACCACTGGCCAAAGAACTGCAGCATCCAAGGCCCACAGCTGGCCTGAGAGTCTAGGTCCTGGCATCGCATCCCGCTTTCTCCCCATGTTACTTTAATATAACACAGGAAAATTTCTTCTTCCAAATGCTGTTTCAGTTCAATCTTGCTTCTTTCGAGCTTTTTTCAGCTGATGTAGGAATACCACTGGTTTGGAGCAAGAAGATCCCTGTGTTTGATTACACATCTTGGAGCAGGAGACCAAAACGGTATTTAATAAGCCACCACCTTTGCCAAAAGCAGCATAATCAAATCCTGTGAAATGGGCAATTGCTGCAACGGAGATAGCTTGAGCTGGTGTGCTGGCACAGCGACAGCTGCTCGCCTCTTGGCTACTGCCGAGCCAGGTTCAAGAGCCTGAACACAGCTCTGAGCTCTGGCAGCGAGTCTCAGAGGCACTGCACGCTCAAGCATCCCAAGGGCAGCAAACCCCCCTTGCATCAGCGCCTGCCACCCAGTCTGCAGAGCGGTTTTGCATCAGCTCCAAGAGCAAGAGGCAAAAGAGTGAGCGAGAGAGAGAGATGTTCACTCAAACTGGCAGCTGCCTTTTGTTTCACGATGGCAGCTGCCAGCAAGAGACAGGCAGGGCAAGGGAAAAACACACAAGAGCAACACGCTAGATGCAAAGCATATTACACGCTAGATTTAAAATAAAATAGCATGCATGAGGGGTAAATATTCAGCATAATGCATGACGACTCAGCCCCGTCATTCTCCTTCCATTTCCTAGGAGCTGTGGGACTGGATCTCCCAGGGCGGCGTTGGCCATCCTGGAAGAAAAGACAGGGCCAACACTCAAATTTTATAAGCAAAGGAAGCAAGTGCCTAAACATTGCCTTTTTTCATCCGCTCGAGACAGGTGAAAGGAGAAGTATCACTTCAGTGGAGAAGGGTGGTCTGTGGATGATCCTGTACAGTGGGCTTGTTGTTTCTCTCACTTCTGACAGCTCGCTTGCTTCCTCTCCTTGCGGGACTTTATTTCAGTCAGTTTGATGTTTTTGGCAGGGTGATGGCTTTGGAGCCTGATCCCCCCTCCTCTGCAGAGGCAGTGCTGGCAGCAGTGCTGCACGTCTTTCTCCTCCTCCACCTCAGCCTCCCAGCACAACGCTCCCAGCACCACCTCCTGCACCAGGGGAAGCCCTTTGTCACACCAGGATCCGCTGTCCAACAGCTGCCAGGACCTGGGCAATGCTGAACAAGGTCTGTTCCTGCATCCTTCAGGGTTGAAGCATCCTCCCTGGTCCTTGCCTCCTCATCCACCCCAGTGCTGTTCCTCAGACAGGCATGCCAGCAAGGGTGGGCACACATTTCCCACCCCTTCCCAAGTGCAGAGTTTGACAGCACAGGGAATCTGTCTCTGGCCTCCCTGACACTGCAGCAAAAACACTTTGGCCGCGTGGCACTCACTCCACTGGTTTGAATTTATTTTAATGGTTCTGACAGGCCAACTTTGTACCAGCAGCTTCTTCTGCCAGATCAGATATTGTTTACCCACCCTACTTTAACTTTATGCCATGTTCAATATCTCCTCTCCACACCAAGCTCACTTGATGCCAGATCAGGTATCGCCTGTCCTCCCCCGGCCAGCGCAGAGCACAAAGCTGGCATGTGTTCCCTGTCGTGCACTCTGGCTAGTTCAGCAGAAATGTGAGCACACGCCTGCACCTGATCCGGGGCTCTTCTTCCTGCTGAGTGCCCTGGTGGTGCACGGACCTCGGGTTCACTGCCGGGGGGGAACAGCCCCGCCACGCTCCGGCAGCTGCCAGCAGCACCCGGCGCACCGTGCAAGCCCAGCCAGAGCAGCCGGAGCGCCTGGTGGCTGTAAAGGTGATGCTGGGACACTGGCAAGCCGCGTCTGGACTTGTAAACACCCTGGTGCATAAAGGGAAGGGGAAAGGGGAAAGGAGAGAGGAGGCGGGGCAGGAACAGGAGGGGAAAAGCAGTGCTTTTAATCCCTCACGTTAAAAGGACAGTGAGGTAAGCTGATGTTTACCTCAGTTTGAATTCAAGCTGCTAGCCCCCTTTAAAAATAAATAAGTAAGTAAATAAATAAATAAATAAAAGCAGGTTACTGTGGGTTTTTTCTGCCGGAGCTAACTCAAGTTAGTCAAGTCACACTAAAAAAAAAAAAAATCCTCTTTTCTTTATTTATGTGTTCTGCTCAGGGAGTGTAAACGTACCTGAAACGGGTCTGGGCTCCTTTTTATGCAAGGAAATAATTCAGAGGAATCCAAGAAACCGGGACTTTTTTGCATGAAATGGAGAGAAAGATACATATTGTCTGAGAGCAAAGTGACTCTGAATGTGGCCACGGAGATAAAATGGGGGGTTCAGCTCCTGCATGCAAGAGTAGCATTTCTCAAAGACACCTTCTTTCTGTTTCATTTTCTTTATGTTTATTTTAAATGAAGCTCTTTTCTATCTCCCTTTTTTAGGTTTTAATCTTTGTATAGAATACATTCTGTGACCGTGACAGAGGGAAAGCAGCAGCGTCCTTCCTCCTCTATGAATGTGTTTAGAAACAGTAACTGATCAAAGTCAGCGCCGTGTGAGCCGCGGCTGAGTTACTCCTCTTGCCACGCGTTCCCGGTTTTGACAGACTGCATCGTTTGGTGTGTTGATGTATCAGGATTTCATACACTATGAATATTCACGGCGCATATTAAATTAACCAGGTGAGAAAATACAGGTTTGTTTTGCATGTTAACTCTGTGTTAACGCTGCCCCTAAGTGGTTAAGTTGGTTTATTGCAAGTTAATTAGCCCTCATTTTGGGCAGTTATTTATTTATTTATTTGCGGAAGACTGTCGTGGCTTTTTCTCTTCCAGCTTCATGCCTAGACCTTGCCTCTCCATCTAGTCTGTGTTTGCATCCTACTCTGTGTGGGTTTCACAAAACTGCAACATTCACAGTCAACTCAGCTTGGAAGACACTTGCAGAGGAAAACACGGATGCCTACTACACATTTATTACTCAATCCAAGCAAGGCTGTGATCCTGTTAGCAGGCTCTTCTCCCTCCGCTCGTTTTAATTAGCATTTCAAGGGATGCTTGGTAGTGCAAGCTGGTGAAGTTACGATGGGCTGCCTTTCGCATCTTTCCTCCTTCATCAGCGTGCCACTTCACGAACATTTCATCACCCAGGCAAGCCTTTACTCAACCGTGATATATACTCAAGCCTTGATATTCACTCTCGTGTTCCCATCCTTCTGCATGGATCCATGCAATGTGCCAAGATCACACGTTCTCCTCTCGGGGCAGCTGGTTGCAGTTGGAGAGGTGTGTGGGTGTGGGCACACTGAGCAGAGCAGCTCGAGCTTACAGTGCTGCTTCCAGGCTGTGGCTGGGGAGCTCGGCTCTGCTCCCCAGTTTGGTTTTTAGTTACCAAACTCCCAGAGAAGTGGGGTGACCATTATGACACCTTCAAAGCTGATCTTCATTTCTGAAGTTCTTCAGCTCCTTTTGAGATGGTGTGGAGGAAGAGTGCACCCTGATGCTGACCCTGCCTCATCCTCCTCAGGGGTTGGGGTCCAGCCAGGCAGGGTTAAGCCAGCAGCAGGCAGAGTGCTTTGCACACTGGGCTTGCATCTCCAGAGACCTGGAGGTAATTCACAGAGCAGTCTCTCGCTGAGGAAAGCAAACCTGGTCAATATTGCAGTAGCAGATGCCTGCACGCCTGCACTGCACCAGGCAGCAGAGCTATCCATCCCTGCTCAGCCTGTGTTGGCAGCACAGGGAGAAGAAAGTGAGGAAGAGCAGGGGCAGTGCAGCACAGGATACCTGCATATATTGGCAGAATCTCTCTGGTGATTATCAGCCTCTTCTTTCCATAAGCTCTAAAATAAGAGCATTAAAAAAACTGAAGAACAGTGAATCTTAAGTAAGTACTCCAGTCTTTGGCAGAGAGCACAGGCTGCTTTTCCATCATGCCAGCACTGCCCTTCACCTTGAATGAGCAACATTTGTCTCCTTTCCCCTTCGCTCTGGAGAGTGCAGCCCGGAGTCCGGGGAGGCTGCCTGGAGCTCGGAGCAGCCAAACGCCGCATCCCTGCAGCACATCCCCGTGCCGGGGCTCGGAGGGAGCCGCCTGGCCTTTCGAAGTAGGGGCTGGGGAGCGCGATGGGGGCGATCCGTGCTTTCCGCGATGCCCTGCTCCTGCCGCGGAGCGCTGCCTCCATCCCGGCCTTGCGCAGCGCGGCTGGACGCGGAGTTAAGGAGTCCGGACACCGGGATACGAAAGGAGCCGTGGCGGTGCGAGGGGAGCTCGCTCTTCTCAAAGGGGCTTTGGGAGGCCAGTGACGGTGGCACGTTTATAGGGTCCGTCTGCTTCTTAAAAACCTGCCGCCGCATCTCCTGGGTGCTGTGTTCTCGGCCGGAGCCGAGAAAGTCTGCATGAAAACTCAGGGGCTACCTTAAATACCCCTAACTAAGCCTTCTTAAAGCTCCTATTAAAATACGAACACCGCAGTCAAGACGGCCGGCTGGAGGTCTGCCCAGTGGCCAAATAAATCAAAGTATTCCAGATATCCTGTTTGCAAGCGCCCATTAAAGCCTGACAACTGGCTAATACCAAAGGCAGCGTGGATCCGAAAGATACAAAAAACGTGACCCTTCCTGCAAAGCAGCCCGGGTTTATTTCTTGCTTTTTCAAAGCAGGGCTTCGCTGCTTTAATACCGTCCTCTTCCCAGGGGCTGCAGAAGAAGGTTGCTGGTGGCCCAGGGAGAGGCTCGGAGTAGCTGGGTTGGAAGGACTGTGCAGCCACAGCTCCTCACACCCCCAGCCACCAACCAGCCTCTGCCAGGGACCTCCCTGCCCAGGACCGTGGCTCAAAGCCCGGTGCCAGGGTTCAGGCCAGCATGAAAAACAGCCCTTTATCTGCATTTGCTGCCTTGATGACGTCCGCAGGCACATTCTGGGCTCTTTATCTGTTTTCTGAAATAAATTAATAAATAAAAGACAGAGAGGCTGGAAATAAGGACGGAGAAAATGAACAGATTTTGATCTAGTAAGCAATTTAAATCTGGGCTGGCAAGCTGCGTTCGTTCATTCATTAATTCTGCCGTGTGCTCAGAAAACCCCAGCAGGACTCTCTTCCAGCGCGAGAACTTCCGACTGTGAAATAAACCCCGCGTAACCAGATTAGCCATGAGGTATGTATCAGCCAGGCCTTAGGCATTAATTCAAGCATACTTTCCCGGCACTGTACATTGCCAGAGCCTGATTTCTGGATCAGGTGTTGCTCGCTGGAGAGTATAAACTCCCTGAAGTTTCCTGTCTTCCACCTCTCCCTGTATTGCTGTTCCTTGCTCAATAAATAAAAAAATATTGTGATATGTACTGTCAGTGAGTCTTGATTCAGCAGTTAATAGCAACATTATCAATACCTCGTCTTTCAGCGTCACATAACTCAAAAGTGGCTGAATGGTTTTGTTCTGGCATTACGAAAATTAATCACTTTGGGTTTAGCCCAAGCAGAGAAAATCTCACCTTAAAACTTCAGCATTCGTAGATTCAGAATATATTTAGCGTGCAGAAAGTGATGGGCAAGATAGAAATCTCTGCATAAGCTTAGTGCAGTCTTCCACCTCGTAAGTCTGTGCTGTACTGAATCACGAGGTGATTACTGCCTGTATGAGTGACTTCAATTATAGTATTATCGTGTTATTTATCATTTGATAAATGAAGTGGGACGGCAGCCTGTTTGCGTCAGGCGCTGTACAAACATTCAGCTGTGCTCAGACAAGATCCTGAGGACTATCCATAAAGTCAATGGGACATGAGTGGGAATCTTCAGACAAGGATCCCCTTCCATGAGCTGCTGTAAGAAATGCTGTGGTCTGGCTTGCCAGCGAACTCCTGGTTCTCTCTACGTGCTCCTGTGGGCTGAACACAGATCAGTCAATGTAAAGTCGATGCTAAGTCTGTTTGTACAAACATTTTTAGAAGTGGAGAGTGAGCAGGCTTGGGTTGCTTGGGATTCTTTTGAAAAAGACAAAACCTTCAGCTCATCTGGGTCTCAAACATTTTTATTATTATAGCCATATAAAGTATGGTTTCTGACACAGTTAAAATTAATGTATTGTCTCCACTACAATTTCAATACTTTATTCCAATTCCAATACTTTATTTGCTGTGGGGAAATCTAATACATGATAATGGTAAAGCTTCAGTCATGAAGAAAGCTGGGATGATCCTGTGGGTACCAAGTCATCCCTTCTCTCCTCACAGAGACAAATGTTAAAACAAAACTTTGCCACTGAGTTCTCCACTCTGTGGAGAAGCTTGGGCTGTCAGCACCTTTGGCATACCAGCTCTGAAGATGAAAGTCTTTGACTTCCCATTTATATGAGTCTGGGACCTTTCCAATATATCAGCCCAATTTCATATTTTTCAGGGAATGCCTTTGCACACAGCATGTATATGTGTTCCTGCTATCACTCTGAAGTGTGGGAAAGTCACTGGCCCAACCAGTTCCCAAACTTTCACTGAACTGAAATTTGGAAACACAAAGAATTCCTTCAGTGTGGCCTGCAAATCCCACCTTTTGAATTGGATCTTGGTATGGAAAGTTCTCACCAAGACAGTTTTTCTCTGGTGACATTCATCCATTCAAGAGCCTCGTCACAGAGAACAGGGATGAAAACATGCACAAGCTGCTTTTTTTCTTTTCTCTCATCTGTCCCAGTCAGAGAAGAAGGTTCACAGGCTGGAGAATTTAGCTTCGTCAGAGTCCTCCAATGCTATTTATCAAGTTTTAGTCCAAATAATAGCTGTGAAAATGTTTGATTTGTTAGCAATGAAAACGCTTAGCTGACATTGATTTTGGAGCTACATGTTGCTGAATATAAGCTGGTGCTTTTGCTCCTGAGCCATCGGATGAAATGCAAGAGCATGCTCAGATGCTGGCTGAGATGAGAGTCTCCAAGGTGCATGTGTTAACACTGCAGTGAAGAAAGCAGCCTCATCCCACAGACTTTAAAGAATACACGTGGCTTTTTAGTTCTTAGACAACCGTGAGCATCGTCTTTTCCTATACTAATATATTCTGTTTTCTGTTTTCACAAGACTTCAAGGGACAGTGAAATTGCTTCAAACCAATTTCATCATGTGAAAAAACAATTAACAGCGTTTCCAGGAGAGGAACATTCTAGGTATTCATCATGGATTCTGCAGTCACAAACAGTCCACAGGCACTTTTCCCTCTGACAACAGCATTTAGTGTTATATATTGTATAATATCCTGTAATTCTAACTTTAATTTATAAATCTTTATAAATTCTGTGGGCAAGGGACACACAGGGGCTTTTTGTTCTGGAATATATATGCATTTGGTAGATAAAAGCCAAAGAGCTTTCTAACATCAGACTAGATCCCTCTGCCTGTGCTGAAGTTAAGTCATACTTCAAGATTTCTTTTTCTGAAGTTTGATAGGATGAGCTTCTCCACAGTCTCCTTCTAGAGCAGGTTGGACATGTTGCAAATCATTCTTCCAGACATTTTTAAACCCTTTCCGCTTTCACAACAGCTGTTGCAAAGCAGACAAAGAGGGGAGAAGGAACTAAACCCCTCCATTGCCTACTTTATCTCCTCTCCTGAGCCCTGCCCAGCGCAATGCAGGAGCCGCTGTTTGCATGATTCTCAGCACTCGGGTCCCTGCACCGATGCTGCTCCTTGTACGAGCAGGTGTTTTTTTGAAATCGTAGCACATGTCCCTCTCAGAGCTTCTACTTTCAAATATACAGTGTCCTTGCTCTGGAAATGTGACCAAATGCTTTCTTTCTCCTCTTACCCTTTCAGATCTATCCAGGTGCTGTAAGTTCACTTCATCAAGGGATCCAGGTGCTCTGCAGAGGTGGCTGATATCTCACTCTGTTCACTGTGCCACTGGATTTTTTTCCCTGACACACAAGTCAAAGTTCACTGATTTCAGCAGTCAGAGTGGTGCATAGAAGAGCAGAATATGACTTTGTTCTTCTAGACAGATGTAAACAAGCTTCTTGCTTCTTCTGCTGCAAGGCTCCAAGGCTTCTGCTGCTGCAAGGGTAATGTGTCTCACGCATCCGCCACTTCAGATCCGCCACTTCAGCTCTGCAGTCCCCTGGACTTCAGTCCTCAGATGCAAACACAGCAGTGAAGGTCCAGGTTACAACTTTCTTTATGACTTCTGCTCACAATGTGGCTTAAAATATGGGGAACCACTAAGTGTCATTTTCTGTACTCAGGCTGATTTCTCGAGCTCCCCACCAACAGCAGAGACTTTAAGTGCAATGGCTCAGAGCTCTGGCAGAACATGACACAAACCCAAACTCTCGTTTCAGCTCATACCTGAGGACCAGATTAACTCAAATCTGTGTCTCAACACTGCTAACACATCCCACAGACCGCAGCCCTCATCCACAGCCCCAGGCTCTGTGTGTCATTTCCTTGAAGGGTAGATGGGGACAAAGTGTTTACACTTTGCAACCCCACACTACAAATTTTACTGTGGTTGTGCAACAGCAGGAAACACCACAGAGCCAGCAGAATATTTCAAAACACATTATAAGTGACAGAATAAACCCTTTTTTTTTTTTTTACTGGATCAGAATGAAGTAAGATGGGTATTTCAGTTGCTTACACAGACTGAAACCACAAAGATACGCACCAAAACTGTTAGCTTTATCCTTAAGACTTTACAATGTTTCAAGTTCTGAAGAGCTCTGGAGAATCCACATAGATCTCATCTCCTGGTATATGGTTTGCTTGTGAAAACTTCACTTTGGAGCCAAGAGAGGTAGCCAGACATGTCCTGCATCCTAGGCTAATTGTACGAGGCTATTATTTATTCCATTCAGTAAGTCTGCATCTGGTAGTGATGATTGCAAAGCCTATAAGAAGGCTGATACTTCCTAGCAAGTGACATTTTTATGGTTAATAGAAACTGTCACAGAAACCACTTGGAGGGGGGATATGTACAGGCTTGATTTTCAATTTAACAGTAAAACACTCCAGATTAGAATTAGATATCATGACAAAATCCTTCATCCTGTAAATTTCCAGAATCCAAGTAGCAGTGGCTCTGGGAAAAACTGTGATAAAACTAGAAGAAAAGTTTCTCATTTGGTTTTGACATCCAGTGTGCCTGAGATCATGTCTTCTCTGTCAGTGATACTGCATTACAAATGTGCCTGCTCTTTCATTTCTGGCTGTTGTATTAATAACAGGAAGTGGTCCTTCTTGTAGGCCACGACTCCTTGGGCAAGAGGCAGTGCAAAGATGGAAGAGAAAAATGGGCGTCATACCAGGGAAATCACAGGCAGCATCAGACCTACAGTGCTGCAAGATCCTGAGTCATCCCAAGACCCTGAAAACACAAACAATTCACCAGCACCTAGTGGTGCTCATACCATCAGTCTGCTGAGATGAGGACACAAGGGCTGATGCCATGGGCAAGGATGTCTCTACCCAAAAATTTTTGTTCCTGGTTTGGAGTAGCTGAGACATCTGTAGTGTTTCTGCCACTGATCTCCTGATGAATGCCACAGCAGCCTCAAAGTAGTTTTGTGGCTACTGCAATGGTCAAAGGACATAGGTAAGACAAAGTCTGTGTGTAGAGATAATATCTTTTTAAAGACCAACTTTATTAGGTGGGAAAATTAGACCAGCCTCTTCTGGGCACAGAAGTTCTTCTTCAGGACTTCAAAAGCCATTTCTTGAAATGCCTCTAAATAAAAACCAATCAGCACAAATGACCAATATCCTCCTGACTGTTAGAGCTCAGATTTTCCCTTCCAGTAAGGAACAGAGTCCAGGTCAGTTTTGTACCATCCACCCTTCAGAAGAGCCTGTTGTCCCCCAGCAAGTGCTGAGGTGCTTCCAGAGAGCCAGAGGGGTTCTGTCTCTGAGCCATGGGTCTCCATTCTTCCCCTGTTACATAGGTGGTCCTGGTCTGCCTGACAGTGCCCTCCTGCCTGGCTGGCTGTAAGATCTTATTCTTTTTGGGCTTCCCCCTTGCATGACATGGAGGTAAGGCCTTCTTTCTGCCCAGCATTGTCTTTCTCATGGAGCCGGAAAAGCCACAGCACCATGGGACAGCGTGTTTGGGATGCAGCATGCTCATGAAGTGAGGTTATATCCCAATTTGCAAGGGTCCCACTACCACCCTCCCATGGAGGAGGCACATCCCCTGGCTACTCCCTTTCGGTTGGGCTCTCCTTCCAGCAGCCAGAACAAATAACCATTTCAACAGCAGTGACACTGTACTGTACATCCCCCTGCAGCCCTTGCCAAAGCACCAGTCACACGCTGTTTACCACAAGCCGGAGAATTCACTCAATCTGGCCTATTTTGAGTCAAACAGGGCAGTTCCAGCTCTTAGGAGGACAGCCCTGCCAGCTGCCCTCCCTGTTGCACAATAGGGAGAGGAAGGGGACATCCATCTCCAGAGCCCAGGCTGAGAGCGGCCGCGGCAGCGTGTGCAAGGAGACAGGTGGCTGGTGGGGAACCACAATGGAAAGGCAATTGCACGGCACCTCTTACACAGTACAGGCACGTGGAGAAGGCTGCGAGCAGCCTGAGCCAATTAATTTCCATATTCCCTTTCAGCCAGGTCTCGAAACGAAGCGTGTTGCATTCAGCGCCGGGACACTCCAGAGGGGAAGGGGGGAAGAAAAGAAAAAGGAAGAAAAAAAAAAATGATTCAGCAATCAGCGAATTCAGAGAAAGGGCAGGAGGAATGGGCCTGAAGAGATGAATCAGCATTGGCTTCAGGTGATGGAGGGAAGGAGGCATTTCTGCTCTGCTGATTTGTGCAGCCTGATTGAAGTCAGCCCGGCACTGGCACCGCATCGGAACGGAAACTGCCTGATAGGCTGCGAACGCCGTGAGGGGAAAAATCCAGCAGTCATGCAGACAACGTCTTTATTAAGTACATTTCGTGACCTCCCAGCTGATTAGACATTTTTTTACTGACTTATAGCAGATCTTATAGATGCGGGGGGAGGTGGTGGCGGGACTGTTGTGTGGGGTTTTTTATGTGTATGGTGACGGGGTGTGGGGTAGTGAATTTTAAGCAGGGCTGCATGAAATTCAATCGCTTAATCTTAAATTACAAGCCACTGGCTGCCGAAGCAATTTTTTGAGATGGAAATTCTTCTGATTCACAGATTCCTTTGCCTCTTTTAAGGAACAAATGAGTAAACAAACTATGAAAATGATGTTTGCTTTTTCAGAATTTGCTAGCAGAGAAATATTAAATTTTTCTCTGTGGCATTTGGCAGGGCCTCCTTTCCCCTCTGTAGCAGGTAGCTAGGAGAATATGATTCATGATGAACAGATATGGTTTCCAACACTCCTCTATTGTATAGCCAAGAGATGAGCCTACTGGTTAAAATGTCCTGTGGATGTTAATTAAGGTACACCAGAGATTACAAAACCTATTCCAGTCCCCTTGAAAGCCCTAGAGGAAGCAAAGGGCCAAAAATATTTGTAGAGGATATATCCAATGGTCTGGTAATATGCTAGGAGTCCTTAGTCAGCCAGGTAAAGCCTCCCGGGATTACCCAAGTATTACTCACAGCGTAATTGTCGCAGACCCAAACTCTTCCGTGCCCACTCTCTGGCAACCAAGGTGTTGTAGGAAGAACACTCTTCAAAGAAGATAAATAACCAGGCATAAGTGCTGGAGTGGGTGCTAAGAGGTTCTGAAAACCCAGCCCTGGCTCTCATGCAAGCACCAAAATGAGTAGAGGTTTTTTGGGAAGAGTCACCTGCTCCTCTCTGGGATTTGTGCCTCTGGGAGCAGCACATTTTCCTGCTTCACTTCATGGGGCTGTGATGAGGCCACCCAACACACCAAGGACTGCAGGGCTCTCAGGTGCCCTGCTAGCGGGGCTGCATAAGTGCCACTGGACCAAGCAACCTTTCACGTCAGTAAGGGCAGAGGAGAAGAGAGAAGGTGTTAACTATTAGCACACTCATTCCCTCACATTAAGTCACCAAGAGTGTTCTGAGGAATAAACATCATGAACTGAGTCATTACAGGAGATTTTTGCTCATTTGTTTATTTTCTAGGTATATCAGACCTGCCTGAAACAGTCGTACACAGTCATTATAGTCAAAATTATTCTCCCAAAGAAATAATTACCAAGCAGGTAATCTTCTCTTAATAAATAATATGTACATGATCACACAGTTCCCTATTTTTATCCCCAGAAAAAAAAAAAAGAAAACCCAGGAAAAAAGTCTGTAAAACAAAAGTGGCTTTCCTGTTCCCTCCTCCCCCTTGTTTTGTGAATCAGGACATCCATGCATTATTGAGGCCTGCTCAAAATGGAGCTGCCTTTAAAGCAGAGTCTCTGTATTGAGGATTACGTGTGGATTATTGCTGAGAGATCATTCAGAACCGGAGCTAAGCATTTACCCAGAAATCATTCGTAATACCAGTTGCCCCTTATTTTGGCTAATAGCGGCTGTAAGGACAATTGGATCAGCGCTGTGTACCTGTCAGCTGCGTCGAAATTCCCCACGCAGCCCCGAATTGTGTGCGGCACGATTACCGAGGGAAGCTCGGCGCTGCGCCTTATCTCTTTTGTAAATCCGCTTAATGCGGTGGCTGCCGGATCCCCCGCACACCGCGGAATCAGCACCTCCCGGCACTCCCCCGGGGGGGCTCTGCCTCCACGGGAACCCGCCCAGGGCTGGGGACCACCGCACAGGCAGCCTCCTCGGGAAGGGGGATCCACACCTGGGCAAAGCAGGATGTGGATGCAGGAAAAACCATGTGGAGGGGCGAGGGAGGAGGGAAGGAGATGGAGGGCAAGGGAAAGGCTGCCTGGTGTCCATAATTTCCTATCCATGCTGCTTCCCAGAGGGGCTTTCAGTGCCCCCGGGGTGTAACTCCCCACGAGCAGCAGAAACTGGCCCACCCCCCCTTTCTCCATCTCCTTGCTCAGAGTGAATGGGACAGGTTTCCCAAACGGGGCAGAGGGAATCTGCCCAGGAATGGGTGCCCACCCACACCGGGGATCCCCTCGCCATGAGCAGGCCACATGCCGAGCCCACTCTTTGGAAAAAGCCAACCTTTCCCATGCCACAAAAGAAGGATCGCCACAGACCTCAACCCGCTGCATCTCCCTGCCGCAGCAGCGGGTGTTTTTAAACAAATTCCTGCCTGACTGAGAGCAGGGAGGAGGGGGGATGAAAAAAGGTTCCTCGGGTTTTATCCATTTTGCATGCACATAAAAGATGAACTTCCCTTTGGAAACAAAACGCACAGAGTTGCAGTTTGAAAGGGGCCTCAATTTGGCTTCGACCGGGTGCAACTAATTGCAGTTGCGAGCACCGGCAGGTGTGAGCAGGCAGCTGAGGAGCCTCCTCCCCCCAGCCCTGCCTGCCCTGCCTGCCCCCAGCACAGGGCATGTCCAGGCTGTGTGGGAGCCAGGAGATGTGAGGGACACAGCAGGGGGAACGGGGTGTTCGCCGCATCCGCTCTGCTCCTGCATTTCTGCCACCGCTCTGTTCAATGTCAGCATGGCTGGAGAAGGTCCCAGAAGGCCCTGGAAGGCTCTGAAAAGTCCCAGAAGATTCTAGAAGGCCCTGGAAGGTTATCAAAGACTGTTGGGGCCACCCTGGGACGAGGTGACGTTTGCAAGTGAAGAGCCTCTCCTAGTCTCTCTGTCCCCCAGCTGTGGTTGCACCCTGCCACTGTGTCAGGAGGGGAAATTGCTGCTACAGCAAAACTGCAAACACCTCCGATCTTTTCTTGATTTCTCCCATTCCATGGCCAGGGCGAGGTTGTGTATCCTGTATTTCATGTTGGCCTCCTCTCCACCTGCCCCGAACTGGAGCACACAGGGCTTTCACCACGGGCTGTGCAGGTCCAGGCCGGGGGTCCATGTCCATCCGTCGCAGGCTCCCAAGCCAGCCAGTGTGCTTCCCTTTCGGCACCGGAGCATCACTGATGCTGGGCTGGTTGTTTTCTTAGATGGAATGTCCACATGGGTCTGGCCGCAGATGGAGGCAGTTTCATGGTCTGTCACTGGCGGGCCAGGAGCCATGACTTGGCTCACTGCTGCTCCCCAGGATTACTTCAGAAAGGGGTTGTTTCTTCCTGTTCTGATTTTGGGGTGCTCCTTTCCCTGGCCCAGTTCAGCACAGCACAGCAAGAGGAACACAAAGCATGCTTTATCAGTATCTTTCCTGAAAGCTCATTTTGCCTGCAATGCTTTTAGCAGGGCAGACAATTACATTTGCCATCTTAATTCTTTCATTCTTTTTATGTCTTTAAAGAAGTAACTGAATCACCGAGATAATGCACAGGCTTACATGGAGGGGATCTGTGATCCTGTCGCCCACACCCTTCTCCTCCCACTCTTACCAATTTGTCCCCTTACAACTTAACAGCCCAGGGTATGAAATGAAGTGTCATGAGTCAGTTTGGGCAGGTGCTGCGGGTTTTCTGCATGGTGTCTATGTGCTTCAAGGGCCTGTGAATCACAGGGGTATTCCAAAGGCACAGAAAACTGGTTTGATAGTCTAACCCGAGGTCCTGAGTAATACACACGCTGAAGGACATTTCTGAATTCATTCCTGAATGAACTAGGGCACATCTCTGGCAAGGGGAGGGGGACGAAATCTAATCCTGATTTAAAGTTCTTGGTGATAGTCCCCACAGTCCTTGGTAATTAGTTCCACTGGTTAATTACCCTCACTGTTAAACATCTGCACCTTATTTGTAGTCAAAATTTGTCTGGCTTCCAGCTTCCAGTTGGATCATATTATAGTTGCGTCAGCTAGATTGAAAAGCCTTCTATTATCCCATTTCTGTTCCCCATGTCAGTACTTAGAGGCTGTGATCAAGTCATTCTCTCAACTTTGTCTTCGTTAGGCTAAACAGATGGAGTGTCTTCTCCAGTCTGTCACTTCAAGTCACGTTTTCCAGTACTTAGTCATTTCGTTCTGTGGCCTTTCTTGGATTCGTCCTCACCTCATCCACAACCTTCTTGAACTGTGAGACACATTCATCTTCCTCATCAATCCTCCCTAGATGTGGTGTTCCCTGCGGTTATAGGACTGTGGTTTGTACTCTGCTTCTGGATGCAAGTCCTAGTGTTTGTCTACATTGAAGGACACATTTTTGGGTTTGTGCCCATCTCATTAAGTGATCCTGACCATACTGCCGTGGTGATCCATCCGTTTCACTCCTCAGCGGGTGTTCCCACTGGCAAGGAGTTTTCCTCATACATGGTGGGGCTGGACATGCTGCCTTCCCTTCCCCCTGCTGAACCTCCCCGTTGCAGCACTTTGAAAGGACTGAGGTGGGGGACACTGGAACTGGTGTGAGGATGGGAAAGTCCAGCACTCAGCTTTTGCCTCTGCAGAAAACAGATGTGTCACCTTTTCCATGGCAGTCCATAGTGCCAGCTGGTTTAATTTATCAGTGAAAGAAGTTATCCTTATGGGTGCAGTGGGTGCTGATTTCCCTTCACCACAGTGCATAGCAGAGATACCCTGCCTAGCTTTAAACACGCTGGGTATCGAAAGCACCACTGCATCACAAAGCCCAGCCAGAGCACATGAGCATGTTTCTCAGCAGCTCAGCCCACACAGAGGTGGATCCTATTTCTTCTTAAACAGCACTCAGCTGAGGAATCAACATCTTCCATGGATTCCCAGGGAGCAGTAAGCACGCTATTTATGGTGTGCAAACTGCTGCAAGGAGGGCCACCGAAAAAACATCCAGAGCTTTTTTTTTTCCCCTAAGGGGGACATGGAACAGCTTTCCTTGTGCCCACACACAGGATAGAGCTGGGACTGTGGCTCTGCAGCCAGGTCATTTCTGTTTGCATAACCACGCACAGGACACAGAGGCACACACACCTCAAAAGCACGGAAAAATGCAGCAATACGAGCAGTCCACGGGCATCTGTACCCCTTTCCTGGCTCAGGGAATGTGAGTGCAGTGTTATTTCCCTGTGATTCCCAGAGGCCGTGCACTGAATCCCCTGGCTCATGTCATGGGTGAAATGCCACACGGCAGGGTCAAGGCTTCCAGGTCTCCAGTCCCCAAGCATCTGGTAGGCAGCCAGAGGGAAGCTGAAAGTTAATGCAATACTAGCTCTTCTTCCTTCCTTTTCAACACTAAATTCCCTCTAAACCAGCTAAAGCTTTACTAGCCAACTCCAGCAATTCCTGTACACAGATGTTGCAGGACAACAGAGGAGAAGTAGTGGGCAGAAGTGCTTCTGTGGCAATTGCCCTCACTGGATTTGCCCATCGTTAGCAGTTGCCTGAGGACAGCAGTTACAGGAGCACGTCCTGGCACTGTGCACAGCGCCACTTTCTGCCCATCCTGCTCCTGGGTTGGGGAAACAGCCATGCTGTAGCTGGGGATGACCTGTGTTTTGGGTATTGCACATGGAGCCTAAATTGTGCTGAGCAAAGCCTTGGGACCATCTGAATGAATGGGAGTTTTGCCAGTGATTTCAATGGATCTATGATTTCACCATGACATCTGTCATGCATTAGCTACATCAGTACTGATGTAACAGGGTGAAAACCAAGACCTGGCCTATGCTACTTTAGTCAGGGGAGGAGTGCTGATACCAGTGTTTGGGGGGCAGCCAGACACAGATATGATACTTTCATTTTTGGTTTAACTGCAGCCAGGTTTGGGGATTGTGGGGCTTTAATCATCGTGGTAAAAATTATCCCCCCCCCCATCAAAATAGTGATACTGGTGCAAAGACATTTGGGAAGCAGACACATTTTTCATGTCACTGTAACTGGGATGTGCGGCCTAATTCACAAGTGTACCCTAACATTCAGTTCTCTATTGCTTACAAAGCACTCTGAACAAAATAAAAGTACTATGTTGTATCACGACCACATGGACTGAAACATTATTTTTATACCATGAAATATTATTTTCATACCATAAAATAATGTTTTAAAAAGCAATGTAAATAATTGATCACAGAGATCTCAATAAAATTAACCACAAAAAAAAAAATCAGACTAGTCTTTGCACAATTCTAATGTATACCCCAAATATCTGGACTTAATGACAGAAGCCTGGTAAACATTTCAGCTGTGAAACAGAAAAAAAAACCCATGGTTTGAAAATAGCTTCTCCTTTCTGTATTTTTTCTTTCTCACAGTCCAAATAACAGTGAAAAAGAACGCGATCCAATTCCCATAGGTCTCATTAATGAACCTGCAAAGGGAATGTGCTGGAATAGCTGAGGGCTCTCACTCCATTTAAAACACGTAACAAACCCAAAAATCACTTATCTCCGCTGTTTTCAGGATATACAAAGTTTGTGTTCAGGACTGTGAAGCTGCAGATTTCTGGCACAGACAAAATGCTAAATCTTCCAGGCTTCCCACTGCACGCCTTGCCAAATTCTTGGCCCAAAGCCAGAGCCAGGTTCTGCCTGCCCACAGAAGGTGAGGGACCTCCTCTTTGTTTAGCCTCGTTCCTCCCAGCGAGACCACTCACAGCCAGCCGTGTCCAGAGGCTGGTGACAGCTGCCCCAGGGGCTGAACTGCCCCAGGTACTCTCTGCTTCCTTATTGTGCATCCTCCATCCTTCACGTGCTTTCCTGAAGCATATTGACAAAGGTTTCCATATCTCTGCTTAGTTTAGACCTGGGATCAAGAACAGAGGGGTGTGACACACTGGCTGCTCTGCCCCAGCCATGGGCAGGAGATGCTGGGCCTGGGGCACACCTTGGTTTTTCCTTTGCTATGGAGGGTGTGGGAAGCAGTTGCAGGACATGGGCAATGTTGCTTTGGGAACTGCAGCCATTCATCTGTGGGTGTGGGAATTCAAGTTAATCCACGTGCACATGAGCCTCACCTTTCCTTGCAGTGCTGTGTGCAGGTGCAGCCTGAGCTACAGTCTAACTCTCCAAGCTGTTGCATTCTTCTGTCTGTATCAAATTGGCCTTTAGAGCCTATGTAACACTAACATAGTTGATCCAAAATGAGTTATCTGGGTTGGGGATCCTGGCTCAGCACAGCACAAATAGAGGACCAGATGCAAACCTTTACTTTGGGTTCCTGCCACCTCAAATATACATGAGTGGAGCTAATTCTGTTCCAAAGAAAATGAAAATTGTCTGGGTTTTTTTTCCTCCCATGTCCTTTGCATAGTCTGTATTTGTTTATTAAGACTAGGGTTACTCAGGCTTTTATCTAGGTCCTATTTAGGATGACTGAGTTGCTGGGTCCCTCCTGCTTCACCAAGTCCAGTCCCCTGCTCTTTTAGGCAATCACATCTTATAATGCCACTCATAAACTGAACAAGTGCTGTCTAAAGACAAGTTGCATATTTATTTTTCTGTTGTTGTTCCCTCTGCTCATACTGAAAAGATGCTCCAGAACCCCCTGTTTCTATCACGCCTTTTTCTCAGCATGATGGCAACTCCAAATAAGGGAAGGCAGTCCGAAAGGAATAAATAATATTGTGTGGGGAAGAAAAGCAACTAACCTACACATTATCATTAAGCAACAGGACGTGACAGGCAGTGTAATGTTTCTGGTTTTGTTGTGAGTCAGGAAGATGAAGGTCATGTGATATCAGCTCCCTCTGTAGCACAATAAACCTTATTAACATTATAAGATAAAAATAAATATTCAACAATTAAGGGGAAAAAGGGTCACACGTTTGCATCTGCTGGGGATTATTGACAGCAATCTGACATTACCGTCAGCTAAACCCACTGCTCTATTTTGTCCAGAGTTTCTAAAGCCATTATATAGTGATCAGTCTAATAAAGTCTAGATTAGAGGCATTTCTCTTGTGTACAAAGAGATTGGCTTTTGGGTTGCCTTGTGGAAAAGCAGCATTATTCTTAGGGAGAGAAAGGGTTAGTTGTCTCTAACAGCAATCCTGATGAAAAATGTAAACTGTCTGAGGCCATTTCAGACCTCCGGCAATATTTTATGCTAACAGGTTTATGTCTGAATTAACAAAGTTCTCTAACCACTTAGTCTGTTAAAATGCAGTTATTTTTAGTCCCCTTGCTAGGAAAGCATGTGCCAACCTGAATTTGGATTCTATTTATTACCATCTGCAATCACCTGGTGTCAGAGGCCACGTGAATCCTGTGAGTTCATCTGATTTGAGTCTGGAGCATCCAAATGTACCTTTCAACTTGTTTCTTCATGCTGTGCATGTCTAGAGTGTTTTGCAGTAATACCATAAGCCCCTACAAGTGCACAGAGTGATAGGAAGGAGCAGAGTAAGATACTGTCCCTTGGGTACCACATAGCTCAGAGGAAGGTGCTGAATTTGAATTATCCCATTTCCACTGACCCAGCATCAGAATGCAAGCTTCCTTCCTTTTCTTTNGACTGGGGGAAGATAACATCGGAGATGATATCAAGCCAGGTGTCACTGAGGTACAACTCCTCTGGCTTTACAGTGCACGTGAAGATTAGCAACACAAGATTGGCATCCAGCAGCTACTGCCCCAGACCTGCTGCTGCTCCAAGTCCTGGGACCACAGAGTGAGGGTGAAGGACTTTGTGCCAGCTTCAGCTGTGCTGGCTCAGGACTCTGGTGGGTGGTTATGGTGTCCACAAAGACAGGAATGGCTGTAGACACAAGGCACTGCACTGACACAGCGGCATCACCTCCTCAAACTGAGCCAGCCCAGAATGATGCTTTGCATTTCGCATTGTTCATCAAAATTAAAATCTTCCAAAAACTTCAGTCAGGTATGACATCCATTCTACTTCTGCTATTTTTTTAAAAAAACACAGGGATGATTCCAACCCTGGAGGACAGTCTACACTGGCCTGCAAAATCACACTAGTACTTTTCGAAAACATTGCTATAAACACTTTTCTTGCCTGAGAGATCATAGCAGTTTCATTTGGCTACCAGACGTGGGACTCAACTGTTCTTTAAAACTGGTTTGCACAAGGCAGTTTCACAAACTATGTTAAAAAGAAGCTAAACTCTGTTTGCATTATCACCTTTGCCACAGAGATTGTGATTAGCTCCAGAGAATTAGAGAGATGGTGAGACATTTTTCCTCTTGCCAGCTCAGGCCAGGCCTGAGATTTGTACCACGGACTTTGGTTGAAAAAACAATACAAACAATACAATCCAAAATACAATTGGAAAACTCCAATCCTGAAAACAACCTGCTCAGCCACACCAGGGGCTTGTCTGCAAGAAGAGGCTGCCATTACAATGGGCAGGGAAAGTTTGGCTGGCAAAGGCTCCCAGATGAAAACATACTCTGCACAGCACCTTTTCTCCAAAGGCTCTGTCTGCACCTGCAAACATTTTGCTGTTGATATTCCCAGCGAGGTCTGGCACAGCCACAGCCCCAGGAACACTGTGAAACCCTGCTGCAACACCCAAATCCTCAACCACTCTCTAGGTGGGAATTGGCTGCACCCAGGACCACTCACCGACCCCAGACAGGGGTGAGTGACTCCTGTCAGCCACGCCTGTGAGCACCTGGTGTTGTTTTAAGCTCTTCACCAACCAGATGAGGGCACAGGCAGGGCAAAGGGTTCCAGCATTTTGAAGAGCCCCTGTACCTGCTGCTTCTCCATTTTAGGATTCTCGCATTTGCTAATGTGAATGCTACTTGGCAGGCAGGGAGTAGAATAAAAGCAAAATTTCTACAGTTCTGCCGAGTAACCATAGTCCAAATAAGCTTTGACCTGCCTACATTAGCAATGAAGTGACTCACTGGTCGCTCTTATGTGAGCTATTTTTGCATCTCCACTCACAGATGCTTCGCTATCGCTGCTTTTGAGAGTGTGGCACTGGTCTCCCGAAGCAGCTCTCCAGAACAGGGGCACAACAAGAAAGTTCTCCAGGTAGGGGCACAGACCATGCCCAAATTTAAATTCATAATGTACATCTGTAGGCTTCTGTATCGTATGGAAGTTGAGAGACAGACACATGGAAGCACATGGACATTGGTCATTAGCCAGTGCTGGATATGCCTTTTAAACCCAAGTACGATGTGATGTGGTATGAAATACCTAATTACATACCCCGTTTAATTTTACTCCCTGTCTCCTGCACAAATGCACACATGTAATATAAGGTTCAGAGTTGCTGCTGTGCAAAATTCACGAGGACCCTGTGCTGATAATCTCACACTCTGTGGCTGAGGGCCTGGAGTCACCAGGCTGAGCACTGCATGGCAGCACGGAGAGCTAAAAGACTGAGCCAGGATCCAGCTGTGCTGCTGTCATGTGCTGTAAGGGTGACTTTTTGATTGCTTTTGATTCCATCCCTCATGGAAGGAGGTAACATTTGTTTTATTTTCCTTGGAGGAACGGTACATATTTGCCTTGAAATTTCAAAAGAATTAAGTCCTCCTTCGTGTCCCAATTAGCTCTTAGTGCGTTTGGACTGTGTAGCACTTCCCCACAGTGCTTTTAAATCCAGGAACAGATATAGGCTGTGCTTGTGCCTGGAGACTGGACATGCCCAGAAATTCTTCCACACAACCATGACAGGTTTCTTTCTCCTTTGCCTGACACAGGGCAGCCTCAGTGCACGGTGCTAGCCACCAGCAATTAGTATTGGAGGGTCAAGGTACTTCAGAGCTGGGAAGGAAGGGGTGTATTTTCAGGGCAAAAGTTGGCTTTTCTTTTTTCTTTATGCAAAATTCATACAGGACTTAAGCATTCAAGCATGCCTTTTCTTCCTTTGCAGTATGCAGCAGAGGTCCCCTAGCCAGTGCTAGTCAGTGGAAAAAACATCATTCTCTCCCAGCCTTCTGATATTTGCTCTCAGCCTGAGCTTCCCTGCTTCAGAAAGACATGTTCTTTTAATTTTAGATCAGTGATGTTCTGCTCATAGCCAGTTACCACTAAATCACTCTTCAAACAGGCAGAAGTGAAATGTAAGTATTTATTTACAACCCCCAGAACAGACCACACAGTTTAAAAAGATGCACTCATAGAAATGCTGAAGTCTTTCTGTAGCCATTCTGCTAGGTCCAGGGAGATTCAAAACTTCCCATCAGAATATATTCACTTGTTTTCCTCCAAAAGCTTAACTACCTTTAAATGTTTCAAAAGCCAGTCTTGCTGCTCTTTCAGTGAAAACAAGCACTCTCACTCAGAGATGCAAATGTCAATGCACTAGACCAATGTGTCTCATCCTGTTCTCGACTTGACTAAACCAGCAACTCCTTCACTCAGTGAGGGTGAAATCCTGCCTACCCCCACCAAAAAAAAAGAAAAGTTGTGATGTGACTCTCCTTCACTGCAAGTGTGTCTGTCTGTTAGATGCTGCATTTTATTTCACTTCAGACCCTAGCCAACACGCTTACCACAAGCATCTGCTGGGGACGAACACGGGTGGTTTATTGGCCACTCTTGGCTGAGACCAGCCACTGCAGCCATTGACTAGTGCACGGTGACGGAGGGATGCAGAACTGTGCCTACTCTCTGCCAGCAAAAATAGAGTGAGCGAGTGATTGGTGTGTGGGAAAGCTTCACTGAGAGACTGCTGACCCTTTGGAGAGAGGTGCTTGGCTGCCAGGACGTAGTCAAGGCACACAGGAATGGAAAAAGAGGACAGTAGTAAGTGCTAAAGCAAATGGGGCTCATTCTTCAGGTTGCTTTTGAGGAGTCTCTTCTAGGTAAGACTGCAGCCCTTTCATTTGTAAGCTCCGAAGACATCGCAACTCAGTTTCTCCTCTGCTCTTGGAAAATAACTTGTGGGAGTTTTTGTTCTCCTTGGGACAAGAAGATACTTCCAAGCCCTCTATTTGAGGGTTGATTTACTTATTTTCATGCAAAAAATGGAAAATACCTGATAATGAACACAGCACTCTCAAATGTGATGTTTAGGAGGGAGCCAGGCAGAAGAAGGCTGACTAAGTCATCTTGACATGCTTGCAGCTGGCTGACCTTTGTTCTTTCAAGTCTCACTCTACTCCCTGTCTCTAGACCTATGCTGGACATAAAAAAAATCCAGCTGCTAATGCACTACCAGCACGCTGAAGGCCTCTCTCCAAATTTTCTTCCACACATCACAGACTTCCTCACAGTAAAGGCACATATCCTAACCTGACCATCCACTAATTCCTCTCCTTTCCTTCCATCTGCAGCTGCCAGTTACAAGTATAATAGGCATGCCTTGCCAGACCCCTTCACAGTTTATTCTATTTTTCAAGAAGCACAACCTGTTTTAAAAGCCTCTCTCAAATCCGACCGTTTTCAAGATGGAAAAGTCTGCAGCTATCTGGGTCCCTGGCACAAGGAAGAGTGCTTGCCAGGGCAAGGCTGTCTAGCCAACATGCATAAAATTGCAAGAGACTCTCCAAAACCTCTCATCAGAGACGAATTAATTTCCTGTATTCTTCTCCAAGGTCATTTTTTAAATTGCCTGCTGGAGGGAGACCTTGCTAGCAAGTTACTCATCTCCTGCCAGAACTACAGCTCCATGTTTTCCACAGCAGTCAGTCCCTCACTGATTGCTCTCCCTGAAATTACCTTTTTCTCTGTGGTTATTTCTCTCTGAGGCTACCATGCTCAGGTTTCTCAAGTCCAAGTCCACCAAGCTGATGGGGCCTGAGTAGATCCACTGTGGAATCAGGAGGGCAACATGCAGATGCAGGAGTTCCCCTGAGTGCAACACAGCTCAGGCTCAGCATTCCCACCTCTGCCCTGGTCGGATGGGTGAAACCTGGACCATTTATGAGCCTCCTGTTACAACTCTGCAATGAGGGGAAAGTCAGAGTTACTTTCTTGTCTTGGATAAACTTCACATCTCCATGCCTCTGTCTGCATAGAAGCTATTTTGAAGGACAACTTCTTGATTTGGAACGATAAGGTGGCATCAAGCAGCACACCCATGTACTGCAGAATGACTTCTCAGTGGAAGATACAGCTTCATCAGGCCTACCAGCCCCATGGCACAATGCAATTAACTCAGTCTGCTGTCCTGAATATCCTCACTCTTACGCTGGTTTCCAGCAGTGTTCCCTCAGTGACTGTAAAGTTTGCCCTCTCCTTCCAGAAGAAAGACACACAGCCTCACCATTTCAAAAAGGGAGGAACAGCATTTCTGGCAAAATGTAGCACAACACGGTCTTGATTCCGCAGGGGCAACTTTAAGGGAGCCCTCCTGATGTGTTTGTGGTGCTCCTCACACCATAGCTTTCTTCCTCACCTAGGGCTGCAAGGGAAAGTCATTGAAACTAAATACTCCATTTCCATCTCTGCCTAGCTGGCCTCTGTGGCCTCTCTACAGAGGAAGAACAGTGTGTTGATCACTCAGCTAGAGGAGGAGAGCTACCTTAACAAGCCACAAACAATTTTTCCAACTTCTGGTGTAGAGCAGTGTGTCAGAGTTTGATCCAGTCGATTCCACAATTATGACTTCTTTGTTTATTCTTTCTGCTTCTGTCACAGTTAGCAAGGTATCAACAGATAGGCCAGAAATGAGCAATTCCCCTGTGCTTGTGCTTCAGGAACAGTCTAATCCCTACTCTAGCCAGTAAAAGCTTTTTGGAAAAATCACCTGACAGCAGAGAAAAAGCACCAAATCTTAGCATTAGAAGAAAGCAAAGACAACATCCCCCACAGCAGGGCATACACTGCTCATACACACTGCTCCTAGACAGGAAACCTCTTCAAACACCTCTGCCAGCTCTGGTTCTTTGAGGCTCTGTAGATCTACATGCACATGTGAGAAGCAGAGAGAAGAGGAATGTCAAAGTGTGGCTTTCTCTCTACTGGTGGTTGCAGACAGACCCAACACTTAGGGCATGAGACAGCATCGGGCTCAATTTGCATCAAAGCTGCTGCTACCGCTTCTCCACAAGGGAAAAACAGGAATCCATTTCAGTTATTTAGCTCTCAGCTGCACGTACAGCAAAAAGCAGCATTCAAATCAAGGGTATTTGTGTCCTGACAACACTTTGTTGGTACTTACTGTTCAAAATGACCCTCTTGTGGCCTCGTGTTACCCACAAGATCCTCAGTTCTATTACTGGTAGCAGTGCATTTACAGACTTGCACACCTTCCTTCTGCATTTTGATCACATTACTGCACAACTCCTAAACCTCTCTGAGATTCTTAAGCACTAGCAAAGACCTAGTCCCACTCAGGGGCAGAAGACAGTGAACATCCCACGCCTGCTTATGTTACAGCAGTGATGCTACTCCAGCAGTGCCAAACCTCAGGCAGAGGAAGGATGCAGGACCACTGCACTGTGTTTCCCCACACATGTGACATCACCTGAGCTCATACTAAGGTAATCTGTGCCTCCCCGTGCCTTCCATGTTGTTGTAACATCGATGCTAATTTTTCTAGGCCATAAAGGGAGAGTACAACTTTCTCCATTAAAAAAAAAAAAAAAAAAGAAAGCAGGTTTTCTTGGTTCATTTACATAAAGCCCAATGCATTATGCATTATCTCATTCAAAGGTAAATAGTGGATACACACATGGATGAAAGATTAAATCCTGGAAATTCTAAACAATTGGCAGGAGGCATAACCATGGCAAATTGATTCTGTTCCCTCTCTGCAAAAAAAGGAATGAAAGAATATTTGTGCATTTTTTAAATTACATGTAAAATTTAAAAACATTTGGGGATTGTTTTCTTCAATTTTTTTAAATTATTTTTTTTCTTTTACCAAAAGCACACAGCAATCATTGGAAAGTTCCTTGGGTTCCAAGGATTATTTTAAAACAAAATGTCTGGTAACCTTGCTATTGCTCTTCTACAGTATTAAGGGCCTAAGTACCTGAATGACAATGCCTGCATCTATCACAGCAATGATGTGCAGGGGCAAACAGTGCCAAACAGAGTGGCATGCAGGAAAGAACAAAATCCTTAAAGAAAACAATACTACCCCAAAGAATACAGGCCAATTTAAATATGTAGGTGGTCTTGCTTGATTGGTTGGGTTTATCTCAACCCTGACCCCACAGTAACTCCAGCCCTGCTGACCAAAGGGGTTATGTTAAAGCTGCAGGGCTGAGTTTGCAGTCTGTAAGACTTTGCCATTGCTCTGTGCATTGCCCCTCACAGAGCTGTGGTTTGGTATCCAAGGGCACCAGTGAGCAGCCTTGCTGTCCCTACTGACCTTCATCTGGGCTCGGAGTGGTTTAAGGTGTTGATGTACAGCTGATCACAGAAGTCTTTGTTTTCTGTCCCGTGTCCCAGCCTGGCAGTGAGGAGAGCAGTGACAGCACCGTCCCCAGAGCAGAGCTGTGAGCACACCAGGAGTCGTGACTGCTCTACCCACACAGATCTGATTCCAAGCAGAGTTTCAGCAAATTTCTGCTCTTTCTCTACCCAGAACATTCAGTGCACCCAGTGCACAGCTCTAAGAGCAGGCGTGATAAAGAAAGCTTTGCTGCCACTGTCCATGTTGGCCAGCACGGGAGCAATTCCATTTTATGGCCACTGGGGCCAGACAAGCCTCTTTTTCCTGTCCCTGTTCATCCCCTATCACACCTGGATGTACCACAACATGTGTGTGTGCAGGTGTAGAAACGAGCTCATGTTGGCTGCGGGGGTGAGGAAGGTGCTCATCAGAACAAACCTGCAGCCTCCATGCCAGCCTTTACACCCACTGCTCTTTGCTGAGGACCACCTGGCTTTCCCACAGGCAGACGTGGGCTCTTGCACAGTGGCCTGGCCATCTGCAATCCAATTCACTCTGCATTTCACCTGATTAAGTCTCTCCCTTCCCTGAAACAAAGGAGCTATGAAGCAGTGTGGCATTTAAAACAATTCTAGGTAAAGGAGCAGAGCAGCTTATGTTTGCATGGTCATACCAGACAGGCTTATGACATAGGCTAAGACCAACAGAAACTGTTCCATCCTCCCCTCCACTTCCAGCCACACATTTTCTTTGCTCCTTCACACTGCTGGTAACATGTGGGTGGCCTAGCAGGAAGCTAGAACAGGGAACTCGTCTGGCTGAAAAAAACCAAACGTTTTTTACTGAGACATAGCCCATTTCCAGACAACCATTACTCTCCCCCAAGGTCTGTATTGGGCATGGCCACCACTAGACACAGTTCTGGGTTCAGTAAAGGAGGTCAGAGAGTAAAGAACCCTTTTTCCTCTGCTTCCTTTCTCAATCTTAGAGGTGCTGACAGGACCTTGTACAGCAATCTCTTCGAACTCTAACACAGAGTCTGAACCTTCTCAGCCCTTCAGCACCTAATTAGAATGGGGGACTTTGGTCACACCTCAGCAAACAGAGTGGTGTGATCCTCACAGTTTTCCAGTGTTCAGGTTTCATCTGCCATTCCTAGAGCATTTCATTACTCCCTCAAAATGTTTTTTGCCATCCAAGATTTCCCATTGCCAGATAAGTTCCCTCACTGCCTGCAAGCCATAGAGATTTCGTGTCCCACTGCTATTGGATATAAAGCAGCAGGGAGGTGGGGCCTGTCCAGTTGTTTTATTGTCACTATGTTCATGAGGATTTTTTTTAGCCTCTATTCTTCTCATTAAAAAATGCTTTCTCCATTGTCCTGAAATGATTGTCAGATTCAGTGTGGACTTACCAAATTGCTTTCCTGGAAAAAAATGTCAGGATTATATTCACAAAGCTGAGAGGAAGACAGCCACTTTTTATTCACTCATAAAGGATGTGGGAGTCCTGGGTTTAATTTCCTCGTCTGCCTGGGGGAACTTGAACCAGCATCACTTATCTCTCAAGAGAATACCATAAGGCTGTGCTGTGCTGCATACTAAGGTGGGTTTGTTCTCACTCTCTGCAATTGGTGCATCTTGGTCTGCAAGATGATCTTTCTGGACCCTCAGCTGAGGCCCTCACATGGAAATGGTTCTCCTGGTCTCCCCAGGTTGTGCTAATGAGTACTGAACTATTAAGGAACGTGGAAGTGCTGTCGACAGATCACACCCACCAGGAGCCCCCCTGTGCTCAAGGCTATGACACTCTCCTCAGAAATCAGAAGGGCAGAAACAGCAGCAGCAGAAGGCACTGCACGTCCTGCACGAGCACTACGTCAGCCAGAGCCACATACTAAAGCTCACAAGGTAAAAAAACACAGCTCTGTCTGCTGAAGAAAATTACTTGTACAGTCAGCACAAGTTAAAGATGGGAAGACCAAATTAGTTGAAATAGAAAGTCTTCCTGATACCACACAAATGCTGTTTTGAGGTCAGGGCTGATACACAAGATGAATGCCAAAATCAGTGGACCAAACAGGTGTGTCAGGAGCTAAACCCAACTGGTGGCTACTGGCATGTTCATCATCTTCTGGAAACATCTGTTTTGATACTGATGATAGGACAGGTGAACAGAAAATAGAAATCTGACAGTTGTTATTGCCAGCTGTGAGACCTAACTTAACGCTGTGACACTGTTGGTACCTAGTTACCCGATCTGATCAGATCTTCTGGCCACATTTTGGCCAGGAGACATGCAGATGTCATTGTTAGCTCCCCCAACTTCAACTCAGTCCTGGAAACCCACTTGGAAGATGAGGTCCTGACATGACCCCTTTCTTAGCTGTTTTGTCATTTCCTCTCATGCTTCTTTCCTTGTTTTCTCTTGTTCACCTTCTGTTTAAACAAACTTGCCTAGACAGGAAGGGTAAGGGTTGTGCAACCCAGCTGTGAACGACAGTCAGGGAGACTCCTAAAAACAGTGCCCAAAAGAGGAAGACCCTGGTACAAGTCCCTTAGATCTCAGAGGGGCTAAGGCCGGGTTTTGTGCTTGTCCTTTTCTAGCAGTGAGGCTGCAAGTAAAAGTCAACACCAGAAACGGAAGTAACTTTTTCTTTTCTCTGCTAACCTTTTCTCTCCCCCTGTGCATATAAGTGTGTCTTCAACTGAGCAGAGTCCAAAATGAGTAGCAACAACAGATCCAGTCTATCTCGATGAGTGTCTCTCTTTCCCCAAGAACAGTTTCTGCTGCTATGAACTTAAATAAAGGGAAGGAAGATTGCTGTAAGAACTGCCGACAGCTGAGGGAAGAGGAATAATGGACGCTTTTAAAAAGGAAAGTCTTGCTTAATACTTTATTTTTCAAGTGCTTAAACTGTTTTTCCTCCTTTTTGTGTATCTTTAATTAAAGGTTAAAAGACTTCTACTGGTGATTGTTTGCCATGGTAACCAAGTAGGCTGAGGTCTCTGAATTCAAAACCCAAAACCTTTTTAAGTGTTTAATGTTGCACGCTGTCGGGGTCATGTTAGCATCTTTGACTCGCTGAGGCTACTTCTTCCCCTGAAGTGAACATGACTGTGCCCTGACGGCCAGGCCTCCAGGCAGGAGAGGGACAGCCATCTCACCTCCACACTCCCCCTTTGAATCTAACCCCTTCCTCCCACTTCTCCTGTGGGTGTTTGAATGTCTCACTTCGAACTAAAGGCAATTTTCATTTTGAAAAGCTATTTTTTAGCAGTTTGTCAGCAAGAGAAACAAAACATAACCAAACTCCTCTGTTCCTACTGCGAGGTGATGTTTTCTTCTTTCCTGTTGAACCAACCTGCATTTATTCATACCTTGCTGCCATTTTTAAGTGTGGGGCCCAGCTTTATGTTATTCAGAGACTTCAGCAGCAGAATACACATCATAGCATTTTTTAGTTAGTTAAGAGAAATGACTGGCAAAGTCATTCTTGCAATGTGTGCTGTCTGTGTCAATGCACGTGTGTGTCTGTATTACATTAGTCACCTCAGCTACTAGAATGACTTGCAATTAAGATTGCAGTAGTACCTGAAATGTCACATTGCTTGTCTCTGTTCTGAAAGGGCCACTGTCTACCAGGTAAGGCAAAGAAAGGCATCTGGGGACATGACCAGGCTTATCCCTATAACCATGTCATAAAGGGCTAGGAATGCTACCACACCTAGCAGAGAAATGCCTCGTAGCTGATGCAGAGTCACTGGCCATGTGCAAGCTCTCCGTTTGTCGTACTGCAAAGTAAGATGAGTTTCAGACATGGAAAATACTGACCTGCCTCACTTTGCCTTTGCAATGGACCAGGAGTGCACACAGTTCTCACATCGTCCCAGGGAGCCAGCCCTCTCCAGCCACAGCGGCACACCTTTCTAAAGCGGCTCTGCTGTGACACACAGCACCATCAGAACGTAGGCTGAGTCTGAATGAGGTGCGAGACAATTAGCACGGGAGTACCCACACGGCTGACGTGTTGCATCAGTTTTGCCTGTGGACAGAGGTAGGGGTGAGTTTACACTTACCTCAGCCAACCACAGAGCTGGGACCTGCCCCTTCAGCAGGATGTGGGTGGGTACCACTGCTTGGATGTCCCGGGAATTCCACACTGCCTTCGGAGCAGGTCTTTATGAATCACAGACCAAGGCATCAGTGCTTCCCATCACTTCGCCTCTGCTGTGCATTTTCCGTTGTTTTCTCATCAGCAGTACAGCCCTGGTCTTTGTTTCCAGGGGCCATTTCCTTCATTCTGCATAGATGAGCAATTCAATCTGTTCCTGTAAGCAGATATATCAATGAAAATAGGAAAGAACAACAGCACCTATAACTGAATGTTGGGAGGGATATACAGTATATGCCGCCATCCAGCTCTCGCCTCATGCTCTTCTAAACTAACTTATATAGGTGGTCAAACTGTGGCACAGAAACCCAACCACACGTGTTTGTTCATAAGACTCACTCGCTTCAATCAGCAGCTTAAAACAAAATTAAAAACAAGTTTCTCCAGGAGAAGAAAAGGCAATGAGTTTATGTCTGCTTTTATCCTTTCCTCTTCAAAGTTTTTCTCTTTCATAAATTACTCTCACCACAAATGCTCTCATATTAAGTGTAGAGAAAAGAACAAGATTATCTGCTTTGAATATCAGCAGACATACTAATTTGGACACATTCTCATATTCCAGATGCTGGAAGAGCTTCTATCTGTGAAACTATGTTGAAATACCCAAGCCAAAGGTTTCGACTTTTTTTTTGAAAGAAATACTTGCAGTGACTTATATGCTAGTCCAGGCTGCTGAGTTTTCCTTGGATGAGACACAAGCCTCTTTCAAACATTTTTTTCTGAAAAAAGAAAAATTATCTTGTCAGCTCCCTGTAGTCCTGCTCTGCAGGGCTCTATGGACAGCTTTTTTTTTTTTTCTTGTTTTAAACAGTTCTCTAATTGTTATCTTTCCTAAGCCTTTTAATTTGCCATAGTATAAAGTTTTCTGTGGTTGCAGAAGTCCTTATTGAATGTCAGTGGTACTCCCTGAAAACACCTGACTAAGTAGGAACCATCTAACCCTTGGGAGTTATTGACTGCTGCCTCCAAGGACGTAATTAACAAGTGGCAGAACTTGCCACGTGGGTCATGTTTTACAAGATCCCACAGTATCGGTATTGATTATGGTTTGATTAGATTAGGTTGATGCTAAACGCTTATTTAAGTTATGAGGTTTTCAGGCAAATAGTGAATATCCTGTCATGAGCAACACCAATCACATTTTGAACACAAAAAAACCCCTTTAAAATGATAGTTATAATCATTATATATGCAATACCTGGAGGCATGTATATTTGCAAGAGACTGAGCCTGCCAGAGAAAAGCCATATTCCTGCATTTAACACCTTACAAGCTAAAGGCAAAAATGAGTTTAACACACTAAGAGGTAATTTTACATTAAAAAGAACAGCTTATGGAAACCTCTGTTCTGTGCATGCCTGCCAGCTAATGGCACATTTATAGAAGATGGCAGCAAATACAGCTGGGCTGGCATACCACACGTTATTGCCTTGACACTGATTCTAAGAAGACTTTAATAAACTTGTACAAGGGAGAATGTTATTTTAGAATGTTATTTTTCAGTCCCTCGAAATATGTAGGTGTTTCTTTGAATCTAAAACTCCCATGCATCTGTCAGAAAGTTTCTGTTCTATTCAGCAAGGATAGAAGAATTTGGTGTGATTTTGCTGCCCAGGCCATGTGTTGCCCTTGGGATGTGGCAGTGATGCCTTTTCTTGATCTTAAAATTAAGAGAGCTGCACACAGTTAAGAGGGAAAAGGGTTTTTACCTCGGTATTTATTTAAGGATCCTTAGATGTGATGAAATGCACATCAAAATGCACCCCAATGTCCCCACCGAAGAAAATGACCCCTCACGATGTGATGAGTGTACAATTATATGCCTTGCAAAAATTAGCACATCTATCAAAGGTTCCCCAGTGAGGGACTCAGGTGAGACCCCCCCACCCAAGGGACCCTCCCCCTGGATGGACCTGTCTTTGTTTACAAAATGTGCTCTGGAGAGGACCTTGGTTTCTTTGGGCTTTTAGAATGTTTGGTCTCTAAACTTAACTAAATACTAGGTCTAAGGGGAGTTATCGAACTTAAAGAATTATAACTGTGTAGGCTAAAAGCACAAGGAATATATAAAGCTGTATAAAAGAGTGTATAAAAGGGGTATAAAAGAAAAGCAAAAAATCATCATGGCATCAGCAGAGCCCTGGAGACACCTGCACACAGCTGCAGGCGTGACAGAGGGCCAAACGGAGACCATGCCTCTGCAGAGCTGTGGTTGAAGGGAGTCCTGAAGTATCTCATGCATCCCTTATTGCCTAAGGTCAGGCAGATGAACCTCACTCATTTTTTTATTTTCATGTGCTGCTTGAATTTTCTAATCTCTTCCGGCCCTTTTTTCCTCCTTCCGTGTCTTATTCTTACTTCCTTAGTAACAAAGCTAAGTAAATTAATTAATTGCTTATTTACTTATATCATTCTTAACTCCTTCTTAACAGCCTTCCAGTACCTGAAGGGGGCTTACAAGAAGGCTGAAGAGGGACTTTTCACAAGGACATGCAGTGATAGGACAACAGGGAATGGCTTAAACTGAAGGAGAGTCGGTTTAGATGATATGTCAGGAAGAAATTCTTAACTGTGAGGGTGGTGAGGCACTGGAACAGATTGCCCAGAGGCACTGTGGACACCCCACAAGTGTTCAAGTCCAGTCTGAGTAACCTGGTCTCATGAGAGGTGTCCCTGCCCATGGCAGGGAGGTTGGAAGAAGAAGATCTTTAAGGTCCCTTCCAACACAAGCCATTATTCTATGATGCTAGGATTCTATAAAGTGGGAAAAGTCTAACAGGAAGAGAGATAAAGAAGAAGAAAGAAAAAAAAGTTGGAACATTTTTTTAATATTAAAAAATCCAGGAAAAAGAATCAGAACTATAGAAATATTTACAACAAAACATTTTCCTTGGTTTAATGTGACTTGCAGTTTTCTCTGACCCATTCTACCTGCTAATGCCTGGAAAACTCCCCAGCTCATCTATGAATGCTCTTTTCCCAAGTATAAGCAACTGGCAGATTGATTCAAAAGCTTTCCTGTGCCACAAGTGATCATGGATGATGGAAACAGTTCAGTGAAGCTTCTCACAATGTCAGCCCAGGTTAGAGCCTCCTACATGGTCTGGAAAGCAAATTAGAGAGCTATGAATGGTGATGTTGTTGTTGACCTTCAGAATGGCCTCAGTTGTCCCACTGCATCTTCACCGGGATAGAAGGAAAAAGAAATGAACCCCAGTGCAGTATCATGAAGATTCATGTCAAGTATTGTAACTGCAAGTCCTCTTAGCTGCCTGCAAGAATTATTTCAAAACTTTATCTGAGAGAAGAGCTGGTTTTACTGGCAAATGAGCATAGAAAATGAGTGTAGAAATTGCCCTTCTAGCAGGAAAGACAGCAGATCTTCAGACTGTGAAGTCTGTGGGTGTTTGTGTGTGTATGTGTGCAGCAGGGGAAGAAGCAATAATTTACTGCTTTCCAAAAAGCAGCAGATGGATCCAACTCCCTTGATATTGGAAGCATTTGGTCCTAGAGTTGTTGCTTTGTCTCAGCTGTCTCCTTTCAGGACTCAGTGAGGTGCTATGGCCACAGCCAGATCTCCCCCTGGATGTAGCTCTGGAGAGGAAGTGGGGCTCAGTGACTGAGGACCTGGGGCTCTCCACTAGCCAAGGTTTCTGTGCCTCTTCCTGGGAAGGCTCAAAGAGAAGTTACCAAACTGCCTTGAGAAGTCAGACCATGAAAAAAAAAAAGAAGCTGGATTCCCACAAGCCATTTAAAACCAGACACATCCTGAAACATGACAGGCTCCAGAAAGCAGATCTATGCTGTTCACTCAGGTACGGAAATTTGCATTACGAAACTCCCGTTGCTGCCTTCATGTTACAACACCTTTAATTTCTCTTTTCCTCTGCGGTTTTATCTTCTCCTGGGCACAAGGTGCTGCCAAGTCTCAGGTGCTCTGCCATTAGGGTTGCATCACTTCGATGGCAACACCATTGCTCTGACAAACCAGACACTGAGGGCCCCCCTGTGCCCTTCAGACAAACACGTAGTAGACCTCTGTTTGCTGCATAGTTGGAAACTGAAATGGCAGAGTCTGAAAAAGAAAGGATCTGTAGCCCTGGCTAAGATAACAGACCGACTGTCAAGGGCAATCTGCTGACCTCATTAGCTTTGAAGGTCTGGGCAGGTGGGAAATAGCAGGGAGTTTTGAATTCATCTCTATGATCATCTCCTTCCTCACTCAGCCCTCAGGTTGTCTTGCCTTGCTCTCACGGGCACGTGGATCCAGGCAGAGCAGAGTAGGCAGCTGCATTTCGTCAGCAGCACTGAAATTTTCAGCCAGAGTGGCCTGTTGGGTCAGCAGTAATTCCACCTCTGCCAGCGCCCTCTCCTGCTGTGTGCAGCCTGGGATGGAGCTGGGGACACCCAGACCCAGCTGTGCCGTGATCTGTGCAGCTGCAGCCAGCCACGGACTGCTGCTGCTGCTCAGGAGCAAGGAAAAATGGCACAGCCACTCTTCATCAGCATCTTTGTGGTGGAGCCTGTAATCCTCCACACGTGTTCCACCAGGCAAATTATCAAAGCAGAAGCGTGAGTGTCAGCAAAGACTCTCCAGTATCCCTGGGTGATAATGTTCTGTTGTTTTCACAGTCTCTACTCCAGCCAAGTTAACAAAAGCAGGCAGAAAGCAGTCCAAAAGTGAGCCCAAGAGGAACACATAAATCAGAGGGTACAGACAGATTCTCTCTTGCCCAACTCTGCTGCAACCAACAGACTGTAGTGAACACAGTGCCCCTTTACTGCTGCCATTCCCCAAGGAGTCTCTCCACTTACAATCCCCACACCACCATTTTTTCCCCCTGGCAGCAGCAGGATCCTCTTTCTCCTCTGTCACAGTCTCTTGATGCCAACTATGACCTGCAACAAAAAGGCTGGGACCTAGCCCCACCACTGAGACCTGCTTCAGCCAGGCTGAGGCATCCACATGCCAACCCTGCAAGTTCATTCTGGGGCAGTTTGAGGGGTTGTATTAAAGCAGGCAGCTGCACCTTGTCCACAGGACCTCTCCTCTGATGGTCACTGGCTGCCACACTGGTGGCAGAAGTGGCAAATGTACCTTGTCTTTGCTGCAGCACCTCACAGCCAAGGTGCTAATCCGTGCTGGAGAGAAAGAACCAGCTACTGCCTCCCAGGTGCTCACCTGCAGAGGTGATACCCTCCAGCAACACCTCAAGGTGTGAACTCTTAGAAATCATCCCAGTGTGATCTGGCAGGGCTTTAGGAGCTAGAGCCCTTGGAGTGAGCCTGAATAGCCCTACACAGGCTGCCTGGTTGTGAGGTGGCCACCAGCAGAGCTCCACAGCCTTCCTGCCATGGAAGCGCTCTGGCAAGAAAGGTTGTCCCCATGTGATTGTAAACTCCTCGTGGCACAGCACATCTTTCATCCCTCTGACAAACCTGAGCATGACCGGGGAAAGCACGGAGACAGTGCCTAGCTGACCCCTTCTGGCACTCCCCAAACATAAATGTTTATTAATAACACAACAAAGAGAGCCAAAAAGGAGCAGACCCTGAGAAACAGCGCAAGTTACCTGCCAACTGAACCCTAGCAGCAGCAACAATAAACATGGTACAAGTAGAAATTATCAAAGACAGCTTGGGAAGAAACCACAAGAAATGGCAGTTGAGCCTTATTAGTGCTATAAATCATAGAACTGGTTTCAGTTCCTGCAGCTCCTCACACGCCGTGTGACGCTGTCTCTTGCACAGCAAGCAATAGGGGTCTGCACAGCCTGGAGGCACAAAACAAAGCAGGCGGGGAAAAGCACCGCTTTTTACCAAAGTAATTCTTAATTTAATTATAAATCAAAGGCAGGGGGGTTCTGTTGCTGTCTGTGAGGGGATGAAGAGCAGGGAGAGACGCGTGTGAGGTGGGAGAAATGTGGACTTTCTAGGATTTGGAAACTTCTCTAAGTGCTTGTTTCAGGCAGACATCCTCACAAAGGCTATCTGCTTGCTTGTTTATTTATTTATCTGAAGATTTGCCACCTCTGTGCTCTTTGTTTGTCTGGTTGTCTTTAAGCCCATTGTACATCCTGAGCTTGTTTTCTCCAGGGATAATTTTGATAACAGGAGCTATAATGTTTGGTCCCTCCTCTGACTCTCCTCTGAAGTGGAGGGAGCAGAGCGAAGGGTTAGTCCACCTCACCTCTAATTTTAACAATGTTTGAAGCTTCTTGAGGCAAATGATCATTTTTTTACTTGGGACCCTCCCATCCCCAACCACTGATGTGCATCATTGATTATCCTTCTTTTCCTGCCTAAAAAATTCACTCTATACTGAATTCTCTGAGCAGAACTTCAGACTCACCAATAACCATTGTTATCTACCTTGTTCAGGGAAGCAATGAACCTAGGAACTAATAATAACCATTACTTATTTTTAGTATAATTTAAGAGCCAGCAGTGGCTCAGCATGGTAAGGGACCAAGCATGGAGACAGACATGGTCTCTAGACAAATGTTTTGCCCTAGAAATACCCACCACAAGGGATAATTCGGGCTCCCAGGAGTAGCTCCAGAGCCTTTATAGGAAGTCCCCAACCCAGAGCAAAATCCCAAGCATTAGATTTTGGTTTTGAAGCACAGCTAAATCACAGCACTCTGATCATTATGTGATTCCTCATGCACTACTGCATCAGAAGCAATACCCAGTAAAGACACAAGCCTGGGAGGTAGCACAGTGTGGAGCAGCAAAACAAATGACAAAGACTCAGACCAGAGTGCTCCAAGAAGTTCAAAGGAGGAGCAAGTGGAGTTCTGTGTCTTACTGGGAGTGCTTTAAGTTTGAAGTATTGATTATCTTCTCCTGGTCACTAGATAGATAAGAGTCACACAAGTCCAATTGCTTTTGTTCTCAGAAACCAGTCCTTAACCATCTCACGTGAAATACAGTAAAGGCTTCCACATCCTCAGAGCTCAGACTACGTGAAGGGATTGTATCCAGGTCCACACATCAGGAGAAGAAGCCCCAGCAGGAAGGTGACATCTGATTACAAGACACCCATGCAGGCATTGCAGTACACTCCAGCTTGCTTGTGTCCTGTGCGTGTCTGAAATGCCTAATAAATAAGGAACTGCTGGTAGAAAAATGGTAACTATGAGACAGCACTTTTGTCTTGTCTTGTGTTACTTCCCTGCAGCAGCACTGAGCTTTTGGGGCAGATTCTCTCAACCAACCGAGCTGTGCTTTGCAATAGCACAACCTCAGAGGAAAAGGCTGTCAACCCACCACACAAGCCCTGTTTGGCCCTTGATGTAACCACTTCAGCTACAGACGTGTTAAAAAGGTTAAAGCAACCCACTCTTCCAGTCAGACAGGGAAAACGTAGGTTCTGCACTGCCAGCAGCCACCCAGAGGGAAAGGCACGGCCCAGATGGACGCTTTCCAGACCACAGGTACCGCGCGGCCGGGGCAGAAGCAGAGGCAGGTTGTTCACACTCCTGAGCGTGAAACGACCAGCAGCAAATGGCTCATCTAGAAACACTTCTCTGCATTCACTCAGCTGCAGGAGATGGCTGGGGCCGTAGTCTTGTGTGAGGCCAAGGAGAGACAGATTTGCAACCTGGTCCTGGCAGGGGATGACAGCTGACACTACAGCTTGGTGATCAGAAACGACACCACCCTGGCCAGAGGAAGCTGTCCTGGCCTCCCCTACCTCCTGCCACTAGTTCTTACCCTGAGGTCATCTTCTCTTTGGCTTCAGAAGAACTGATCCCTCACAGACACTTTTTTCTTGGTGAATTTTAATGCGGGCTAATTCCTTCATTCAGGTCACTGTGTGACCTCACATGCTTTTGCGTCCAGCGAGTGAGTGAGCTCTGGGAAGCAAGACCAGCAGGAGAGTTTTCTTCTGCTTCCTACAGCAACTGCTTATTGCCCCTGAGACTTTGGAGGGCTGTTTGGGTTTTTAAAGGGGATCTCTCAATTACAGGACACAACATTCAAGCTCTGTCTCTCTGCTTACGGCCCCAACACATACACAGGGATCTTGTCTCCCTAAGTAAGAAAAACTCAAGTGAGCCTTTGTCACAGACACGGACCAACCACATGTTTCTGTGTTATGGACAACCTCATAAAACCTTTAGAGCATAATGCATGAGCTCCACAGTCTTGCTGGGAACACACCCCATGTTGACTCTGGCAGCTTGGCAAATTTCTAGGTGTAAAGCTAATCTCTTCCATTGTCCGAGATCCGAGACAGCCTAAACTTCTTGCACTCATACTGTAGGACAGCCTACTGAAGGCACTGAAGCATTTTGTGTGCAGCTGCTTTGCTGGTGACTGGCAAAGCAAAGAGCAATAGGACACTTGGCTTTGTTCTGACTCAGTCTGGTTGATTTTTTCGTGTGTGCGACCACTGCTCGCAGTAGCAGTAGCTATATATGTCTGCTTTAAATGAGTGTGAAGCTCAGGCTTGATCAATCACTATCTTGCTCAGGGAACAGGTGTTTGTGCAGTTTCTGAAATAAGCATATCAAACCAAGGAGTTACCTGAAAGCACATCACTTTCTTCTCATTAACAAGATCATGACACCCCAAAAATTATCTGTTTCTTTCAACATCATCTTCTGATCCCTCCAGTACTGAGCTAGAAGCCTGGAGGCAGCACTGTGCCAAGCCAGCTGCCAGCTAGCAAGGACATTCCAGCAGAGTGAGCATCCAGGAGCTGTACATGGCTTTGCAGAGATCAGGGAATCAGTGCAGACAGCCGCTGCAAGAAGCCGCTGCTTCTGACCTGTTCTGCTGCACAGCATGGGAAGTTTCCCTTCAGGATGGAGGAAGCTGCTCCTTTCCCCCCCACACAACACTGCCACTTGCCACGTGTCTGGCAGGGCTGGGGGGGTTGGTGTGTCACCTCATCACACAACTATTTCAGTCTGCCAAGGCTTGCATCACATCCAAGAGGATGAGTCAGACCACAGGAAGTGAGGAGAGGCATATGCATGTGCAAGAGGAGGGGTTTGACCCTCTTAGATAGGATGGCTGCTCTAAAGGAAGGATGCAGGTGTAATATCCAGTAGCCCTAGACCAAGCAGACGTTTGATCCATATGAAAATGTTCACTGCACTAAGGATTTTTTAAACAATTCAACTGTAGGAGTCCTCAGGAACTTCAAACTTTTCAGGCCTTCCTCCTCAGTCTCATCAGGACAAAGAGAAAGAACAGAATGTTTTATTTAATGGAGCACAAGCTAAGCTGAGGGTCTGGGATCCTGGGTTTGTAGCAGTGATGCTGGCTAGGGGTTTGGCCTATCACTGACACATTCAGGACTCCATTTCCCAGCTCACGATGTGCAGTGTTTGACTAAGGATGTGAAATGCCTGTCTGTGTATGATGCCAGTCATCTTGCCAGATCCAAACAAAACTGATTCCAACATCAAGCTGAGATACTGGAAATGGAAACGGCCTTGACACATGATGGTGAGCATGGTCTGCCTTGTCTTTATAATGCTTCTGTCTCTGCTAGCTGCCTTCACTGTCCACAGCCTTTGCCTTCTGCTGGATGTTTCCTCCACTCAGGCTGTCCCTGGCTCCTCTGTGCCATTCTGACCCAACCTCCTACTTAAACACAACTTCCAGACCCCGTTTCTGCTGTCCTGGCCCCCTCCATCACTGCATTCCCTTCTGAAGTGTAACCAGGCTCCAGCAAGGAACCAGCATCTGATTAGACCCTCCAAATAGCATCCCACCCTTCTCATTACTTGGAGCTATTCTGAAGACAATAGATGATCAGATGTGCCCAGGGAAACAGCTGGGGTAAGCACAGGGATGGAAAAGCTAACTTAGGAGAAAAGGCACCGTCAAAGAAAAACAGTGAACCGCACTTTCAAGTTTTGCCAGCATAGCAAAGAGTGTGGGAACAAATTACAGCATCAGTGAGATACCTCTGGCAATGAAAGCCCCAGTTTCTTTAGGAAACTGGTGTAAGTTATACCGGCAAAAGCTGTATCTCCAGTAGGAGTTTGTCAGAAAATCCTTCCCAGGGTAGGCAGAGCCAGCAATATTAAAAGGCAATAATACAGCCCAGCTGTAGGAAGCCTGTTTTCATGGGGAGAAATATTTTCCTGTGACAAGTCTCAAGCAGTTAAGCTCCAGAGAGCTTCACAGTACAGGCAGAAGCTTTGTACATTTCTATATGAATATGTATTTAATTATGACTCCAGTGCAGAACACATTAACATAAATAAAGAGGAGAAATAGAAAGCAGGAAAGAAGGGAGGAGAAAGGTCTGTTTTTCACCTGTCTCTACTGGCAGCAGCCCTGACTCCTCACCATTCTAGGGAGGACACGGAGCTGTGCCTGGACATTACAGCCTGCCCATCTGCTCCCAGCAGGTAGGATCAGCCTCTTCAGCCCTGTGGGTCTTGCTTAGGGATTATTAGACATAGAACCATGGTCGGATAACCACAAACCAGTATGACAAAGAGACATAATATGTTGAAGAGCAGCAGCAGAAGAGCCTGGTTGTTGGGGGATTTTATGAAGCCATCTGCAGAACCACGGGCCTTGAGAGGAAGAAAAGTGAGCCACAGGAAATCTTCTGTCCCCACATTTTACAGAGCATTTACATTGGGGGAAGCAGCCTTCAGGCCATCAGAGCTTTCTTCTGACTGTAAGTACCAGCCACAGGCTCAGTGTCTGAGGGGTAAGCAGGGCTCTCTCCCTGATCCCAGCCCTCCAATGCTGACACCAGAGCAGCCCCAACTCAACACCTTCCTACACCTGCCACCTTTCAGGGACCTGCCCTTACACAGCAGCTTCCCTCTGGTACATTAACCCTCCACCTCTTTTGCTATGCATGGGCAAGGGAAACAGCACACACCTCTATCTCAGCTCTCCTTCAGCCATTCCTCCTTCCCCCTGACTGGGACACAGTCCTTCCCACAAGAAGAGTGCTTTATGTTGCCAGATGATGATGGGCGAAAGAACAGATGAACAAGAATGGTGGTGTAGGAGAAAGAAAGCTTTGCCTGAAGGTAAACAGAAAGCTCCCCCTTCCTCTGCCCCTCAGCCCTGCAGGACTGACCCTTCACATGGGCAGGAACATCCTGCTCCCCTGCCCTGTACACACAGATGGCTTGTAGCCCATCAGCTTTCTGCAATAAATAAATCATGTCCTTTGCAGAGGACAGCACAGGGTTCCTTCTGCTCAAAATCTATCCTGACTGCTCTGGACCAAAAATAAAGACCTCACTCTTTTTATTATTATTCCTTAAAGCAAGGGCCTTAACCAGAGGTCAAATATTCTCCTGTTTCTGTACCAACACTCTCACATGCCCATCTTCGGCTGAGTTCACAGTGACGTCCTCGAGGATATGATGAACTTGCAAAAAGTGCGATACCGTTTGATCTTTCATTACTAAGTGCACTCTGAGGGAAATATAAATCTGACTCGATGACAGAAATCCCTCCCCTTTGTTTGCACTGAAGGTGTTTTGCAATGCAGCCCCAGCGCCGCTAGCAGCAGCTGAATTCTACCACAACACCGAAAGGCTGAGCAGAAACCAGCTGTGCCCGGGTTGTTTCTAGGAAGAACCTCCACATGAAACTCAGCTCAGAGCAGACACAACCCAGACATCTCTTTCAATGCACGTGGCTACTTGGTACCCCATCTGCTGTGAAGGTGTGGTCTTGCCAGTGAAGTTGTCAGGGTTAATACTGAAAGGACTTTTTTTTAAAAAAATCCAGACTGTAGATGGGGTAGAAAGTTTTGGCCTCTTGCAGTCAAGGCTGGCTGATCCTGGTACCTACAGTCAGGGCTGCCTCAACAAGTGCAGAGCTGTTTAATTATTGACAAAGAAAAAAGTCCTCTAACTGAGCTATGCTTCATTTTAAGAAGAAAAACCAACTCTATCCAGACTGGCTGTGCTCGAAAGTTTTGCTTCTTTTTATTTTTAACAGCAGTGCACATAAAGAAAATATAAGGCCCAGCCTGAATAGTAGCAATGAGTGCTTAATATTCTTTTTGCATAACCCTAACAAATCAGTGCCTAATTTAAAAATGTCACTGCACATCTGTGTTTGGTGTGTGGCGCTGCAAAGTGGGGCAGGAGAAGGGGGAACACGAAGAGCAGAGATCCTGCAAGCTACTTACCTCTCTGCTGAATAATCTCCCTGGCGCTTGCTGCAAAGCAGGGATGAACACTGAACTCCTGCACGGGCAGGACAGTGCCACTGCAGGAAGGCTCCAGGCCCTGCTGCAGCACTTGGCCTCTGAGAAAGCACTGCCACCAGGAGCTGCTGAGGCTGCCCATAACCTCTGCTGCTTCTCCTGCAGATAAAATCTGTGGGATCTTGCCTTTCTGCAAGTTTACAACAGTAAAAGCTAAGCTTTGCAGTGCAGTGTTCTCAGAATTAATCTTCTAATCCTTCTTTTGGTGGCAAAAGAGAAGCTCCAGGGTTTTTTCCAGCAAATCTACTGCATTTATTGCTTTAATGAGGAAGCATGGGGCCTGCTCCCTCCATACATCCCCAGATGACAATTCATAGCCCCTCAAGGAGCACTTCCAAAGATCATAACTGACTTTGGATGAGACCTGGCTTGCCTGAAAAGACAGGAGCAGAGGCAGCTTCACACCCACCGAATCACCCAGGGTTGTTTTTGTGGGGAGTCCCTCAGGGGCTTCTCCAGCTGCTCCAGTGAACAACCTGACTGTTGCTGTTCCAGGCACTGAACAAACACTCAGCGGGTTGAACAGAAAGTCCCATCCTCTCATGGTGACAGGCCACCACGTTCCTTTCAAAATGTGAGCAGAGAGACATTCTGGAGGGATGTGTACTGCTTGTGCTGTCCAGCTCTAAAATAGAGGACAAGTCTCCATGGCTGCCAGTCTGGCACCTTTTGTGGGTAATAAAATATGCTCAACGCTTTTCAAGCTTTTCTACAAATAATCAGAACCGTTTGTCACTATGTTGAAGGAATTAGGGGTTTTAGACACTGCTGGAATGATTAAATAGAGGCCTTTCTTTCAGAAGGGCATGAAATTTAACTGAAAAGCAGGGTTTGTGAGTGTTCTGCTGGGCAGACAAAGTGGCCAGGACAAACTGGCAGGAACAAAGGCAGGCTCTCCAAGGGGGTGGATTTCCCCAGGGCGTGTAGGACCAGAAAGCCCAGTGACCTTGAGCGTGGTGGCTCCTCCTAAGGCTGCCCATGTCTCTGCGTGGGATGAAGGGGACAGAGAAGACACATTCCTGTGAGCCAGTCACCCTCTGGGACGTGTAGGAGGGTTGTTACAACTTCCATGGTGACGTGCAAGAAAGGAGAGGGCTGAGGGCCAGCCTGGAAAGAGACAATTATTGGGGGAAGGGGGAGAAGAGACATAAAGGAGAAGGTGCTGCGGGAGCTGTTGTAGAATGGACTGAGTAACGCTGAGGAAATAGATCTGTGAGTTGTCAGCACAAAAACAATCGCTGAAGTGGGCGGCAGGATAGAGCTATCCTGGGGACAAAGCGAGGAGCGAGGAGAGGGACTCTGGCAATGTCCTAAGGGAGTCTGATAGCAGGGAGGAGAAAAGCATGGAAAGAAGACAATGCAAGGACACCTAGAGAGGTAGGATGAAAACCAGGAGCACGAAAGGCTCTGGAGCACCTCAGGAAGAGAGCTTTTCAATAAAGGAGGAATGATTCACATCAAAGGCAGGCAACAGACTTGGAAGGAGGCTTCAGAGTGTGCCAGGAATAACAACTGTGCCTCAGCTCATGTTGTGTTCCCTCTCCGCCTGCAGCACAGTACTCTTCACATTTCATCTGCAAACTCTTCAGGGCAGGGACCTGGTCCTCCTCCCCATCCAGCAGTTCAAGAAATCATTTCCATTTGTACCAAGAATATTAACTGGACGAATGTGCACGTTTGCTTTAACATGTAAGAGCTGATACATCCCTGATATGTCTGCTGTTGATTTACTCACCGTACTGCCACCTCACAGGCTCAGATTCCTGCATGGGATCCCTGCCCTCCTTCATCTTTATCAAAATTAGGAGGCTGTACCAGAGAAGAAAAGGATAAATCATGGGAGAAAAGAGGCCGTTGTTTTGGCTTCTATTTTTTCATTTCCCAGGATCACCTCCATATAAACATTCAACCTCAAACACACATAAAATGCACTTGTAATTCTGCAGACCCTGACTACCTTTCTTGGCTCACTTTTGCTCTCCTGCTGCCCCTGAAAGCCTCACTTCCATGATGACTGCTCGCCTCCAGCACGCTCCATGCACCTCAACTTGCAATGGCAACTTGCAACTCCCAATTCTTCCAGCCCCATTTATGTAGTAAGAGCTGTGTTCAACCCAGAGAGTCTTTAAATTTATTGTTAAATGTTTATACTGCAGTCAGCAGTGATCCAAGAAGGAATTTAAGTGTCTCTTTGTGTCTCTAGTTCCAGTGGCTCTCAAAGCATGTATATAAGGGCTTTGCTAAATGGGAGTGGGCCTTAATGCACACTTAATCACCTTGCAGTCTGGCCCCAAATGTTTGCCTGTATTGCAGTGATCAAGCTCTGTCTCTTGATTTCCTGTCTGCAGTACAGGGATGAAGAGAACAGGTGATGATGTGTGATGGAGACTCCGCTGGTCTGACCTCGGGTTTGCTGAATAACTCATGACTGGCAAAACTGTGGATTGATTTCAGTTGGATTTTATAAGGCATAGAGCTGGAAAGACTTGATTTTTTTTCTCCCTCCTTGTTACATGGCAATGACTAGTCTAGCCATGGCTCCTCATCTTGAATTCAGTATCTCTCGTGTCTGATGGATGCCAAGTACTTTCTTTGGTTCCTACTGTCCTGGTTTTTAACTTCTTTGATTTGTTGACCCTGTATATCTTCTAAAGTAGAAGTAACCCCTTCTGGAAATTTAGTAGCCATGGGGCTACCTTACAGCTCCATGGACTGCCAAGCACTGCCCCTGGCTCCTGCAAAGGCTTTGTCTGCTCCCAGTTTCAAGTGACACTAATGACCACCAGTATGTGAAAAGCAATGTTTGGATTCAGACTGGGGCAAAGTCCCTGTAAACCAAAACTGCTTATCATTTTTTCTTCTCTTTCCAAGTGGACCTATTCTCTGCTCTCAGTAAATTCAAATTTTAATGGTACAGATTTTCTGCAATGGAGCACTGCCTTGATAACCATTTGATATGTAGACGAGGAAGCAATTAATAGCGAGCAACAAAGAGGAAAGAAGATTACTACCTTTTAATCTTTCACTTATTCTGTGGGTAGATAATAATTACTTAGATATTATGGCCAGTTACTATTACTTGCTAAGTTTCACAAAGCCCTGTTCTTATAGTCTTCAAAAACAGTAAAGGAAATGACGTATCTAATAGAAAGAAGTTGTTTCTGAGAGTAAAGTCACAGAAATCCTAGACCAGATAGTAAAGGTTTTTAGGTACCTGCTGCTCAGTAAAACTAATGAAAAGTAGACACTATTCATGCCCTTCCTAATCTAGATCCTCGTGAGTACACCACTTGCTGCTGAGTGGTGTGATGGTAGGAACCTGAGATGAAATTAAAGCTTCCATCCACTCACAAGGGGCATAAAATGTTTCTGTCTAGATGTTTTTATTTTTGAACCAGAACTGCAGGACAAGCCTTTTCTCCCCATTGTTGCAGTGTTAATTGAAGCCATATTTTCAGCTCTGATAACAGTAGGAAGAAAAAAAGAAAAAAAAAAAAGTGTGGCAAACCAGTTGCGACTTACTTGCTCGGTATCAAAACCCATGGAATAAACCATGGCACCTCTGTATCTTCACTGCCATTTCAGGGAGCAATCCTCTCCTTCTGCCAGCCAGCAAGAGGGGCCACAACTGGTGTGTACAGTCAGAGCTGGACTGGAGGTGAGAGCTGGGTGCTCTGCCCCAGCAGCCCAGGCTATTTCTGGCTCTGCAACAGGCTGGGTGAGCACGAGTGAGCTGCTCACAGCAGCAGCAGGGCCCAAAGTCTTTGCTGGCACAAATCACCTACTTTGCATTCTGCGAGGGGTTTGCTGTGGGTTTCACCACAGGTGGTGCCTGGTCCTCCTCTGTGCTCTGCAGGTTTAGCTTGAACAGGCTGGGCATGCAGGTCAGTCCAGGAGAGCTCAGACCTGCTGGTCTCCCAGGTAAGCCAAAAAATCTGCCCCTTATCCTTGGCTTTCAGCAAGGGAGGGAAAACGCAAGAGTAGTGATTGGCAGGAGGAAAACCGCTGCTGGGTGAGAGCTTTATGTCATTGTCTCTTTTAATTTCACCATCACTAGCTATGTCAGGGAGTTTAAATATGAGCAATGGTGTTGCTCAGTATTGTCAAGGGCACGCAGAGCCCCAGCCCAGTATCTAAATGAAATCCTCTGAAAAATGACTAAACAGGATTAGCACGGCCTGAGTGCAGATACAACACACCTGCACGCTCATGAATCATCCTACACCCCTGTGCAGAGCTGCAGCAGCCCCCACCAGAGACAGCAGAACAAACTGGTGTTGGCAGAGCAGGATCAAGCCCTTTCTCCAGGCAGGGCATCATCTGCAGCCCCCTGCAAGGGCAAACACAGCCCTGGAAGGGTGCTCCCAGCCCAGGCAGCCCCTTCCAGACAACTGAGCGAGCTGGGGTGTGTGGCAGGGCTGGTGTGGGGCAGGGGGCTGACCCTCCATCCACTCCCCCCTGCTGCAGCCACTTGGCTGGGGTTGGCTGCAGAGGCTCCGGGGGCTCCTGCGCCTCAAAGCGATCCCGTGGTGTGGATGAAATCCCTCTCCGTGACAGCACCTGGAAGCCAAGGAGGAAGGAGGGGAACTCTCCCCAGCTCGTGGTCCTGCTGCAGGCAGCTGCCGGCGATGTGGCTGCCTCAGGCTGCAGGCAGAGATGCGGCGTCACACGGAGCCGGTGTCACAAGGCAGAGCCGCTCATGCAGGAGCGAGGCCTCCTCGGGGGAGGGCCCCCAATTCTGCCATTTGTTTCCCTTTTCAATCTGACAGAGCAGAGACAGGTTTTATTGAGCTGCTGAGCAACTCGTGAGGCCTGTCTACTCACCGAGGCTTTCCTGAGAACGTGGGTTGAGAGGTTTATTGGATCGGGGAATAATTTAGTATCCATTTTTCACAGCATGTCCATTCGTATTAACCTGCCCTTGCAGTCTGTTTCCCTCCCTGCCACCCCTGGGCAGTGGAGGGACCAGAGGGGAGGGAGTGCCCTGTCCCTGGCTGTTCACCTGCGGTGATCACAGGGCTCAAGGGGCATGGGCAGGAGTGTGGGGCTGGGTCACCTCATGGCACCACAGCTGCCTTTTGCCAGGGTGGGAGGAAAGAGGCCCCAACGAGGTCTGTCAGCCCACACCCCAAATGCCCCTCTGCTGCTTTGCACCAGATCCTCCCAGCAGAGATGAGGGGGTATTACTAGAACACACATTAACTGAAAGAGAGCCCATCCCTCCCAGACAGAACCTGTCCACTCCACCAGGAGGCACAGGAACATGCCTCGTGCCTGGCTTCTGAGGACAGCCCACAAGCAGGAGACAGGCAGGTAGGTCCCTGGCAGAGCTGCTCCAAGCTCTGGGTGCACCAGGTTTTCCTGCAGGAAAGCTTTCACAGCTGCGCATCTGATGCTTTGGACAAGGGTCCAAATTCTCCCCAGGGGTCACTTGAAGCAGCACCCTACTGCATCTGCCCACCTCAGGCTGGGAGTGGAAGCCCAGCCCTTGGAATGTGATGAGGGCTCCTCACGGCTGCAGGTGATCCAAAGCTCATCTAGAGTTGTCACTTGGAGGGAACGTCAAGGATGACAAGAAGAGCTTCTGCCACTGCAGTAGCAAAAAAGGCTAAACAGAGACATGTAGGCCCGCTGCTAAACAGGGAAAGTGATTTAATGGCATGGGCACAGAGAGGGCTGAGGTACTCAATGCCTTCTCTATCTCAGTCTTCATCAACGAGGTCTTTCAGGGCTCTGGGCACAGAGGAAACTACCAGCAAGAAGAGTGGTGTTGGCTCAAGGATTGCCTGAGAGATCTTGGTCTCTTCAAGTCCATGAGACTCAACAGTTGCATCCAAGAGTACCACCAGAGTTGGCCCATGTCCTTGCACCATCACTCTCTAACATTTTCTGAAGACTGGCGTGGTCCAGGGATTTCCCTGACAACTAAAGGCAAACGTGAGTCCCCCCCATATCTACAGAAAGTCATCAAGAAAAGGGAGCTGGGAACTTCACTGGTCTGTGTGGCAGGAAAACAAGAGACACCAGGCATAAACTGAAAAAAGAGAGATCAGATTAGATGCAAGGGGAAAAAAATTGCCAGGAGGACAGTCTAGCAGTGGAGTAGGCAGCCCAGGAGGCTGTGCAGGCTCCATCCTGGGGGGGTTTCAGCCTGCTCTGGTCTAGAGATGACCCTGCTCTGAGCCTCTCAGGGTCCTGCCCAGCCTGAATTACGCTGTGCTCCCATGCTGAGTTGAATTGGATAGCAACAGTAGGAAATTAAAAATACAGAAATATAATCCTACTGTTGACACAAATAACCCCATCTCTCCAGACTGCTTTCGTCCTCTGTCTGTTCTGACTTATGCAGGAATCCAGACTAGCTCTGATCTGTCCTAAATACTCTTTTGCCAGTCTGAAGGCTTGGGGCTGCTGCTACTGAGAGAAGAGTCAGAAGTATACAAAGCAAGTGCAAAGGCTGGTTGTTTCCGTGAGGAACCAGTCACCATCACCTCCACTCCTTTCCCCAACTCTCTTTCTCTCCCTTCCCTCTTTCATTGCTCCTACAGTAAATACCCAAACAAGAAAACAAGCCCGCAGGACTCATCTTACAGGTTCTGTGTCCCACATCTCCCTGTCCCCTCCAATCCCTAAACCTGGAGGGACTTCTGCCAGGGTCCCTCTCCTGGGGGGTAACATCAGTGCCTTCCAGCAACTGCAAGTTGAGCAGCCTTATGGTATTAAAGCTCCTTTCACCCTCCTTCCTAGCTGAGCAAGCCATCAGGAACAGGAACCTCATCATGAGCAGAGAGATGGCCAGAGAGATGATTTTGAGGGAAGGCTACAGTAACCTCAAGCTTAGAAAAGATGCTTGAACTCGCCTTTTAAGTGGTCATGGGAGCTATTTTCATCTTCAGCTGCTGCAGATTTGTTCCTGGGATGGTGGCTGCACCGAGTGGCTGACATAGACCTGAGAATCAATCAAAAGTAATTGAAACAGAAGAGGCTCAGCAATCAACCTATTAGGTTGCTGGAGCCAGAAAAATGCTGCTATGAGGAGCCAGAGAAAGGGGAACCGACTTCCCTTCTGAAAACTTAATGTGAGGAAGAAGATTCAGCTGCGCCGTCTTTTCTTACAATAAGAATAAAAAATCTGTGGAATTCTTTCTGTGTATTTTTATCCCATTTAGTGGGAAGAGGGAAAAGGAAAGAAACCATTAAACCCTTATCTGTTAAAAAAAAAATGCCATCTCATTCTCTTTTCTTATCCTTATCCCCCCCCCTCCGTATGCAATAAAATGATTCTTTGCTCTCGGTTGTTGTCTGCTGTGGCAGCGGTTGGAACGAGCTTTGTTTTTCTTCACTTCACTGCTCCTCACCGGAGGACTTCGCTGGCTGCAGCAACCTATTAAACTGGTTGCTGGCTGTCATGGTCTCTTCTGTCAGAGTGGGAGTTGCTGCCAGGGTCCGGTTATTTCCAAACGCCTGCGTGAATCGGCTCCTGAAAAGCCAGACCTCAGAGCCGCCGACAAGAGCGTGAGCTGAAGTGTTAGGGGGTTGCCAGCCTCCAGTAATTAACAGCATACACCCCTCCACCATCCCTCGCCCAGATTTCACAACCTTCTGTCAGGTGCCCCAGGGGGATTTGCAGCAGTGAGCTTAAATATTTCATCTAAATCATTAGAGCAAAAAAGAAAAATTAAACGTGATCTTTAAAAAGGAGGAGGAAACCTTAACCGCTTGCATTCTTGATAAGCCATATGCAAAGAGAAAATGTAGTGCCGGGAGTTCAGATTCGGAAAGGACTGCTGTGTATGCTGGTGAGCAATACCTCACCAGGCTCCTCAGAGGTGAACTCTGAGGGGCCACCCAGTCCTCTCTCCCACACAGGTATCATTCTGAGGTGCATTACTTTGGTTACAGGGGATGTTCTGACTTGACCCTGGTACCAGAGACTCTTGTTGACTCTGAATTCCGCACAGCACAATCTTTGGTTAGATGCAGCTATGGAACACAATAACCCCTGTTACTGTCTGGATGAGCCCTTCCCTCCCACACCAATCTCTAATTACTCTCAGGGGAATGAAAACAAAGTTTCTCCTTTCCTCCTCACCTAGGCAATACAGCAGGGCAGGGAGCAGGGCAGAAGTTTAATATTGTGATTGAGGCTTGAATGGGAGCAAACCAGTTGGCCAAGGGGATTTGGCGTCGGTTCTGGGGCGATTGGAGCTCTTGTTCTCACCAAGGAAAGGCTGAGTGCACCATGCTGTATGTGCTCCTGGCAGCACCCCACTCCAGGGGCTTTTCCACAGCTGGGCAGGCTGTGGAGGGGCCACTTACAACAGTGAGGTTTAATCAGGGCAGCTCTACCTGGCAGGGGTTTTACAGATTCGGAGGGAAATATGTCCTGGGCTCTACGGAGCAGCGCTCCAAGTTTTATCCGTACTTGCTGTTTTCTGAGGGTACCACTGAAAATGGGCAAAGTGCAGGTTTGGAGACCTTAGCCACTCACACCTGCACCCAGACAGTGCCTGTGCTACAGTATGAACACTGTCCGGATTCACCATCGAGCACAATTTATGTGAGGGATGTGCTCTCCCTGCGGGCTTAAGCAATAAGGCTGCAAACACACCTTCAGAAAGACTATTGCTTTCATGAAAGGTTTTCATGAAATAGAGGGGTGAGGGAAGGGGGTATGAGAAATTAGAGGCTGAAATTGTGTCCTAACACTGCTAAGAGGAAAAAAATCAATTTTTTTCCCACTAACCCCCTATAGCAGTACTTGATCCACTATTGCCCTCCTCCCAGGGATCAAAGACGATGATGCCATGCAGGAGTAATGCTGGAGTAATGCAGGAGCTTATAACTGCAGAAGAGCTGTGACCTAAAGCAAGCCTCCCCTGCAGATGCTGAGTCATCAGAAATGCGATGCCCTTCTGCCATCATCTAGGAACAGCATCTAAAAGAGAGAGGGGTGATTAGACCAGGGTTTGGAGCTGGGACCATCCAAATTCTGATGCTGGTTCTGGTATGTCCCTCACATAAACCTGGGGAGTAGTTAATAGGACTCAGATGTTTGGAGGTTCTTAACATCTGTCACTCAAAGCCCCTCAAACGCACCGTGGGTACTTAAATCCTCAAAAAAAAAATTATGTTTAACCTTCTGAAAACAGGCAGAAGAGGAATTAAGGTTAGCATTTGTAATGTGCTTTTCAGAAGAAAACAGACTGAGTATTAATTTTAGTTCTTCATTACTTTATGCAGTAGAAAGCAGGAAGATATAAAAAATGGAGAGCAGGATAGGACCAATTATTAGTATTGGGAGTGTTGTTGGGTCATTTCTGGGGTTTTATGGGAACTTCTGTCGAGTAAATGGGTGGATTGTATGCACCCTGAAGGAATAATTCTGGACAGGTGATGTTTGTTCCATAAAAGGGACGCTCTCAAAGGACATGCAAAGTCCCCTAAACTTACCAGGATTAGCACTGAGTGACCTAATATCTCCTCCCACCACTGGTGCCTAACACTTTAGAGAAATTTATGCACAGAATGTGACAACTTGTCATGAAATGCTCAACTTCATCTATCCCATTTTCCTGTAGAGTTCTCTGCATAATATATAAACAGAGGGGGGTGGGGGAAATCTCTCTGAAAGCTCCTGCCAACTCACATCTATTTCATTCTTTTCTTTTGAAAAGAAACCTATTCCAGATGGTTTATCATTAGAACTTTTTTTTTTTTAATCTCTGACGTTATGAAAAAAAAAACCAGGAAAAAATAAATCTGTATGGTCAGTTCTAGCACAGCCTGGAAGCTCTCCTGAAAACCTCTCACCCTGGACCTGGGCCTGTGGATGTGTGTCCACTGCAGGCACCGCTGGACTGCCCCAGGTCAATAGAACCAGCCACTGGATCTTGCTGACGGGGCAGGGTTTGGGCCAGCCTGTGACTGGGCAATCTGTTTGCCTGCCCTCAAAGATCTCACCCTTCCCAGGGCTTGGGCACCCGCTGTACCACAGAAGCAAATATGCCCAGCCCGATGCCGGTAAGGTCATTCCTGCCGTGACCTGGGCAAGCTGTTCCGTGTTTGTATCGCGGCTCCCATGGCACCCTACAAACAATGCAGGGAACAGGAGCTGCAGTATCTCCCCCCGAGCTGCACGCCCTCCTGGGTGTCAGGACTGCAGCCGGGCAGACAGCCAGCACGCTGAGGGATGTTTTAAGCAAGGCCTCTGAGACAAACCTCTGCTTTCAATAAAGTGCCACAGGATTTTTAATGCCCATGCAGAGCAGGCAGCTGTTACCCAAAGGACATTCTCCACCCTAAAATTACATGGAAATTATTTGCCTCTGAAGCTATGTTTAGCCTACAGAGATTCAAACATATAATTCTAGGATATCTAGTTATTTGATTAAAATGCTAATATAGCCACCTCGCTGCTAATGCTGCCAACCAACCGGACTCCCTAGGGCAGCGCTGTGTTTGCTTTTCGTGTCTCTCTCTAAGCCAGAGTCTCACCCTAAATCGGGGATCGTGATCACTGCTCTAAGCCCAGGGGTTCAGCCTCCCCAGCACAGTGACTCAGAAGAGCAGCCAGCTCAAAGCTGGAGAGGATGCACAGAGATTTGCTTCATTCCAAGCAGTTTCCCTCTCCTGCTAGGAGCTGCCAGGCAGCAGCAGTGGTGGCAGGTTCCTGAGGAAGGTGTGCATGCTGAGGGGGCACCCCTTCTACTGAGAAACTGATATTTTTTTTTTTAGAGGAGCAGCTAAATAAGTGAATGGGTGCCATGAGCCTTTCCCCAGAATTTTTCTTAATTGCCTTTTGCTCACTGTCACTACAAGGACTGGGAATTCGGCCGTCAACATTTTCCCTGTGAAGAACAGCTCCCATTTTATCCAAAATTACCTCTGTCCAACTTGATTTAAAATTTCTAGTTTGTCAGAGTTAATTATTTCCACTGAAATCCAGGTGCCAAGACGCTCAAAACCCATATTATGTGTGAAGGAACTCACTGCACATCATTTTAAGCTCCTGCCACAAACAAACATCCCTTCATCCCACATCCTTTTCCCACCTCAGGGTCCCAGTAAAGCCCTATGCCACGGCAGTACTACATGATTTTGTGATGAATAGACCTAGGCCCTTCTCCTAACGATTCCTGGAGTTTGTCAAAGCTGCTATTCATTTTGCTGAGAGGGCACAGAAAGGATGACCGTCCTGATGGTGCCGCTCCTAATGATGCAGCCTGACTGCAGGGACTGAGCACGAGGCCAGGGGTGCTCTGCACTTCAGTGTCCATGCCTGTGTAAGCTGCCTCATCGCTGGCTCCACAGGAATCAGGAGAGAGTCTGAGGGGGCACTTTTTCAGAGGAACGAGGAGGGGAAGGATGAGTGTACATGCCTGATTAGTTACAGGCAATTAAACACGTCCAGCTTCCCCTTGCCTCTCATCCCTAACCTCCAGCCACTGGAACAGAAATCCAGAACAGCCATCTCTTGATGCATGATGCCTATATCCCTTTGCCTTTGTAACATGGTGCCTGCACTCTTTCAGCCCCTGGGCATCAAAACGTTTGCACCCACTGCACACAGGCAAGTGAAATGTCTCAGGCTGTAAGGAAGAAGACCACCCCTGCCCTGCAGACTGATCCTGCCTGTGATTATAAGGCAACACCGTCTAACACAGTTCCTGGAGCTGCCATTGCTCATCTTGAACCGGAGAAGAGGCAGCTTTTGGAGATACAGGCTTGCAAGAAACTTCTGTCACCCTCTGGTTTGCAGGCCCTTGGGTTTCCCTGGCTTCACACTGATTTGACCCAGGGTGCTTCCCTTACAGAAACATTCCATCTCCATTTGATTTTAAAACTGCTTTTGCTCCAGCACCTGTCCTCCCTGCCAGTCTTCCTGACCAACAGCAGCACAGTCTCAGGGGTTTTCCCATAAAATCACTGCTGTCCTAGGTAGGGAGGAATCAGGCTATGTGTCCCCTTCCTCCTATCCTCCCCCAGGGATTGTCATGAGTCCCCTAGGACCCTACCATCCCCTCCCTCACAGGGTTTGTACTACTGTGGCTGAGCTCTCCAAAAGTCTCACCAGGGCTGGGTATCATCCTCGCCCACGCTCCCCATCCTGCTTCTTCTGCCACTTCTGCCTCCAGGGAACAGGCTCTAGACTGCTCCTGCCAGCAAGGAACACAGCCTCTTGCTGTTTAAAGAAAGAGGTGGGTGGGGAGAGAATCCCTTCAGCTAAGTGGAGAGGCACAATCTGCAGTCAGAACTCCAAAAGCTCTTCCTCCCCAGTATGCTCATCCCTGCCAGGCCACAGCCAAGGCCTTCTCTTTCGAGAAAGCTGGTGAGGCCAATGCTTATTTCACTACAGCCTGTACCTCTTCCAGACAGGGTACAGGTACGTGATTGGAAAATACAGAAGAAAAAAGTCCATAGGATGAGTCTTACTACAGCATGTAACTGTGTTTAAACATGATCACCACCAAAAAATCACTGTGACTGAACAAATCTTGGCTTTAGGTGCAGGCAAGAGCAAATCAGGATCAATTTTAACCCCTGGGTTGCGAAGTCTCATAATTTTACCAAAGACCTTGTGATACCCAGTACTCTTTAAAGCTTGTGTTCAAGATTTGAGTATACAAGAATGTCACCTTGGTCTCTCTTCCAGATACACTTCTTTGTGTCTTCTTGTCTGTCTCATAGAGATTCCTGATTTTGTGAACCTTAATGTTTCAAAAACTAGAGAGACACCCTCTTCCTCACCAAGATTTTTTATCTCATGACCCAGGGAGCAACTGGATTTCTGATTTTACACTAGCTGGACTCGTCAATACTCAAATACAGACAACAAGTAAACTTCAAAAATGCTTTTTGCTTTCTAACTGACCCAAAATCCCTGTCTAATGTTCTGTCAAAAAACACAGCAAGCACAGTTGTGTTCAGACGTGAGAAGATGCCGAACTGAAGGCAGACCTGACCACGCAGAAGAGTTAAGAAGCTGAAAGCTGAAACCTTCTTCTAAGGTCTCTCTTCATTCCCAGCACCTCACACCATGGCCCAGGTGGACCTCATGCAGCCCAAACCTTCTGTCCTGCTCTCTCTGTATTTTTAGCAATATTCTGTGTTACTTTCACTCAGAATAAAACTGAGTTTCACTCCAAGTTATGCCCTGTCAATCCAAAGAAACAGCTCACTCTGTTTAACTATGGGCTTGGGGAACATTAGGAATGGTTTCCATAAAAGGGTACTAGGCTGGTATTTGATACGGGGGTCAGAGTAGAGGACATGGTCTAGATTTGACCAAGACAGAGTTTAAAAGTGGTCTGGATAAATGGAGTTTCACCGTAGAGTAGACAGGGTTAGAGGTCAGCCTTTGCAGAGAAAGAACAAAAGAGTCCTGATCCAACTAGGTAATTTCTGCAAAAAGCAGACTTATTTATCAAAAACCGAATTGATCTAGCTTGCACAACATTAAAGCCAAAGAATAAATAATAAACAGCACCTCCATTTGTCACATAGTAAAAAGAACAAAAGTGCACAACTGGGAAAATGTAATTTGGAGAAAAGTCCAATACGGAAAAAAATAAGGCAGAGTTGCACTAGCGAAATAAAACCAACCTGTGATTTATTAGCAACCATTGTGTGCTCTGTGCCATATTTCTTTATTCAAATAAAGCCCTGTTCAGATTCCTCTGAGGTGACTTTTCAGAAGCATTTAGCACATTGCAGGGCAGGGCCTGAGGGTCACGAGTTCAAGAAAGGACTTGTGTTCCTCTATCCTCCAGCCACCTGATCTGAGCTATAGATATGACTTTCCTCAGCTGTGGTGATGCTGCTGGTGTGAGGGAATCATCTGCCCTGTGCATTAGCATCTCCTGTAAATTATCTTAGGAACCAGACTGATATAGCTGCACACTGAAGCAGCATTTCAGCTGTCCTAGGCTGGGGAGAAGATACAGCTGACGGCAAGAAATGGAAAGGAGGAAGGAAGAGAGAAAAATGTAATTTTGGAGGGCTTGGTATGAAAATTTTGACTGCGTTATTTGCACAGGCCAGACAGCAATAAAGCACAAACTTGTTGGAATAGCTTATTCTCCTCTGGCTTCAAGCAATGCAGGAAGGATCTGCTGCTAGGTCTCCCAATGCCACTTTTTTCCCCCCGCCCTGTTTTATTATTAACCTCCTACATTTTCTCTGCCTTTAATGGTAAATTGCTTTCCAATCAGCATGGCGTGACGAGGCTCACCAGAGGCAGCCAGAGCCCGTGCAGTGCCGGGCCCAGCCAGGCAGCGACAACTCCTATTCACAGCGCTGACACCTCCGTGTTATTTTTCTTACCTCCTCTGACCCTTTGGGATCGGGGGGCCCTGACCATAATGCTCAAGCAGTGAAAAAACACAAATCCTGCTGGACTTGCAGCTGGGGGAGAAACAACCTCAGGAACTGGGAAAGGAGCTGTCAGCCTTCATTATTAATATCCAGCTGTTAATATTTAATGTCATAAAACCGCGTCTCCCTCCGCAGCCTAGTCATCAGACATGCAGGGGTCACAGCAGCCAAAATCCTTTAGACAGACAATTCAATGTCCCTGTGCTTTAGCTGCATGCCAGGACTGCTAAAGGTGTTCTAGATGTATTTGAGATGAAATGCTAGAAGCTTTAATAAAGCCTGAGATTAAAAAAAAAAAAAAATAGGAAATGGAAAAAAACAGTGGTCACGTTCCTCCTGCCTTCCCAGCCAGCCCTGCTCGCAGCACTGACCCCATCCACTGAGCCAAAGGGCACCTGCAGCTGGAAAAAAATAAACAGGGCTGGCCAAAGCAAGAGCGAGTGATAGCGCAGCACGGACATCGCCCACCGCTGCAGCTGCAGGGCCAAATCCCTGCTCTAGGCTTTGTGTCCGGACACAGAGGGAGGGTTTGAACATGAGGGAGAGAGAGGGCCAAGATTTAAACCCTTCAGACTACTAAAGCTGGATGATACTGCGTTAGGAAAGAGACGGTGTAGCCCAGCACAGCCCATGTTCCCAGGCGCCGTGGCACACGCTGGGGAGCGCCAGGCAAAGCACGCCAGGAAATGCTGTTGAGTGTTTGATCTCACAGCAGATGAAGGGAGACAGAGAGCGCCTCTATCATGGGGGGCAGGCAAGGGACATTCTAGTGGTTATTTTCAGAGCCTTCACCCTCACAGCTTCACAGAAGGGTCAAACGCCAGGCAGCTTTCCTCTCAGCGGGTGCGAGAGTGTGTCACCTCTGCTGGCACAGAGCCACGGGTCCTGCTCCCTGCTGCAGATCCCGGGCTCTCCCTGCTAGCGATTCCGTCTGCGCTGCCAACGTTGCCACTAAAGCTGCCTCGCAGTATTAATTTTTAAAGACTCCTTCCTCCTCCCGGGCATAGATTCCGAGACAGCTCCAGAAGCCCACACATATATACCAGCGCAGCGTAGCAGCCAAATGCGTCAAAGGAGATTTTAAGGGAGAATGGGGGAATAAAAAGCACAGCCTGAATGTTTTGGCATGCAGCGCAAAGGAAAGCGTGGCACCACATGCAACATCTGCTACCCTTTGGCCTTCCCTGCCTCTCCTGTTTCCACCTGTAAGCTCAAGATTGATTTCTTTCTTTTTTTTACACAGCGGTGTAGTCAGAGGGGCTGGAGCACCCCAGGCAATGAAGAAACATAAGTAATGAGAATCCTCCGAATATGTTAGTCTGCATGACATGGAGACAGCTGAGACGGTCCTCAAAGAATTGGTCAGATCCAGCAGAGCTCATTAGCTCTGGCTTGGGGCTACTTCTGCCAGACCTGGGTTAGCACGAGCTCCCAGGTATCTGCGAGCTGCGCTCTGGGCTCCAGGCCGCCGCATCCGCCCAGCGCTGGCCTTTGCAGGCACCGTGGCTCGATACAGCACAGCCCCTCAGCAGGGTGAAGTGCTGCAGAGCCCTGCGGAGCACGAAGCAGAGGTATCCAAGTGACTCTCCAGGAAACAGCCTGGGTGCAGCTGTGTCCGTACTGAGGTGAAGCTATTCAGCCTATCTGGGTCTGAGCTGGCTTTATGCAGTGCCTCTGTCCTCCAGCCCAAATTTGTGGGTTTGTGGGCACAATGCAGAGACACCCCAATAGCCCTGCCTGCAAAACCATCTTGGGTTTGCAGGGATTAGTAGTACAGACTGAGCACTCTGGGGACACACGAGGTCTGGGTCCCTTTTGGTCTGGAAGCAGATAGCTGTGTCCTCACAGCACAGGGACAGAGTCCAGCTCAGGCTGGACTGCACAAGGGCAGTTCCTACTTCCGACTTCTTATGGATAATCCACAAACCAATTAGACTGCCTACAGCGAGGTGCCGGCAGCAAGTGGATACTAAAACAGGGTGCTTATGACTGTGGTCAAGTGTGACAAGCAGGACAAAGGCAAATCTCCCCTTCTGCCACACTCTGACATGGTAAAGTAAAAACGACTATTTACAGATAGCATCTCCCTGCCTATGGATAACAGTAACTTCAGACAGCTCTTGCAAACTAGGTACTAGTGAACTCCAGCAGTTAATTATAGTAAATATTTACATAACGGCTGGGCCCTTCAAATTTAGAAGGAATAGTCAATGCAAGGACATGCCCTTTAACCATCCCATTTTATTACACAAATCACCAGGGAGCCCAGCACACTAAGATTTGCAAATGAAGTGTTTGATATTGGCTGAGACATTAAACTACTTACCTCGTGCTATAAAATGCATAGGTACAGTACATGATTCTTTTTGCAGAAATTTCAACCCCATTTACTTTAGTTAACTCTTCCTCGGCACTTAATATTTTGTCTGCTACAAAGAAACACAGTACATAACCCTGAACAGACCTGGTGCCACCGCTCTAGCAGAGTCTGACTTAAAATAAAAATGTTTTCCCCTTTGCTGTTACTAAATTTGGCATCGCTTATGTAGATTCTATTGATGTGTCTAATCTACTTAACATCCTCAATGTTCTCCTACTAGCTGGTTGCTCGGGAATTTGCCTTACATGAAAGATTCTGCTTCTGTGTCCCATCCCCTGCTTTCCCCACACACACACTGGGTAATTAAACCAGGTTCTGTAAGTGGGGTAATATGTTATCATCCAAAATGAGTTGGTACTCAGGAGCATTGTAGCGAATCCTGTAATGAGCAAAAGCTGTGGATGCTGGGAGAAGGGGCTGCGTGGTTTCCAGCCAGAGCACAGCTTCAAAAGGATCGTGGTCTGAGTTTGGGAATCCGAGCCAGTCCCAAGCACCCTTGACTGGTAGGACTCAGGTGTGCCTTGGGTAGCGTGTCATCTATACCAGGAGCAAGATGAGACACTGGCAACTGTCAGGAGCCACCAGCTGTGGCCAGTGGCTGGAGTAACTCCAGAAATACCTGGAGACAAAGCGTGATGAGCTGATCATCTTCAGGCGCTCAGTGTGGAGGAAAGAGGAAAGGAATGAAACACAAAAATACCCGAAGACATTCCCTTTTCACTTCAAAAAATTGCATTCCCAGATGCACAAATCAAGTATGGGAAGGGGTTGACCATGATTGCATTAGGCATAGTTTTAGGTGGTCCATAAAAGAGTTCTTCTTACTGAAATGTTATCCCAGATAGTATTTACTGCTCTATGACTTCCTTTCTAGAGGATTTTTGTGTTACCTTAGGGAGGAAAATGCTGAAAGGTATCATAAGTCAAGGTGCTGTGTAAAATTAGCTGGGAAGAGAGGATGAAGCAGCCCAAGAAACGGTCAGGTTTAGCCAAGGGACAGCAGCTGCAAAATCAGGAACCCAAAGGACTTAATGGATGGGGGTTTTGCATGCATCAGAAACCTTCTGCCTGCCTGGCTGATTTATGTGACTGAGAAGGCTCAGATGAACCCTCCCTCCTGAGCTTGCTCATAACATTATAGGGTAGGCTAAGAGGGTTACTCAACGTTATTACTGCTGTTGCTGTTGTTTATTTATTAATGCATCTGTATCAGAGACCGTGGCTGATCCTGGGAGTCTCGCTGTGCTACGTGCACAGGATGCAGAGCAAGAAGGAGCAGCCCCTGCCCAAGAGCACTCCAAGTGCTCCCTTTCCCAGAACCAGAGCAAGCTCCCAAAGCTATCCCAGGGACACAGATCCCCCTTTTCACTGCCATGTTAGCCACTTATTCTTTCCCAGCATAAATATGTTTTATAGAGAAATAAAGTCTGCAGTTCTGAAAAGGGAGTGCTTTCACACACCCGCTTCTCATCTATAAAGCCCCATGATTTGGCATCTCAGGTTAAAGTATGAAATTATGACACCAGAATTGACTTTAGAGTTTCTGATGCTTCCTTGGATGATTGCTTCTATAACTTATAGAGACAGGGGAGCGTTTGTATTCTGCTGAACACATAAATTAATATCCATACATGAAAACGAAGTGTAGACAGCAGGACAGGGGCAGGGATGAGTTTGCTACAGTGTGTAACACCAAAGGAGGGCTTGTCAGCAGCGGTTTCTGTTGTATTTGGAGTGTTGTGGTGAGAGTCTGCAAGAATAACAAAGTAAAATAAAAGGAGTTTGTACTTGACTTGTGAAAGCAGCTGAGAAATTTATGGTATTTTCCATCATCATACCATTTGGAGGGGGGAGTCCTACCGGAAATAAATATACTTTTTTTTTTTTGCTGGTGGATATAAACCAGATTTTCATTTTTTCATGTGCTCTATATACTTTACACCATGAGCAGGGCAGGTTATTTTGTGGCCTAAAGAACAGATGTAAAGGTATTAGAATCTGGTCTCATAATGCATAAGAGATAAGGTTCTCTTGCTCATGCTTGCTGGAAGCTTTATTTTAGTCTGTCGTGGCAGAGACAACATTATTTGATTTTGCTTCTTCCCTACATTTCTAACAGTAGCAATATTATATCTGTTGAAAAGAAATTGGAGCAAAATAAGAAACAGAATACCCCAACACCTGCACAACCCATAGATCTCAAAGCCTGTTAAATTCATGGCAAAGTTTTAAAAGCAAAGGGGATGAAAATCATAGCCCCACTGAAGTCAATGGAAAACTCTCGGTGAGGGACAGGAAACGGGAGCTGGATTTCACCACGTCCCCTGACACCGCCTTACATTAGAAACAGCAACCAGGATGTTTGTGTTTCTCTCACCTCTGACCCAAACCTTTTTAAAAATTAAAATAAAATGTTTGAGATGCTGCATCAAAGGGTTGGAGGCACAAAGGAAACGTGGGCCTGCTTCTAGCCCAACACATCGGCAAAGCTGTGATGCTGATGAGCCAAGGCAGCAGGTAAGACATTCCCATCGGCACGGCACGCTGCCTGCCGGGTGCCGGTGCCATCAGGAGCAGCAGAGGGGCTGCAGGACACACACCGGTGGCTGGACCAGATGGAGGCTTTGGACTGCACTGCAACGTTCGAGTTGTCCCCAGATCCGATGGCAAAGTCATGTGCCAGTTTGTTAGTCTGGAGAGCTCGAAGCGATCCTGGGAGAAACCCTTATCCCACGTAAATCGTCTGGAGTTGATGGATGGCAGGAGCCTCAACTATAAAAATCGCAGCCAGAAACATGATAAATAGTTGCATCCTGTTAAAAATAGGCAGCAGAGCAGCAGGCACATGCATTGGCTGCGGAGGATTGCCAGTCAGTGACTGAACTGCCAAGGCATTTTGGCGTTCAGCTTCAGAACAGGCTTTCAGGCTATTCTTGCAAGTGAACAACCTCTGTAGTAACCTGGTTTTCAGTACACATCGAATTTCCTCTGGGTACCTCGGGAGCTGGCAGAAGAAAGCCCAGAAGAATGTTTTGGTTGACTCTGGTTTTTGTATATAGCAGGTACTGGAGCCAGCTTCTCTTGGCCAAAATCAAGTTTTTCCCCGTGGGCATCATTTAAATGTGTTTGCTTTACCACCAAATCCTTATTTTGTATAAAGTACTCAAGGGAAAATGTTGCCTCCTTGCCTCCTCCAGCAGTGTTCCTGCGTTTACTGTAACAGTAGCGCATTTGCATGGCGCCTGCTGCATTGGAGGCTGAGACTCCCATAGTGCAGGTAATAAACAAATATTACTGTGAGCTTTCTGGAGCAACTCTCTCTCCCTCATAAGAACTTCCATAAAACAGTTGCTAGATTACAGACGGAAAAGCAAAACTTTCCAAAAAATTCTCGCAGCATTTAAAACTACAAACTAAGTACGTCAGTCACATGTGGTTTGCTCTGTATGCAGAACCAATAAAACCTTGCAAATTTCGGTTGTAGACCTCAAAACGTTCTGTCTGTGACACTTGAAACTTCCTCTCACCATGAAGTTTCCACGGTAGCATCCCAAATCCTTCCCCAGTCCACAGTCTCCAGGCTGTTCCAGCTTCAGGTCTTTTCCATGCTCCTTAAACACCCAAACCCAGTCCTCTTTTCATCTCTGCAGTGCCCTCCTCCTGCCCTGTGTGGTTTCTACCATGCTTCCATATGCCCTCACACCCCTTTTCCAGACTCTCAGCTTGGCAAGAGACAGCACATGCTGCGACTCAACCAAAAATATGTAGATTTGGATGGGGGAGCTGTCAGATGCCAGAGAACATGGGCAGCATCTTGTCTCCAGCTTTTCTTTGGTGGAAGTACTAACTGGTGTCTTTCTTCCCCAAGTACTGCCATTGCCCCGGCCCTCTGCCAAGTTTGATTCCATGCTGACCAGTGGTGCTCAAAAGCTCATAGTTGGGGACTAGCAGATAAACAGTGTGTTTGTGTAACTTCTGTGTCCCTAGGAAACAGGGCTGAAAACAGAAATATGAACTATGTCCATGTTTACAGATATCTTTCTTGCTAATATTTCTGTTGAACTCGCCCCTGGGATTCTGAGCAACTCAATGATAAACACTGTGTAAACAGAGAGTAAGGCATGGTCTCTACTCCAGTTAAAGAAGACAAAGTAAAGTATGAAAACCTATACCATTCAGCTATTTAAAAATGGCTCTTGTAAACAAGCAGTGAGGAATAAACCGCACACAAACATGGTGCACAAACAAAGGGAGAGTTCCAGGCTGGGATCAGCCATAACTGGTCAGCTGAAAATAAAGATTGACACAAACTTGTCCTATCTGAACCTAACTTTAAAAACACAGTATTGTGCATTCACAGTCACTCAAATGTTGAATATAAAGCCTCATCTACCTCAACAGGCAATGCTAATAAAAGGAGTAAGACTTAAACCACATCTCTTGTAGGGCATCAGCTTCCCAACTTGAGACTTGCAGCAGAAGCTTATCCTCTCCAGAGATTCCCTACTCCACTGCCTTGCCATTAACCATCTGTCATATTTTCCTCAATATCCGTGGGTTCAGGACACTCATTGGCAGGGGTGACACTTGTCTTAAAAATCCACTTGGCCCAGGCTTGAATCTCTATGGGTGCAGCCTCTCCTCATGCTGCTGTTTCATGTCACTTTTTCCCTGGAGCAGGGACTGACACCTTGCTCAGCTGTAGCTCAGGGAAATGCCACGGAATTAGCAATCATCTTAGCTCTAGTATCGGTCTACACAGTCCTGACCTTGATGGCCAGGCCACTTTACTAGGAGAAACACCTAGATCTGCCCAAATTAGGCAGGGTGAGGCTTTGAAAACAGGTTTTCCATCTGTTGAAAGATTGCTCTAACCAATGGGTGGTGGGTGGAACTTGCCCACAAGCTCAGGAAGTAGCTAAGTGGGGAACCTGGGCCTCTCAGCTTACCTAACTATAAGCCTGAATGCCTCAGCTGATTTGGGCCTTACGTTAAAATGTTGGTACATACGTGAACCAAATCCGATCAGACTTGTTCTCCATTAAGGCTCTGCACAGCACTGAACCATCTTTCTTTTTCTTCACTGCATCAGGAAGGAGTTACGCAATTTAAAACTGTGCAGATCAGAGTGTACAAAACAGACTGAGCCCTTCCCACCAAGAGTCCTTTTGCCATCCCAGGAAGCTCTAACATGCATGATTGGCTCAGTGTCAAGCTCCTAAAAGAGCCCCTTGTTGGTTACCAACATCAGCAGGGCATGACTTGAGAACTAGGAATCCTGGTTTGCAAAACACTGCCATGCAAGTAGCTAGAAGTTAACTACACACATTGCAATGAAAATGGACATGTAGAGGTCCCCTTCATTGTTTAGAATGGTTTGGGTTTGGGGTTGGTTTTTTTTTTTGAAAGGAAAGAGGTTTTGGGTGGGTGTAGAAGACTTGGCAGTGAAGCATCAGGACAGCCAGTCAAATAGACAAGCAGGCCTTCCATTTTTACCTCTCTTGTCTTTAATCCGAGCTTTCCTGCAGCTAAATGTATGGGTAGGGATGCAGGGAGGGAAATCTACACTTATTTTTTTCTGGAAATTAAGATGAAGTTATTATGGCCTGCACAGTGTGTTTTCTATTATGAAGTTGCAAACTGAGCTACAGAAAGGGCATTTAGTGGGAGATATTGTCAGCTGGCAGTCTCGGGCGCCTGAGTACCCTCCATAACATGCATAACGGAATCAATTTAAACCTAGTGAAAGGGACATTGTCTGATAAAGTAATTCCTCTTTGAACACAAGATGGCAGCCTTAAATAAATGCAACCCCGCACAGCTTTTAATCTTACACATCATTAAATTCCTAATTTACACATTATGTTTTCATGGGCCAACCCATAACTCATTAGTGTTGAACTCTTGAGTTGTAAAGACCAACACACTAGACAAATGTGGGCTTCTTTATCCGCTTTTCTTTGGGTGGCAGTTCTCTTTTCATTTACCACAGAGGCAGACTTCAAATTCAACATTCAGAGAGCTTTCTGATCTTGTGTGCTTTGTGCATCCTCTACCCTAAAGAAAAACCTCTCTGATTACTGTTCTATACCCACAGATTTTACTGATAGGGCGTGGAATATGGAATGGGGAATACCATTTTTTTTCAGCTTGTTCAAGACACTGGAGTTCCTTGAAAGATGCATCTTTCTGCAGGAGTATTTCGAACAGGCCTTAAAGTCAAAACCAAAACAGACTGCAAATAATGTAGGGTTTGGAGCTGGTCTTCCCACTTTTCCACAAAACTTAACACACCAAATCATGTTTTGATCTCTTGTCTTTCCATTCTCTTGTCTGGGTGTTGTCTGGAAGAAGTCACAAATGCCATCTGAGCAGGAGGGTCTCTGTAAAGCTCCAGTACCATGACACTAAAAATAATTCTACCAGAATGGATGGAAATGGCACGAGAAAGGCTATAATCACTTTCTCTGCCTTGGGAGCTACAGCTCAAAAATGTCAAGCATAGAAAGAGTCTCTACAAACCTGATACCACTGCTTTAGCATTGCATGTAAGAACAGAAATGGCTCTTGGAGCAGGTCAGGCCACGGGCCCTTTCAAGCCAGGCCCTGGTCTCAGATTCCCTGTGCAGGCAGGGGCAGTGGGAAGCATGGCTCACTCTGTGGGGTCAAGGAAGGCAGAGCAGCAAGGAAGGCTTCAGGCTCAGTTTGTTCTTCCTGGCTGAGCTGCAGTTTATCGTGGCCACAGAGCCACCAGTCTGCAAGAGCTGCTGCTCTGAGAAAGCCAAGCTCCAGCAGCCCAAGGCCCTGCGTGGCCTGCTGGGAACTGGACTGAGGTTCACAGATGGATGGAAAGGCTGATCACGGACAAGAAGAAGTTCAGGATCATCCTTTTCCACCAGAGTTGAACAAGTTTCTGGGGAAAGTCAGTGCTCCTCAGGGGAATGCTCTGCTGTGCTATTGTCAAAAAAAACCCACAAACCTAAGGAGAGAGGAGGAATATTCACACCTCAAGTGTAAACAGTTGCAGGATCTCATCCCTCTCCTCCTCTAAGCCAAATAGACGCTGTCCACAACACCAGCAGGGGAAATGTTGGTGAAAGTCCCCATCTATTCTCTTGCTACTCATGTCTCCAGCAGCTCACAACAATTGCACCACTGGGCACCTTACAGATCCTTTAACTATTTTAGAGAATGATAGTGCTGATCCAAGTCATCTGCTTGGCAGCCCCATGGAGCTAACTTCTTATTCTCATAGGACAGATGTCTTCATCCCCACCCAGTCCCTTTTTCTATTTGTTTTATTATACAGGCATTCATTTTTCTCTAGTTTTCTTCATCCCTCCTTTCTCTTCCTTTTGGTGGACAAGAACACAAAATTTTGTTCACAGTGAGTTAATATCCATTTAAAGAGGGAAAGTCAGTAGAGAAAGACATAAAAACCAAGCAAAGTATCTTTCTACTGACACCACTTTCCAAGTGGAACCTTCCAGAGAGCTTGTGGATGGTGAGGGACAGCGTGTAGCAGTGGGGGATGTTTTGTGTGGCAAATAAAAGGACTTTGGCTCTTTCCTGAGACCAAACTACCTGGGGAAGGAGTTGGGCTTGTGATATCAACTGAAATCAGCATCAGTAGGCTTTGCTTCAGTTTCTGGCACAGATTTACAGATATGATTTAAAGGCAAACTGGGCTCTCTACGCCTTAGTTTACTCCTAGAGGAAATGAGTCTGGCATTTGGAGCATTTATGTGATTCCACGCCATACTCCTGCAAACACATTGAGACTTGGAGACCCAAGTTGCATTCTGTCTTTTCTCCACTCCTTCCCCATCAGAGATTGCTCTAGAGGTCTAATGCAACCCCCAGCAACATCTGTACAACCTCCTAAGGACATCATTTTAAAACAATGCATTGCACAAGCATACCAGGAAAGGATGGATTCCTTTTGTGGTTAAAGCACAGCAGGAGGCCCTCGAAGATTTAGGTTCCATTCTCAGCCCTGCCCAGTAGTTTGAACAGATCATTCAATCTTTTCAAGCTCCCAATTCCCCTTTATGAGAGGGGAACAGCTCTTGATGGGAATGCCTGTGAGGATTAATGCACACAACATGAAAGAGGTGAGGGCTGTATCGCTAAGCTGCATGACAGCGAGTACTCTCCTTGGCTTGCCAAGTCTCCTACACTCCTGCCAGAGATGGGACACAGCCTCCAGAGGTGGCAATTAGAGCACTGCCAAGTATTACAGTGATGCGTGGCACACAGCACGGCCACCCCTCCTTGGCAGGGCGCCTCTCCAAACAGGGCTGAGCCGCACAGCAGCTCCCGGGCAGGGCAGTGTCCCTGCGGGCGGCCCGACCCTGCCCACGCGGCTCCGGGTGGCTGCAGAGCCAGGGCTGGCAGCAGGCTCGCTGCCCGCTGTCCTGCTGACACCTCTGCTGCCTCAGCACGGCCGTGGGACCTGCCCGCACCCTGCCTCTGCTGCCCACGCCCTGCCTGGCCTGCCTGTGCCACGCTGCCCCACTGCCCACCCTGCCCGTGCTGCCCCACTGCCCACCCTGCCCGGGCTACCCACACCCTGCCCACACTGCTGTGCCCCCAGCTCCCTGCTCACCCTGGCAGTGCTGCTCCTCTGAGGCTCACAGAGTGCCCCACGACCTTCTGTTCTCCGCAGCCCCTAGTTCTGCACAGCCCCTCTCCAGCCAGCCCCCACCATCACCTCCAGAGTCAGCGCTTCCCAAGTGCCCGCCCTGCTGCTGGCACCCATGCACACAGAGTCAGGCTCAACCCAACTAGCCATATGGCCCAGCAGCCAAACACAGTTGTCCCCTCATCCACAGCCCCTCTGCGACCTCCCATCTGCCCTCCTTCCTGTGCATGCAGGGCTCAGACAGCCCTGTGCATGAGGGCCAGCCTCTGCAAGCCTCGCCAGAATACAGACGAGACATACCCTTCAGCTACACGCTGCCAGAGACAGCCCCTCACACATGCAGAGGGCTCCCTCTGCTCCCTCTCTTTTGGCCTCCTGCGCATACCAGACTTCTCCACGCCCTGCACAGACAGACCCCTTCGCTCCCAAATGCAGCCACCCACACCTGAACCGTGCACGCACCTGGAGATCCAGAACTACAGAGGTACAAATCATTGGTCTTTTACAGGCAGGAGACTGAGTGGAAAGGCAGCAATGAGGTGTGATCAGACCATTAGTGGAGGGAGACCTTAAAGCCCAGTCACGAGCCAGCGAGCTGCCTTTTAGGAAATGCTGTTACCACATTTGCAACTGCATCCACCTCAGTCAGACGCCAGCTCCGTCACCTACAACGTCACAAGGTCTTCATCTGTGCTCACCACTTGCCTGTGACCCACTGACATTTATCTTCCAGGCAGTTCTCCAACACTGCTATAAGGGACAAACCCTATGGCAGAAGCAAATGTTCTGAATCACAGATATCTCTGCACCAGTCTGGCTCTGCATGTGCAAACACACAAGTCCTGGCTCCAGGGCTGTGCTGCACCTCTCCCAAGCACTCCCCACCTCGCTCTGTGCCTGTGCACCTTACAGACAGAGCATTCTTCTACAAGCATCCCAAATATAACCCCTACTCTTCCACAGGAGCGGCTTCCCAAACTCTCTGTGCTACCCAAGCAACACAAATACATCCACACATCCTGTATTGATTTTCATGTTATCCAAGTCAGCGGTGGTCTGCTGGCAGGGCAAGTTACATTGTGGTTGCCAAACCAAGGAGCAGATCCCTTACTTCACCATTAGAGGCAAATGAAGTCTGCTCTGAATGGAGACTGGGACTGCTTAGGGCTTTATTCAGCTTATTCATTTGTCCACTTGTATTTAACAAATTATTTTTTTAAATTGCAATATTTATTTCTATTTTTGTGGCATTGTGTCTGATGTTGTATGAAAATAGATCACAGGCTGACCCTTGCACCAAACAGAATGTATCCGAAGCAAGGAGACACAACAGCTTGTAAGTAATAGGGATGATGACATTAGGCAGAGCTGTTCTGTTGTCTCCTTCTGCCATGCCCCATGATTTTACTTTCAAAATCTCTTCTCATGTTTAACACTGCAGTGGGCTGCTTCATGCCTTCCTGCACTTTGGACACCAGGAAAATCCCCCCAAACAACAGGTCTTTTCTCTCTGTCATACTGGTGGCATAATCAGCTCTGCCTTGGTTTTCGCTGGCTTCCATCACCAGTTTCTGGCCATAGGTAGTGCCTTTGGTGAGATTTCACCCTATTTTATGCCCTTTCCATTGTCACAAGGTCGGGTCACTTCCTTAAAAGTAACCTGCTGAGGTCAAGGCTGTTTTCCTTGACCTGGTTTATGGCCTTTTAAATGTTTTAGTGTTTTGACTGTTTCTCAGGTTGAGCACAGGATGTTTGTTGCGCCGGTAAGAGGTTAGTAGTGCGAAGCCTAGGGAGTGATATATGGATGGTTCATGCTTTCTTTTGGATTTAATTTTTCATCCTCTAGTGCTCTGTGGTGAAAGGAATGTTTGCTGCTTGCCTAGGGAGACACCTGACATTTAGACTTTATCTTCTGCAAAGGCTTGGGCCAAAATTCTCTTCTCTGACTTTGGGAATGGCAGTAAAGGGCACACAGTTGAAGTGAAGGGGGGGACAAAGAGGGATATGTGTCCTTCTGATACCAGGCCACAGTAAGGAACTGTGCAGCCTTCTGATAAAAGTCGGTTCCTCCAATATAAATGGGGTTTTCATCCCCAGGCACCTTGCAGAAACTCCTCAGTCTCAGACTACTCGTGGGCCTGGGGGTGGAGGAGAAGAAAAGAAGAGCAACTTGGGCTACAGTGTCCTGCTATAATGTCCTAACCAGGGGAGTGCTCAGATTCTGGGTTTGGAGCTTTCACAGCCCCTGCACACCCAGGTAGAATACAAAGGCTGAAGAAAAGGCAAAGAATCTTTGCCTGGAATACTCTGTGCTCAAGCTCAAAGCAATGAAATGCACAGGGTTTCCTTTCTTTTTCTTCATATTCCCTTTTTTTTTTCTGGATGAGTCCTAATTTTGCATTGTCCTAACCTGATTTGGCTGCCCCTGCCTCTGGCTTTATCTCATGTCCTGAGTCAGTAATGTTGATTTAACAGAGACAGATCTGAGAGGAGCAGAAAGAGTAAGGAAAGGACACCTTTCTGGAGATAACACTCCAGTGCGAAATAGATAGGTGTGTGAATCTTCCCATCTCCAGGGCACCAGGAGCCATGATCTCTCGCTCCAGAGCATTCACTTTCCCAGAGCTAAACTCGCTGGCTTTCAGAATCTCTCCCCTTAGGTGCTTACATCTGGTTTGCTACCTGGGGTAGGAAATACCAAGAGATGCTGTGCTGGTCTTCCCATAGCTCTTCGTTCCTGGCTTTCCCTACCCCAACCAGTCACAGCGGCAGAGGATGGTTCTGAAGGGGAGGGCCGTTCTGTGGGAATGTGAATGGTTGATCACGGGTCAAAGATGCCAGGAGAGGTTTCTTCTGTGAGTGAAAGGTTGAAAGTTTGCGTTGCCCACCTGCCAGTGCCCACACCTACCCCTCCCAATCATTCGGATATCTGAGCTGCGGTGACTGATGGTCCAGTAATAGCCAAAAAGCCCCCTTGGCACAATTGCTAAAAGAGGAATGAACTTTCTGTAAATGGCACTGGTTTATGGTTGTTGGAATAAATGTTATGTAGATGGTTTCCCAGTTTTAAGTAAGGATTTTGTGTCTTCCTTCGTGTGCTCAGTGTGAGGAAGGATCGGTATGGTTGCAGGTTGCATTTTTGCTGGCCTTCCTGTGGATAAGTAGCATCTGCTTTGCAGAACTGTAGGTGAAGGTCTTCTGCATGATTCTTTCATTTTACCAAGTCTGATGGGCTGTAAAAGATAGACTGCAGCAAGAAGGACTCAGTTATCCTCTGCCCATTTCCACTTTTATCAGAAATTTCACTTGCAGGTTATGTCTATCAGGTGGATTCTCCATGGTACAGACAGGCTGGGGAGCTTTCCCTGCCACACTCTGAAAGCAGGCCTGAATGTCCTTGATCTGGCAGAATTTAGGATGTGTTTAATTTCCATGTCACTGAAATAAAATAGTATTTGTTTTAGAGATTTTGTGAAATACTGTTGTTGTTTTCCCGGCTGACCTTTCGAGGCTCTGTATTGCCGTGGCAGCAGGTTGCTATGGGGATCACCTCACATGGGTGGGAGCGTGAACCAGGACATAAAGATTCACTGGGTGCTCCATGCTGCACCTGTTCCGTGGTGCTGTACAACTGGGAACTGCTCACAGAAATCCAGTGGGCTGATTCATTAACACGTAGGAGATCAAGCTTCAACTTATATCCCTTTTTTCCTGTATTTTCCTGTACTGTTTGGTGAAAGTAACTTTTTTTCTAAGTTAGTTACTTATTTTCAATGGTGCCGTGGGTTTTGTTCCCTATTAGCAAATATAACTTGCAGCAAACCGAGGATCAGTCCTGGAGAGCTCAGGTTAAGCCAAGGGTTTAAGCTATACATATTTGTGATGTAATTACTCTCTTCTTTTTTTTCCCTTGTTTTTTTGTGTTTTTGTATCACCTGTAAGGTAAAAGTGTGTCAGTGGTTAATTCCTCCTGGAGAAATCCAATACAAATTCAGCAACACTTTGCTGTTGGACAGATGGCTGAAAGGAAATGATTAATCTACTAACCTTGGATTTAGGAGATATGGATTTGAGTCTCTGCTTGCTGCAGATTTTCCATGTGACACTGATGCGTAAATATCCTCGAATATGGCCACTGGCCTCTGTGCTTGAGTTCACAGACTGCAAAATAGCATCACCCTGTCTCTCAGGGCAAGGTGAGAAGAATGAAGGCACATGGCTTCAGCTGAGTAATCCCAGCTTCTTTCCAAGGGACTCTGCTGGCCCACAGCAGCAGGGTAAGCCGAAGGTGACTGGGAATGAGTGTGGAAGAGAAAGTGACGGCAAAATATTTTGTTACAGTTTTGGGGTGGTGCAGACATGCTCTACAAACTGAGGCTGTGGGGTGCTGCGGGGATAGGTTCCACACAAGTGCCTGGAAAAGGCAAGGCTATTTTCAGGAAACTAGACCATAATTTCCAACTGCTCATGCTGATTTTTCTATAGTTTCATGTCTCAAGCACACTTCTGTTTTGTATGGGCATAATTAGCTCCAGTGACTGTCTCCCGAGGGAGTGTCTGAACTGGAACTCAGCCATCCTGAAGATACAATATCAGGAGAAGGTTTTCTAAGAAAACAGGTACATCCTCCTAATCCCCATTCTGCTTCCTCATATCCCATATGCAACCTTTTTTGTGCAGTCTCAAGTGTTTATTAGTTCCTCAGCTGTTCCGAAGGACAGACCCAATATTTGCCATTCTGCATGTGACGTGAGACACACCATAGGTTGACTATAAGCACCACATCAAATCTTCCAACACTTTTATACATGTACTGTCTCCCCTCCCCCTTGCAAAACAGATCTTCTCTCTGCCTTTTTGGTGAAAAATCCATCATCAAAAGTATTTATTTGTTTTAAGTGAATCCAGAAACCAAGTCTTCGAACTGCCGTCTTTTGCAATTTCCTGAGCCAACCCCACTTCTCTGCACAATTCATCATTGCTTGCTTCGTCCTCTGCCTGCTCTACCCCCAAGAAACATTCAAAGACATTGAGTACAGGCCTTAGAAGCACACATGCCTGCACATGGCTGTCTCTACACGTCCTGAGGCTGTATGGGCTGAATCCTCCAGGATCTGGAGCTAGGGGGAGGAATGCATCCAGCAGACGCATCACAGGCAGGGGCCAGGAGAAGTATTGCCGGAGCTGAGTGTAAAAGTTGATATGTTGGAGAGAAAAATCACCAACATTCCCCAGCAACTGTCATCATGGTCCATCTCCAAGAAGGGCTTCACATCTGGGAAGAAACTGCCTGCGGGTAATTGGGTTTGCTGGAGTTGCCTCTCTAATTAATAAGTGATTTGACTTGGAGATTGGAAATAATAGTTGAAATGATGGCATAAGCACAGGGGCATTTGGGCTGCTGTTGCTGTACTGTTCAGAAAGGACTTTCCTGCACAATCTAATGACACTGTATGGCAGTTTGAGGAATGTGAAGTTGTTTGCCCAGGAGACCAACAATGTGATAATATTGGCATATAACCTTCTAGTATTTGAGTAATTAGTTGCTTAGCTACTTTGGATAGGTCATTATTTTGCAAACTGGAAACATTTGCAAGTGGTGATATTTTCCTCGGTATGGTGAAAGAGCTAAACCTATTCTGGCAGTGTACAACTCCTAGAAATATATATGCATAAATTGTTTCTAATGAGACCATCTGCCTTTTATAGCCCCTTTGGAACTAAATAGTACCCAAAGACCACTCTGTCTTTTAGATATCCGTGGTCAGGAAGGCTGCTCCTGGCAATAACGATATGTAGTTTTTTGCAGCTAGAGAAGCTTTTTGATTCCTACATTTCAAGACATGTTTGTGTGTGTGTGCGTGCATGGTACTGCTTATATTTGTTAAAGTTATTAGAAATCACTGTCCCAAATCTCTTAAGAGATAGCATCTGGGAACTCATCTGTTAAATTAGTATTTTCAAAGATAACAGAAAGTTCGATCTTTCACTTACAGGGCTGGGGGCAGCTTGGCAGGGATTCTTCGCCATGTCAGGATCTTCCTGTGTTTGCAAAGGAACAGCACTGTTTTAAAGGAACACCCTCAATTTAAAAATCACAGCAGAGTTTCTCAGACTCAACATCTCACTCTGGGACTCTCACATTTTGACACTGGTGTAAAAAGTGTTCGACTTCCTGGGTGTTGTGTGCGCTCAGCTCCCACTGAGCTCAACAAGTTGAGGACACAGAGGGGCTCAGCACCCCTCGGTCTCCAAGCAGCTGCTGTCCTGGTGCCCAAATCAGGCCTAGGCAACAAGTTTCTTCCATTACTCATGTTTATAACCTCACGCCAATTACTACAAAAATAACATGATAACCTGTAATTCAGCACTTGCCTCCACTGGGCTGGAGCTGACTGAGAATAGTGGAGTCAGGTGCTTTTCTTCATGTCAAGTTTTCAGTCATATCCCCTCTCAAGTCCTTCTATAGCGACGCAGACCTTTAAAAAGCCTCCACTGACTGTTTGCTCGTTTGTTTGTTGCTTTACTCTGCAACCACGTGGATGTATTGGCTTTAGTCTGAGGATTTGTAAAGTCATGCTCCATGTGGTTTCTCTTTAAATACTCCCTGCAGTTTCTGCCGGAGGAGACCTCAGGCATGTGCTGGGGGACAGCCTGTCTGGGAGGGATGATCTGCATGGGCAGGACAGTGCTCGGGGTCGTGTCCCCTGGCAGCTGGTGAGGCCAGCTGGAGTCCTGACCTCTGGCTCCAGGCTGGCTGAGGCTGGGCACTCTGGGTGTGCTGGGCACGCTGGGGAGTGAGCAGGGCCAGTGAAACACCTGGTGAAGGAGGAGGAGCTTGCAAGGAGGGAGAGGAGGCCCGGCACACAGGTCATGGAGCAGGGACACAGTGTTCCCGCTGCAGAGGTGCCTGGCTGTTGAAAGGAAAGGTCACCCAGGGATTGATTGTCCTGAGGCAGCTTCACAAACCTCTCCTGCCTGAGGAACCCCTTCCTCTCAGCATGCAGCTCCAGCCCCTCCAGAGCCCTCAGAAACCCAGTGTGGTCACAGCCTTCCACCTTTTTTTTGGATTAGCTCAACTAAAAGCCCTGGGTGCCCATGGGACAGTGCACAGGAGGGTTTTCCAGGGTGTACCTAGTAGGTGACCAGCCCTGGGGCAGTCAGATGTTTCCATGATACTCTGTCTTGAATTAAATATTCTATGCCAGGTCACGTTAATTAACATTCCATCTGTCATAACACAGCAGGGTAGTGAGCTGAGGTAGGGGGGGAGGATAAACACTTTCCTATTCACTACCTGCTGTTAATTAGAAGAGAAATTAAATAATAAAAAATTTTGCACTCTTTTTGAGGATCAGTGAATCAGTGCTTTGTGATAACTCATCTGCTTCAGGTGAATCTAAGGTCTCAACTATAGCCAAGATTAATCCAGAACTTTAGTCAATGAGCTTAGTGCATATTCTCGTCTTAATTACAGCCTGACAGTAGCCATGCTACGGACAGCTCAGGACAAATGCACATTCAGGAGGCTCAGGGTTGGAGGTTTTCTCAGTCATCATCTCAGATGTTTCCCTTTGAAATCTCACTTGCCCTATTTCCTCTCAGAGGAAAGTTTTGTTGGGAAGTTTGATAAAACTCCTTTGGTGTTTTTAGAGCTCTAGCACTTTGAAATTTATCTGAACTTTCCTTTAGAGAACTTTTTCTTTTTTTTCCCGTTTTTCTTTCTCAGCTCAAACACACTCCACAATTGCTTGGCCTTGTTGTGTACCTGTTTGAGGTAGGTTAACTAGCGTAATGAAAATATCGATGAGTTAGCATCTTGTCCTGGTTTTTTTAATGCAGCAAAATCCCATTTTCTCTTCTCACATCACGTGTGCAGGAGTCACCACAGAGTCTGTTATTTTACCTTAGTTTATGGATAAGTATTTGTACACACCGTGGCAAGGAAGAATGGGACACATGAGAGCTCTGATAACATAGGTGGGTGGCTGTGCACCAGGTGTGTCTGCCACCACAGCCACGCCAGTAATGATCCTGCCTCATGCAGGCACGCTCACATCCAGCTAACCAGGCACAGCTAGCTTGGGGGCTGCTGAAGCTACTTGCTTTGCTCTTTGGCAGGGCTGTTTTTGTGGTTTTATCCAGCCAGCTTTGCTGCTACCTCTGCATTCCATGTGGAAGCCTTTACCAGTACGGAACAGCAGTATTCCCCCACCTACAAAACAGCCTGATGCAGACACCGTGTGACTTAGCTCTAAGAGGACAGCTCTGACAAAGAGCTTGGTCCCTGATAGTCTTTGTTGCTGAGATAATGGGATTTCCAAGATATGGGGCTTGGGGAGAGAGTTTGCTTGTCTTTTGAATATAATGGCTGGACTTGGGTTTGGTATTGTTTCCAGTGAAACACACTTTAAAGCAGAACTCTGTTTTTATCTTGACAGGTTTGTTTGTTTGCAAATACAGAGCCTCTATCATCAGGCCAGGTCCTCTGCAAATAAATACCTTAGTGTGGTTAAAAAAGGCCATCCATACATAAAAGTTACCATCTGGTTTGTAAACCACGGCTCAGGGATGAGAGGGGGACTTCCCTTGCACTTTTGCCAGAGCTCCAAGATGCCTTCCTCTGGACTGGGTCACAGCTCTGAGCTGTAGTAGTCTTTGTGTGTTTCAATAGAAACGAGCAAGAGTTCACATCTTAGTCAACAAATGTAAGGAGCTCAGAAAAGTAAATCAACATGGGCAAATTGCTTCTGTTGTGTAGAGAGCATTGGTGAGGTGACAATTGGTGGTCACTGTTACATACACGAATTAAATCTCATGCGCATGAAAGGACGTTCAACCACAGGCGGGAAAAATAAAAGTTCAAAAGAAAATCCATGCAGCAGGAAGAGCAGGGCCCACAGAAGTGGATGGCCAGAGATGGACAGCAGGTGAAGAGCAGGGGTGGACCTGTGGGAAGTCCAAGAGCGTGCTAGGTTTAGTCCCTTTCATTGTAATTGTAATTTGCTTGTGTGACAGAGCCCCTGGAGAAGAAGGGAAGTGACAAGACTAAATGGCTACATTCATTTTCATAGATTTGGACACTGAGGGGTGGAATCCAATTTGGTGGAGTATCAGCTGTCTAGTAGTATTTCAGTGGGTAGGAGTGCCAGGAGGAATTTTTACTCCTTACCAATTCCAACATGTGGTGGACTCACCAGAAAATACTTAGAGGGTGTGACTAAAATCAGAAGTGGACAAACAGGGTCTTCCTTTAGCTGTTCTGCCTGAAGTGCAACCCTTTGGACATAAACAACACAACTGGAAGCTGAAGCCATGAAGAAAGTTGTCTTCACCCCCACCTGCCAGTGCAGACAACCCTGGCAGATGGCTAGAAATGGCAAGCCCTCGGATAAGACCTGGTGTTAAAATCTTAATTTTTGTGTTACAAGTTACCAAATGTTACAATGGTGTTAAAATGTGACCACAAGGATTGAGAGGAACCTCTCTGTGTTCCCCTCCTGCCTTTTCTTCCTGGTCTTCAGTTTCAACTCTATCTCTGTGGTGCTGCTCCAGCCCTTTCTGATTTTATTTTATCCTCGTTGCACAAAGACTCTTTTCTTTTAGGACTTGTCCCTGTTCCCTGAACTATTTTTACCAGTTCCACCTCAGTCTCTTTCCCCTCTGACTCACTGCTGGGAATCCTCCCCTGGATCATTCCTCCTTTTCTCATCCCCACGGCATCACTTGTCCTCTGCTAGAGGTCAGAGCAGGAATCACTTCTTGATTCCTGGCTATAAAAAAAGTGATATCTTGGAAATCCAGTGCCCGAGGGCAGATTGGTGGCTGCTTCTTCCAAAAGCAGAGCAAACAGGCTTCTGTGGCGCTCGCAGGGTTTAGCCAAGGTGCCCATCACTTGTGAGGTTTGTACACTGAAAGGGGAAGTGTCCTTACTGTTTCTGCTTGGTCCCCCTGCATTGTCCTCCGGATGTTCAACATCTGCCAGAAAGGACTGGGCACTGGGTGGGTGCTTTTGACCCCTTTCTGACCCTTTGGTCAGAGAGCAGCCACCAGCTCCTCCCTGGAGATGGCCACCTTCAAAGGCAAAACTCCCTTTCTTGCTGCTGCCTCCCAACCTTGCTCCTGCAGAAAGTTGTTCTCCTTGTCCTGTTAATGAATTTTTAAAGGCAGTAAATCTTCACTTCTTTTAATAATTCATTTTCATCTGACCAGATTCCAGGTGGGTGTTTAGGCTCTCACTTTCTCCTGGGACTTTGCGGATGGCAGGGAGCCTGTAAATCACATCACTTGGGAACACGGGCGCTCCCAGCCCAGCCCTGAGCCTCCCCGGCTGCCTGGGAGCTGCTCCTTTGGCTGCCTCGCCCCGGCTGCCCGTCAGCAGAGGCGTTCAGGGTAGCTGTGTCTTTAAGAGCCGCATCCCTTCCCAATGCCATGCCTTTGGGGTTGTGCTCTCCCTCCCCCAGACCTCAGATTCCCTCTCCGCAGGATGTCGGCTGTCCTCCTTGTCTCCTCCCTTCAGTGGGATGGCTTCCTCTGCTCTTGCTGTGATAAGAGTTTGTTTTCTTCTCCAACATACCCTGGGCTAATACCACTCTCTGCATTTTTCTGCTTTGATACCTGCATTTATGTTCTGATTTCTTTCCCTCTCCTGGGGCCATACTGCTTTTCTTTTCCCACCCAAAGCAGCTCTGCAGTAAAGACAGGTATAACTAATAGCACTGGGCTCCGTCAATGAAGCAGAGTTCAATTTACCCTTTGCAGAGATTGCACAGGCAAGAAACATCAGGCTAAGATTTATGTGGAACTGTTTGTCTAAATGGGCTTCCTACTTCCGTATTTCCATGGAGCGAGGAAGCCGCCAACATCTGCTCTGTGCCTGATACCACTTCCGATTCCACAAGCAGAAACTTTTCCCGAGAGACAGGAGCAAGTCGTTTCCCAAGCTGGTGGGGTTTTTGAATCAGGGGCTCTGTTTCCACCAGGGAGATGGATAGGGGCAGGGTGTGGGTTTGCTCTGCAGCTCTTGCCTGAACACAGCCTGCATGAGCAGTGGAAATCCTTTGCCTCAGGCAGCTCGAACACCACTTGCTCTCCGAAGGGAAGGGGAGACACACAGCTTGAAGTCAGTCTTCTCAGAGGACATGAGGGCAGAGGAACTCATTTTGCTCAGGCACCAAACATTTCCCATCCTCTCCAGAAAGAAAACCCCACAGTTGCTTCCACTGTTGCTGCTGTGCAGGGCTGATGTGAGAGGTGATGCTTCTCTTGCCCAAACCGTGGCAGTCTGGTCACCTGAGGGACAAAGTGCAGCTACTGGAGACCAAGCAGCATGTCCAGAGCAGGCTCTCTGCTGCTGGGCACTCCAGGGGTTTGGTGCTGAAGGAAGACTCCACTGAGCCTCAAACCCACACAGACTCTTTTACACCCAGGCTTCAACTAGGGAGAAACCCAGTTTTCTGCCTTAAGGTTATGTGGTTTATGGCTTTTGGAATGTGTTCTAAAGCTCTTACATGTCACATGTGGCCCCCTGCATGGCTGTGCAAGCATCCCAGCATTTTACTGTGCAGATACTCCTGCCTTCAGATGGAAGGGGAGGTTGAAACTAATGAAAAATAGTCTGATTTTATACTAGACCGGTAACAAAATAATTTGAGGGGAATCTGTTAACTTTTGTTTTATTTAACTTTGTCAGCGTTCAAGTCAGCTCTCAAGCACCCAGAAGGTTTTAGAAAATGTTTAATCTAACTCAGACAATTTCCTGAACTCACTAACTGGACCACCCCATGTTCTGAAACACTGCCAAAAGGCCTCAGTTACTCACAGGCTCTGGCCTGCTGCTCTTTCACAACTCCTTGCTGTCCTCTCACCCCGCTCTCGAGCCGCTGTGTGTGCCTTAATACAGCCCAGAAAGAGGAACCTCCCAGACCTCGCTGTCAGTGCCTGATGGAGCAAACACTGCCGGCAGGGCTGGGGTGCCTGGTGAGCCACTGTCTCGGCTGCTTCCAGGCTGTGCACGGTGTGAGCATGGACACCCAGCCTGCTCCAGGTGTGCCCTGCCCACCCTCCCAGCTCCCTGCCCATGGGGAGGGGGAGCTCTGAGCTGTGTCTGTCCCTAGAGAGCCAAGGGACCCTCCCTGCTGGCCCTACAGGACAGTGGTGTAGCCTTTCTTCACCCTGGCTCACACGCTGGGTTTGCTGTCCTGATGCCTCTGATCCTCCCTGCCTGTGCCTGGCAAAAAGCAGCAGGGGCTGTTTCTCATGGTCCTGGGACAGAGATGCTGGTGAGCATCACCTCGCTGCTCTCACCTCTCTCACTGCTGCATGCTGTGAGTCTGTACAGCTGTACACTGAGGGGCACATACAGCACCCAAGGGTGCCAGAGCCCTCAAAGAGGCGTCCTTCAGACCTTAAGAATTATTTATTTTTCCAGCAGAGCCGGAGCGTAGCACAGTTTTAACAAAGTTGCAGCAAGCTGAGGTTTTAGTCACTCCCTCACTGAGAGATGCTTGCTGTTTGGGGACTTAGCGTCATGTGATAAATGTTTCCTCCTCAAACTTAGTTTCCTGCTCTTCTCCTGTGCTTCCCTCTGTTGTCCACCCACACTGCTGGCTCCAAATAAGGGCAGTGAGCTCCCTAGAGCTCTCCACCACCTACTCATCACCCTGCTGTCCTTCCTCCCCTGCCTACTTGCCCTGTCCCCTCCTGGTCACAGAGGAAGTGGGGTGACAAGAAAAACTGGCTCAGCTTTTCCAGGGATTTCTGGAGGAATTTGTTTCCTGGACCTGGACCTGGACCTGGACCTGGACCTGGACCTGGACCTGGACCTGGACCTGGACCTGGACCTGGACCTGACTGACTCATCTTTAGGATTTTTACTGGAAGAGGTGTAAGGCACCCACAAATCCAAATGAAATCAAAAGCTGGGGGAAAGAGGATAAAGACAGCAGTAAGAAAAGTGATTAATTAAGCTGCTAGGGTCTGCAGTTTCTTGCTGGTTAGAACTGTCATAGACCTCACCAGAAGCCAGCCCAAGTGCTGGGGTCAGAGCCTGCCTCGCAGCACAGTCCTGCCATGGGATGCTCAATCCCAGCATGTGTGGGAAGGTGGTGGTGTTCCCAGCTCCCCAGGCAGGGCTGGAAGAAGTGATAAAACCTCCAGAACACAGGGCTTTCCTCCCCTCTCCAACGGGAAGCAACTTTGCTGCAGGGGGGACACTGCCAGTAGGGAACGGTAATTTTGTGAAGGCAAAATATTGCCAAGGGCAAGGGCTTTCCTGGAGGCAGAGCCATCTGGGAATGGCAGGGCTGGGTTCCACATGCTCGGGATGGATGGCTTTCCTTGGGTCTTGTTGGTGAGATGCAGCTCTTAGGTGGTTAAACCTCCTGCTGCCGCTCACTGGAAGTCTCTGCTCCGATCAGGATGGCACACAGGGCTCCACAGCCTCAGAGTCAAGGAGTTATTGCTCAGATATAATTTCCCCATCCTTCACAGAATTATTGCAGCAGGGAGAGGATTAACAGGTATGCAAATCGCAGTGGAGGTGGGGGGAAAGCTATGCTGAAAAATTAATAAATGCCACGGTGGTATTGCTGTTCAAGCTCTCTGGTGCCTTTTTTAGGAAAACTAATGTGTTTGCAGGGTGACTGCAAGCCTGATGGGAAGAGGGAGCCAAGAGCCAGCCTTCTCCCTCCTGGCTCCTGGTCTGGGTCAGGTAGTAGGGTCTCCTGCACAGCTGGGGCTGGGAACAAGCAGCCTGCACCCCCTGCACATGCACACACACACCCACACACCCACACACCCACAAACACAGGCTGTGCACAGCTGCAGCGTGTCCCTCCTCAGATGCTCAGGACTGCTGCGTGCTGGGGAGGGGAGGTGGCGAATGGTGGCAGGAGCACAGCCAAAGCTGTCTGCTAAGCCAAGTGAGCGAGGGAAGGCACTCACCGGAGTGTCTGTCTGTGCTGGGACTGACTGTGGCCCCTGACAGGCTGGGCTGCGTTGAGACCTCGTGTGATCCTGCAGCCACACGGCACAGCCTGCTCCTGCCGTGTGGCCGTCATCTGGTGGTGGCCAGCAGGGCCGGGCAGCAGCCAGGGTGAGCAGGCAGGTGAGCCCATCCCTCACCCTGGGTCCCTCCTTCACCCTGGGTCCCTCCCCAGCCTCCCTGTCCCAGCTCCCTGCCCAGGTCTGATTTAACCGGGGCCAGCACATCTTCACCCCCACCTCACCTACCCCAAGAGAGCACATAGAGTTGCCGGGGGTGGCTAATGGCAAGCCAGAGTGATTTGAGTAAGTCCCACAGTGCCCAATCTCAATTTCTAAATAAGTCTGCTTTAAATTACGCTGATTTATGATTCACATATTTTTATTTGATCAGTCAGTGGTGCTGCAAACCTTCAGGCGCTTTAGGTGTTTCTAATCTCTCCATCCTGTTGGATGGAGGCACCGCTTGCAAAAGGCTTGTTTTTAACCCCTGAATCCACCAGCCACTCAGCCAGGACTGGCCAGAAGCCTGTCTCCTATCCTCTTACTCGGGCTCTTTTCCTGGTGTCCTGGTCTGATCATAGCATAGATTACCCACCATCTCTGGGGTCTCCGGCTGTCACTCCAAGACTCAACAAGAAATCGGGGTGAGGATATTTTGGACACTGGTTGTGACAGTCTACACCTCTGGGAGTTTACATTTTAACATTTGTACCAGGAAATCAGGTCTCTCGGTGTCAGGGTTAGACAAATACCTGATAAAGAAATAAACCTGTCAAATAAATTTACTTTACAAAGGACCAAGCCCTGCAGAAGTCTCTGCTGTGTATTTTAAAAACTGCCTCACTCCTTCACAAACAGACTGCCTGGGATACTGCATTCCTGTGCACTTGGGAGACACTGGCAGCAGAAGAGGGACCGTCCTTGGGGCTGTCTTGCTGTGATTCAGCAGCAGCTGCTGAGCAGATCCGCTCTGCTAATCCTCCTTCTCCACACCCTCATCCTCATCCTCCTCCTCCAGCGCTGGCTGGGTGAGGGATGGGGCTGACTCACCTTGTTCTGCCTCCAAAGCAAAGGGCCCCACGGGGCACCAAGAGCTGCTGCAGGTGAAGTGAAAGCAAACACTGAGCAGGAAAGGCTTTAACGTTGTTACAAACTTGGTGGGGTGTTTGAAGCCCTGGCAAGTCAAACGTGGGCTGAGCGTGAGGCTGCCTTTTGAGGTGATTTGCAGCTGTGGAAATAAGCCTGGGAAAGGGCTTTCTGGATTCCCCCAGCCTGCCCTGCCTGTGCCACATCTCCTGCTGTGCTCACAAGATAGCCTGGGAGTGCCTGGGCAGCAGTGGCTTCTTCCCTCCTGACAGCTCTTGTTTACTATTAAATAACCTTGAAGACAGAGGCGCTGCTTTGTGTCCACAGAGCCGTGCGCTGGTCTGAGCCGCTGCTTTCTCGGGAATAACACACCCTCCCTTCTCCAGTGTTTCCCAGCACACAGAGCTGCTGCTTCCTGCTACCCAGGGCCCCGACTCCCAGACTTACAAAGCACCTTTTTTGCTGCAGCGTATTTGCATCTCTTTGTTGATTTTGCTAATCAAGCTCACTCCTGGGCCTTTGAAAACAGCAGTACTCAAAGGCACTCGGTCTCTTTGGGTATGGCAGCCATTTCAGGCGAGGTAACCCCTTGGGGACCAGGCAGGTTTGGTCACCAGGCTGTTAAGGGCTGTGTTGGGAGCACCAGCTGGTGGATGGGCAGAGCATCCAGGTTTCAGAGGCACGGGCTTACCCAACTTTCTGAGCCAAGGTAACGCCACACTGCCACCAAAAGGGCAACATTTCCCTGCCTGTCCCTGACCCCTTGCCCTGCTCCCAGACCCAGGCAGCGCTGCCTCCTCCCCTTGCTGGGGGATGGGTGATCTCCCACCCTGTACCATCCCACCCTGAGGGGCTTCCGGCATCTGCTGGTTTAAGGGGGTGCAACCAGCCCACATGGGGACATTCCCAAGCACTGCCGTGTGCCGAGCTGGCCCTTCAGCTGCTTGGAGCAGCCACTGGGTAGCACAGGTAGGGTACCTGGGCTGGGGAGGCCGAGTTGTGCAGGGCAGCCAGGCAGCTACAAAGCCACCCTCGTGACATGGAGCTAGGGGACGGAAGGGTGAACTCACGCTGGAAACCCAACTGCCCATGGGCTGGCCCAGTTCAGAAAGAAGAATCACATTTGTGTAGACTGGCAGGTCACAAAGATACTTAAAAGTGATGTTTACCCTAAGGTGTCATGGAGAGGGGAGACAAGATACCCAGCTTCAAACCATTTGTTTCCCTCGGTGCTTTATGCCATCAGCTCCAGCAGCTCAGGAGGGAGCCCAAGCCCGGCCCCACTGAGTGGTCAGACACTGAATGCCCATTAGATTCCTGTGGTGGTGGAGGAGCCTCTCCTCAGCAAGCACCCGCAGACCACTGACACAGCACCTGGCAGAGGCACCCGGATCTCCCCGCTCCCCGTGCTGGGCTCTGTGGTTACCAGCAGCAGTCTGAGAGCAGCCAGGCCAGGCTGTCACTGAAGAGTCCCTTCGGCTCATGCTGGCTCCAGCGCTGAATTTGCATACTGTATTTGCCAAGGGTTATTAGTGTTGATCAGCTGTTAAATAATCTGCCCTTTTCATTTCAGGAGGCCTGTCAGGACTTGCCTTCACAGAGGCTTTACTTAAACAGGAGTTTCGTGGCATACTGGAAAAGGGTTTTCATTAGGTAGCCTTTTCCTTGAAATTTCGACAGCTACAAATACTAAACACTGTCTCTGACATCATGAGCGTCTGCCACATGTGTTGCCTAACCCTCTACATCCTCAGTGAGTGGAAAGGCCTGCAGCCACAGAGCAGTGGAAATCGGGCAGCAGTCCCACTGGCACTCCTCATTGTGCCAAGGGAAGACCCGAGCCAGGAGATGAAGATAAAAGCAGATCCCACATCAGAAGATGAAATTATCCCCTGTTGGAGAAGGGCACTGTGAGCTTGCTGTGCACAGGGTTTGAGAGCAGCCTCACCCTGCTCTGCACCTGCAGGGATGCAGTCTTTGGGGTGACTTAGGGTTGTGTTTCAGCATCCTTGGTTTTATCTGTGTGTCTTCAGGGCCATACACCCTTTGCAATTAGCCAGAAACAGGAGCTCCAGAGCCTGGGGAGGCTGAGAGCACCAGCCAGTGGTTCAAAGGGGGTGCCTTGTGACTCACAAGGAAACAGCAGGATGGGGTAAGAACCGCATTTCGTGGTTAGGCAACACCGTCAAAGGACTCTGGAAAGCCAGGTCAGGATAAAACCTCACTGCAGGACTGAGGGGAACTGCAATAACCAGCTGCTTTCCTCACATGTAATTATGCCCACTACCCTAGGAATTTTTAAAAGAGCCAAAAAGGAGTGAAAAATATGGATGTGGTGGTAGGGATCTGAAGAGGGGGTTGCTATGCGTACTGGGTAGCCTTGAACAGCCCGGTAGAAAAAAGCTGTGCTACTTTGAGGGCAAAGGACCTTGGCTGTTACCAGCAAATGAACTAAAACACCTGCCTGCAGGACAGCCCCACGCTCCACATCTCCCATTCCTCCCACCTGCAGACTCTGAGTGCCTGTTGAACTCCAAGGGCTTTTCACCACGGTTCCTTCAGCAGGGGTAAGAAACCCACGGTGCCAGGGGAGTTTGCTGCCCGCTGCCCACCCACCGTGCTGGGGGCAGAGCTCTGCCCTCCCCTGGCCAGGGCTGAGCCAAAGCTGGTGTCTAGGCGGTACCTTCAGGTGGTACCTGCCTGCTGGCAGAGAAAAGGGAGAGCAGGGAGGTCCCTGCAGAGCCGAGATGGCCACATTTTCCCCAGCCATGCCCAGTAAGACGAGAGGGTGGCAGTGGCTACCACAGCAAGCTCAGTCTTCACTTTCTCTCCCACCACTCCTCTGGGGAGAAGACACAAAAGCGACTGTGAGAACCAACCAACTCGACTGTAATGAACCATAAAACATGGGATCAGCTCTCCACCTCTGGCTCACCTCGCTGGCACAGTGACTTGGTTGTGCCTTGCTGGTACTGCCTGTGTTACGGTCATCAGGCAACAAAGCCAGCATTTAGAATTGATTAATTGATTTGTACATTAAATAGGTATTTGTGCTCAATTATTGGCAGGTTTGTTAATGGATTACTATTTAAACAATTGTGATATTTTAAATTACACGTTATTTTATAGATGCACATTTGCTTAAAAAAAGAGCGCCCCTTGCATCTATTAACATATTAAAAAGAAAATAAAACATTGAGGCTGTTATAATGCACAATGTGGCATTACTCTGGGTGCTTCCTAAGCTAGGGAAATCTTATTTGTTTAATAATAAGTTATCCATGAATATGCAAATCTGCATCAGTGCAGTACCTCACTGCTGTCACTATTAATGAGTTGCAAATTAATGTGACAACAAAAGGAAAATCTATTTAGTGACAGATTTGTGGTTCATACCTGGCTCAAGAGAGCCACCGTCTACAGCCACGTCAGTCTGCTGGAGGAAAATGTGCACGTGGCGTGGATGAGGTTTTCTTCAGAGCTGGCAAACCAGAAACAGGCAGCGGCTCTCTTCACCCCAAGGGCAGAGGGCAGTGCTGCTTCCAAGGATCCATCACTTAACTCGCAGGAAAATACTCTCTTCACTGTGCAAGCAGGGGAACCCATGCAAACCACACTAATGGGTGGAATGCAGAACCAGCAAGACTGATGCAGGTGGACATCACGGTGGGGTGCTTAGAGCTTCATCTTCAGATCTCTGTGGAGATTTTTGACATCACTCCAAGTGAAGCTCGTTGGATGCCTGTCACCTTCTCCTGCTCCTCCTTCTAGCAGAAATGCAATGGTGAATGAGCACACTCAGAAAAGCTCTGTGTCTTCACAATTACAGCATTCAACTCTTCTGCCTTGTGTGGTGGTGCCAAGCCCTCTCCTACCACCACTGTTCTCCTACTGAAATGAAAATACAATTGCAAACAATTCTAAGCAGATAAAATGCTATTTTTCTGGTTACCTTGGATCTGCGCAAGTTTGAAGTAATAATGTGTGCCTTTTCCCTGTGCAAACTGATGATGCTGAATGTTTACCAGCAGCCCCGCAGAGCCTGGGAATGGCAGCTGCCTGCACTCACCACTCCCTGATACATTAATGCTCAAATGATGGGTCTCATCTATAGTTTCATTATTTAGCACAGAAATGAAGGGAGGAGTCAGCTTCAAACTCTTTCAATTCATGGAGTGAGCTTGGCCCCTGGGAGCAGTTTTTAAAATAATTTCTGTTCTGCTCCTGCTAACTAAAATCATAGAATCATTAAGGTTGGAAAAGACCTCCAAGATCATCAAGTCCAAAGGTTAACGCAGCACTGACAAGCCCACCTCTAAGCCATGTGCCTAAGCACCACATCTACTCCTCGCCTGACCCTTGCTTGCCACTCACTGCATCAGTGTCTTTGGCACAAGGGTCCAGCTCAGCCACCACAGCAAAGCAGCAGAAATGAGAAGAGTGGCTGGAGGGAGAAATGACCCAAATGGGAACCTCGCAGGGCTGACCCCACTCTGCAGAACTCTTGGGTAAGGCAGGAAGGCAAAAGAGGGGTTCAATACTTTGGTCCTCAGCAGCATCGCTTATCTCAGGGGAGCCCTCCCAAGCACCGCCTGTGCTGTGACTTCCCCTTAGCCTCCCTGCCAGGCAGCCAGCCTGGAACTGGGTATTCCCTGGGATTTCCCAGCCAGCAACAAGTGAAAATTTGACAAAGGAACCTCTTTGAAGCGAGGCCCGTCTGCCCACTCTAGCTGGAAATAGGGTTTTTCCCTATTGCACCAGTGGTTGTCCAACACCTCTACAGGGCAGCACAGAGTCCCAGCCAGGCAAATCCAAGTGATAAGCAAGGAAAAATCAAGGAAACACTTCGGCTTTGTCCCCAACAGCATCAACACCGTGCTCTCACCTTGCAGAAGGCAAGAAACAGGCTCAGCAGGGTTTTACCCTCCCCAAAGGCTGTGTTTCCATTTCCTTGTTTTTTTTATTAACCTGGAGCAAAGCCAGCGGTGTGAAGCAAGCATCTTTGGCCCAAGGAGGACGCACAGGAAAGTGCTTTAAAGGAGAGCAGTGTGAGATCAGAAAGGGAAGCGCTGAACACAGCCCCCACGCTGGCTGGAGCTCGCCCGGCTCCAGCCCTGCAGGATGCACAGTCCCACTGCTGGCCAGCGTTTCACTGCCCTGCCTACGCTCGCTGTCACAAAGTTCACTCCCTGCTGGCACGCTGCCATCTCTCCTCTCCCAAGGTAACGCTGCCCTGGGCTTGCCTCCTGCAAAACTACACCCTGCATCCAGCCTCTCTCAAAACACCCAGCACAGGGGCAAGCCGAGCCAGCCTCGTGCCCCCTCCTGCTTCACTGAACCCTCTGCGCTCCCTCCAGCACCCTCGCACGGCGAAGTCCCTTTAAAAAAGGGAATATCCCAGAGCATAAAACGGTCACGTTATGCCAAGGGACAGCGCTGGAATCAGGTGTTCCCTGCCAGGGCCCTATTTTTAGAGCACAGATGCTCAGGGCAGGCACACACACCCGCATTACAGCAGCATGAGGCTGTTTCTGTATTTGAGCGCCAGGCAGGAGCCAGCGTGGAGAACGCCCAACTGTACCCGGGGCAGGCAGGGGAAAGCTGACTAAGCAGAGAAGCTCGTGCTCTGGATTCTCTGAGGAGGAGCTGGCCCAAAGAGGAAGCCCTGTCAATCTTTCGTTTGCCCGAGGGGCTCGGCGAGAAGTGAGGTGTCTGCCACACAGCCCGGGAAGTGGCACGAAGCTGATTTATACCCGGCTCAAGCCACCCAAGCATTACACAGCTGATCAAAGATGTCTGTAACAACTACTTTTAATGTTCTCCCTTGCCTTAAACTTTCTAGCCCGCCTCCTTTTTCTGGGAAAACCAGGGAGTGAAAGCAACTGGCACTATAGAGCAGAGGTGTCTGTGCTTCAGTTCCTTGCAAAGCTGGAGACTGTTTTAAAAGGAAATCTAGCATGCACATAAAAGCTGTGCAGGAGAGACCATCATCCTCCTTACCCGAAGTCTGGAAAAAAGATGCCAGTAGATGTGTTAGGACTAAAAATTCCCTGTCCTGTGCAGAAATGGGACTTCAGCTTCCAGCAGCAGACAGCTTTTGGACCCTTCTCTCACCTCTTGGCTCAGCTACAAAACCACCTTACCCACAGGAACAGCCCCACTGTAAAGCCACACACTACAAACGTTTGGCAAGACTCACCAGCAACACACCACGAGAGGCAGCAGCTCTGAGTCTTCCCCTCCAGAGCACCTTCAGAAATGAGACATTGTTCCCCCTTACCTTCAGCCTTCAGGACAAGGAAGAAACTTCTTCCCAGATGCTTTTCCCAGACTGACCAGGTGCTCTGCTCAAGATCCTTTGGGTGGGGTCCTGGCCCTCATCGGAAGAGCAGTGTGATTTAAACACCTCAGAAGCAATTGGCTGTCACAGGACATACTACTCTTAATAACAGCCCCAAATTAAAACTCAGGAGTTTGAGTTCACAGCAAGAACTTCCTTCCACAAGGGGAAGGCAGAGAGGGTCTGCCCAAGCCCAGAGAGCCCAGCCTCTTAGGTGCAAGTTCCCAAGCTATGCAAAAGTGACATTCTGGTCAGTCTCCCTTTAGATCCCCCCCAAATGTGCTCATAGCTGTAATGCTCCACGTCAAAACTAAATCATTTCCCCTGGTACTATATTCCTCCACTCTTCAGACTTCATTGAAAAGAGAATTCAGCCAATGGAAATTATAAGGATGTCAAAGGAGGGAAAATGATTGAACCTGTTCACAATTCTTTAGCTAAAAGGTGGTGCAGAAGGTGGTGTGAACACCATTTTTAAACCTCTGTCCCACCAAAAGAGCCCACCTAATGTTTTCTTGCAACATTGAATTTAGAAAGCCAGTACAGACTGTACCCCAGATTTCATCAGCTACTTGCCTGCACCTCCACCAGCCCTGCCCCACTTTGGAAACTACTCCCTCCTTTCACAAACATTAATGAGATGAAGCTCATGTCACAACCAGGGATGGAGTTAATGGGAGTCACTTTAGCCTCTTCATTTCTCAACAGTTTTATTGCCTTTAAGAAAATTTTTGTAAAATATAAATACAAAGGCAGAAGATTTACTTACAAAGTTAAAACACAGATCTCAAACATAAACACACAATTCAGAAAATTTAGTTTATGTACAGTTTCAAGCAACTTCAACATATGTTAGTTTTTCAATATTTTACAAGGTACAGAAAAAATAGTTCAAAGTCTTCTTTAAATAAAGAGCATAAAATGTTTAAACATATATAAACAATCCGGTTTGATGTGTGAAAACTAAATTTCACAGCTTTTAAATTAGGATATAAAAGTTCTTACAATTAGTTGATGCGTATGGATATGGTTTAATTTATATTACAAACTATTGAATTATATTCAATAGCGCTTACCTGGCCAAAGCAGGTAATTCTGTAAACAAAAAAAATGAAAATAATATCACCAAGTGCCTTACCGAATTCTATCTCCCAAACAAACCACACGACTTTGATCACATCACCTAGAAAAAGTATGTTCTGTGTAATCAGTGCTTTGTATGAAACAAAGTCAATGTGTGTGGGTGTGTTCTTTAAAAAAAAAATGTGTTCCGAGTAATAACAAACTTATCCCAAAGCCTGTGTGCATTTAAAGAAACATTATATAACAATTTTGTAAAAACTGATTGAAGTTAAAAAAAAATTCTTCCAAAATCCATCCAACTGGAATTCAGATCTATTATATAAAGGAAAGATATTTTCATATTTAATAGTGTCCTTTCTTTACAGAAACAATTTCATTTGAACACATATACATAAAGAAGTAACTGTATAGAGCACTGTACATTAAATGGCCTGATGGTTCACCAGAGGATGTCGAAGGGAGGGTCCTCGTGCGGATGCAACCAGTGAAGGTCGGAGCCGAGCAGAGTCTTGAGCTCGCTTGTGAACTCTACCAAGTCCAACAGCTCTTTGCTCTCTGGGTTAAAAGCTTCAAGGTCCGTAGCACAAGAGAACAACTGGCTGAGGGAAGTCTGTTTATAAAACTCTGCCTCCGTGATGGTGACCACTTCCAGGTTGGGGAAGTTGCAGCGGAAGATGCGAGATGACATTTTTAGCCTCTTCACCACGTCCGAGAGCAGAAGCCAGTTCCGTGGTCTGAGAAAGCAAAGGAGAAAGAGGCTCCAAAAACTGACATTAAGTCACAGGACTCTTGGCTCTTCCCAACATCGCTCTGACAAACCCTCCCCGACCCCACAAACAACCCCTCTGAAACCAAAGCTGTCGCCCAGGGGTCGAATATAACAGATGAGTAGGTCTGTATGTATTCACTCGGAGTACTGCTGCCTGCAGCTTTGGGGAAGGAGGGATTCAGGCACACAGGGCCACTGGAACCTACAAAACCTGGGCTCCTCAGTGCCCATGTGGGCCAGCAGCCATCCCCAACTCATACAGCTGAACGCTAGCCCAGCTGAGCCCAACTTTTCATTTCGCACATTAGGAGATGGCTTATAGTTATAACCACAGAATTCAGCGCCTCTGACTTCCAGAGATGCCAATAGAAGTGAGTTGGTTTCTTGTCAGATGAACAACACAGTTTTTAAATTCAATCTTTGTAGCTGTCTACTGCAGGTAACTTAAGTTATATCCATCACCCAAGTAACAAAACCATGCTAAAACCCACACTCCTGCATGATCAATATTTAAAACTAGCTGTCATCAAAATCGGTGCAAATGGTGAACACAACAGCCGTTTACAAATCTAATTCATATCTTAAATATAATAGATAATACAACTTTCCAGGTCTTTGCTTATTCTTAAGTATCATAGAATCTTCCCTGGGAAGCTTATTTGTTTATTCCAATTCAGAGCTTTAAACCAGTTTTGCAACAAAGCCTAGAAAAGCAGTAATGGTGTCATTTTGCACTCCACAAAAGCATGTCCACTCAGCAGCAGAACAGAAAAGCCCACAAAATACAATCAACACCTTACAAACATGATATCCAAATTTAAGTGCTAGGAGCACTTCTATTTTGCGAAGTTATAAACAAGACGCCTGTCTGGGATGAGGAAAGGAGTTTGTGTTCAAACCTCACTTGTCCCGCTCGGGAATATGGCAGTAAAAACTCAGTCCTGACAAACCAGCCTTTTCCCCTCTCACTTCCTATTAGTTTATTTCCAAAAAACTCTGGCAGCTACAGTATTGATCTCTCATTTATCTTAAAAATGTGTGTTATGTGCTTTTCCACACCATCACAAACTGCCACCACTCCAAGCAGATCATTCCAGCTGTTTTTACCCCAAAACCTGCATTTGTTCTTACCCCTGAGAGAGACACACTTGAATGTTGTAACACGGTAAGGGAGGCTCATCCAAAAATTCAAATTCAAACACATCGCTGAAGCCATCTTCATCTTCATCACCCGGGCCAGGAGGATTTGCCAAGACATCAAATCCAGATTCATCTTTTGGATCTAAATAAAATGGAATAAAGGTGCTAAGTCAGCAACGAACAGACTGCTGCAGGTCTTGCTTTTTTCCCCAATAACGTGATCTGTAAACAAAATCAGTTTGCTTCCTTCCTAGCTTCCTTCACCACAACAACAGAACAGCCCCCACCCCCACGTGCCCCATGTTTTTAAAGTCTCTGCATACAAAGAAATAAAGGGCAACATTTGCTCACCGCACACAGAGCTGCCATAGAAATCCCAGTACAAACCAGGGTCATCAACACTTCGACCTTGCAGGTCAGTTAAATACTCTGGAGAGGAAAAAACAACAACAAAAACATACTGATGAGAACAAAAAGCTGGCAAGTCGAGCAGACCGTGCGTCACAGAGCCTCAATACACGTCCTCCATACCTTCATCATAAAATCCCTCACCATGTTCCTGGCACACAGCCTACAAACAACAGCATATACACACCATTCCCCCACGTCAAATACTGACCCACCACATCAAAGGTCTAACAGGGACAGATCCAAGCTTAAGCTTCAGGAACTGAGAGCAGCATCTTATTTTTGTGCAGATGGATGTACCACATTTTTTGGCCTTCACAGTTACTCTGGACACCAACTTGAGGGTGAAACTGTGGCCCCAAATCAACTGATAAAAAAGTTTTTTCCACACATGTATGTTCAGAAGATTTAGTAGTTCTCTTCTACAGATATAATTTGGGAGATTTACAATCTGAATTGGTGAAAAGATACTGGTATTCAGGATGCTAGGAAGTCAAAGATGCTGGACTTTGTATCAGACTGGAGTCCTGATACACCTATGTGCCTTCTATACTGCACCCTTTAAACAGGTGAACAGATGAGTACTTAAACTCATGGACTATGAACACTGCAAACATGCTCAGGTCAGTTATTGGGGAATGCAAGTGTCTTCATCCAAAACTAAGAGGGGAAAAAAAACCCCTAAAACCATGTTACAACACAGACATGTTTAAAGACAAGAGCCTTCAATGTAGTTTTACAGTATTTCAGATATAAAACAAGGCAGAACTGGCAAAGATAGTCTAAGATAAAAAGCAAGACCATGGGAAAACCTGAGTACGTTTAACAAACAGCTATTTGAATTGGCAAGGTTCTTGTTTTCATTTCAAGCGCAAAACTGAAGGCACCGAAACAGCCCACTGACCTCCTACCCACCTATCAAATCTGACAGTGCCATAATCCTTATGACTTATTAAGAGTTTCAATTAGAAGGAGCCCCCAAGCATGGCTGTGCTTCCCCACCTGCAGCCTCTGGGCTTTTGCAGGCAAAGAGGGAGCTACTGCAGCCCACCCCACCCCACGGCTCCGTGGCGTGAAGTCACCCCTGCCAGGCGGGAGGGACTGTGGGGGACAGGGAACAAGCCCCCATCTGCCAGGATCAGAAAGCCCCATGCAGTGTGGGCACAGACCTGTGAGGAAGGTCTCCATGAGCTCACTGTGGGTCATTTTCACAATGGTCCTCCCAGAGTAGGTTGCAAGCGTTGGATCAGCACCATAGGACAGGAGCAGGCGGACAATTTCCAAGTGGTCGTTTTCGACCGCGTCGTGGATTGGTCTGGTGTGAAGCGAAAGAAAAATCACGGCGTTACATTTTGACTCAACAGTATTATGCAAATGTTTCTGACAAGAAACTTCTGACTGTAGATCCAAGCTATTTATAGAAAGTAACACTATTAATACAGCTGCCTATCATCTTCTTGTCGGTTTTACTTGCACATCATCCCCTCCCCTCTTGTCTTCAGTCAGACTGCTCAGGGCAGATATTTCTGTTACGTCTATTCCTTGCTGTACACATTTTCGAAGGACAGTAAAATAATTACACCGCAGTAACAGAAAGCAGGAGTTTGTGTGAAGCCTCACAAACATCATTTTGCTGCAAGTCACTCTACCGTTCCAAATCCCTGCCAATTTAACAGCGTGTTGTGGAGTAAGGCTCATTCAGCCTGCCTCTGGGCAGGCACGGAAATCAGTTACCCAAAGCTCCTAAATTATGTACACAGAAATAAGTTATGAAAATTTGCTAGGAATTAAACTTCCGCACAGAACATCCTCTTTAAACAGTACTTGTGAATATATTTGCAGCACAATTCAACCCTTCTAATCAGAGAATAGAAAAACATGTTATTTTAAGTGTAGTCCACCCAGAAATTAACGCATTTTATGCGGCATGAGCAATCTATACAAGCTCAGACATAGATTTTGTGAGCCTTCAGAAGGATTATTCATTAATACACAGGCCTGCAATTCCAGGTTTAGAATTCCTTATCACTAATTATAAATCGCATTAACTTTTGCCTTTAAAATTGATTATACGTAACGGGGAGTTGTCTGGAAGTAGAACATATTACCCTTCAGACTAATGAAGATGTGTTAAAATCCCATCTTTTCCTTAGACAGCAAGAGCAGGGAACTAAAAGCAGAGTCCAATGTGCGGACAGTGACCATGGCAGTCCAACTCAGCTCAACACTCCTCCTTTGGGCTCTCAACACTGCTGCCCCCCCAGCAAGGCTTTCAAGCTCTCAGGGAGCTTGTATTTAAAGGCAAGGAAGGGCTTTAACCAGGATCCTGCCTTCCTGGAAAGCTTTCACAACGATGTTACAAGGGGAAGTCATCTGGAAGCACAGCCAAGCAAACCTCTCCCCGCTCCGTCTCCCCATCTGCCAAGCAACGCTCGGCTGACAACCAGGGCTTCAACTCCCTCCTGCCAAGAGGTCACATCCCACCACTCCTGCCTCACATGGCAATGTCCTTTCTATGTCACCACTGCTTTGGCACGACCTGGCATCCACGTGAGCTCAGGACAGAGGAGGGGAGGATCAAATCAGTCAGAAGGGGATGGCGCACCACCGTTTTCCCGTCTATCACACAGCACTGCGGGTAGCAGGGCGAGGAGGGCGACTCTGAGAAGTCTCAAAAAGATGTTCCAGATGTATTTACTCCAAGTACTTTCCAGTAGGCTGTGACTTAGGGTGACTAACACAGGCTATACATGAAGGGTTCTAGCTTGCCCCCATCTTGCTGGAAACCTGCATGTAATTTTGGTTTTGACATGTGAACAATATACTGACACGAGGAGGTGCACTTGGGGACTTGGTGGCTTGTTCCCTATGGAAAGAGGGCTTATCCCATGCTGCCTGCCTCCTATACACCCCACACCATCAACAGGGTGAAGAAGCAGATGATCCTTGAGCTGCTGAGCACAGTCCTCAGTCCAGCTTGTGCCAACCCTCAGACCCTTGGCAGCAGAGAGCACAACATGTGGACGCCTTCAAAGTCCAACATACCACTCTTTGGAAAGCCACCTTCACATTTTAAGACCAGAGAGGTACATGAGGATCACTTGCAAAAGGTCAGGACATCCCTTCTCAGTTTCTGAGGGAATGTCTCTAACAGAACAAGACAGACAGTGCTGGAGCAGCTAGCATTCCCGGGATGCCCTGCAAGTCTCACCTTCCCACCTCCACCTACTGACTCAGTGCTTCCCCACAGGGGAAGCATCACATCCAGGATCTGGTCAGTGCTACATCGCAGTGTCACATCCCAGGTGACACCAAGCAGGAGGCAACAAATAACAGAGGTGCCGACGCAGAGGCTGCAGAAGCATCGGGTGTTTCTTGCTGTCAGCAAGCATCTGAGGCCTGAGCTGCTGGGTCACAGCACTCTGAGCATCTACAGCAGGAAAGGTCAGCCTTGCTGCAAACCCTCCTGTCCCCCACTGGGCATGAAGCATCCCTGGCTGAAAGTCTGGCAACAGGCACCGAGAGCAGACGAGAGTTACGGCTGTTGCCAAGTGCTGGGAATGCTGGTTCTCCCCCACTCTCTCGCTTTACTGGAGTCTTTAATTTTGAACTCTTTTTAAATTTTATTTCAGAATTACGATTTTCTGGTTTTGGGAAGGGGTTGAGGAGTGTTGTGGGATCACTGGTCTGTGGGTTTTCTTGTTTGCGTTTGGGTTTTTTTTTAAACTGACTTACCTAAGTGGCTTTTGAAGCAGTAATGAATTCAAGATGATCCCTTAACTTATTAAAAACAGCATCTAAATCACCGCCTAGTGTTTCAATTGATTTAACGACACTCAGACGAGTTTATTAAAGGGTGCCTGGGCATTCCCCAGGAAGGAAAAATTGCAGCACATGGGCTGTAACCCTGTGATGGAACCTCCTTCTCCCTTTTTACAGGTCACCAAGCCCAACGTGGTGCTGCAGACAGAGGCAGCAGGACAGGCAGCGGGGCAGGCAGACCCAGATTCGTCATCTAAGAGTAGACAGGGAGGCTGCCCGGGCATGAGAGGGGAATTTATAGAGGCATGGGGAAGAAAAGGCGTAGTAAAGCAGTGCGGAAGAAGGAAGAACAATAAATAGAAGGAAGGAAAGAAAACACTGGCAGGGAGGAGGGGAAAAAGGAGATTCCCCATAGATAAGGTAAGGGAGAAAAGGCCAAAACAGAGCACTGACAGACTCTTTTACTGGCTAGAACAGCTTCTTGGCAAGCTCACGAGTGGGACCATGCAAAGGCACAGGCTATTCGTTTGCTTCTCCCAGCAGGGCCAGCAGAGGAGGGAGTATTCTTCAGTCTTGGCAGAGTTTAACCATCCTCTTTGTAGGATGCAAAAGCAACTACTGGAATAGGCAACTTTTTCAGATGTGGAAAAAATAAAGATCCCTGGGAGTCCTCTCCTGGGCTGCTTTGCCCATACAACCTTTTCTGCCCTCAGCTTCGTGGAAATAAACACTCTCTATCCCTAATGGTACAGTTAATGGAGCACAGCTCGTTTCTAAAACAAACCCTCCAAAAGGCCCCACAAGGATATGGGGACATTGGAGAGCTGCAATATCCTACAAAAGACACACATCTCAACCCTCTCTTGTGTACTGTCGAATTCTTCCTCTACTATTTTTACCGCCACTAGAGTTAGGAAAACATTTCACTGGGGGTTTATCATTCCACCACCAAAATTATAAACTATTTAGACCAGTCAGGGTTTGCTCCCAGCCTTTCAGGCACCACCAGAATGTCTCCCCACTGCAGAAAGAGGTCCTGTAACTCGCCGAGCAATGCCATGTTTCGGCGCTGTGTTTTCGTTTCCACCCGCTCCGTTACGCAAGGCTGCCCCACGGAAGAGGCAAGGCACGAGCTGCAGGAGGGCAGCTACGCAGGCTGGCTCTTCTTTAACGCAATTAGCTGCTGGAAGGTATGGCTCTGCCAAGACCAGCTGAAAGGACACAGGAAGAGAGCCATCTTGGCATGGTCCTCGCAGGGGGAAAAAAATAAAAAAAGGCTGAGCTCATCAGCTGCCAGCGGGAAGGATACAGCAAAACTGGCTGCAGAGAATCTAGCGAGAGAGCTCTGAAGCAACGTGGAGCTAACAGGCAGGGGACGCTTGTGTTTTTGGCATGTGGTTTTGTTTCTATGGTGGCACGGGCTCAGCCAGGGCATGCTGCAGAGGTAAGAGGAGAGGAACAGCGAGATAAGGCCAAATACACGCGGGGAACAGCCTTGCTCAGGTCAGTTCGAACACCCCTCGCAGAGCTACCGCACTTACTGGGGTCCTGTCAGGGAAGGGAAGCTCTCACCTCTTAAGCACGGTCTATTATTATTTATAGGTAAGACGATTAAGAGCCCTTAGTGACTGCAGCACCTCGGAGACAGGTCTTAAAGATCTCCGGGTTCTACAATAATCTTTGATTAGGCACTAATTGAGCAGCAGAGTGCTTGTGTATTCAGGGTCTGCAGGCACTGCATGTGGTCTATCAGCACAGAGTTTAAGGGAAAAACATCCAAGACCTACCACATTTAGCCCGGCCAGATGTGCTGTGAATAGGGCAGAGAGGGACATCCTGTGCCGAGCTAGGGGTGAAGAGAAGGGCTGCACCCTCCCTACACCCCCAAATGCTGTCAACCTCCTCGCCCCTACACCACAGTCCGGCGCTTTGTTTGTTTCTGGCTTCACCGAGATTCCTGATGCTATCAGGAACCAGAGGCTGAACGCCTGCCTCATCCCAACACACACTCATGCAAAGCCAGCACGCCGATCAGAGCACCCGCAGCACTTCAGACAGGGCGGAGAGATGCACAGAGAGATGCACAGACCTCGCAGAACTTTCCTGCATCCTTCACATTCGCACGGACATCCTGCGCGCACCAAAGCCATATCCTCACCAGCCGCAATTTTCAGAGTGTCCTCCAAAAAAGCTGACGGCAGAGGCAGCAAATAACAGAGCCCAGAGCTTCAGGTGACCCCCAGGGTGCCTCACTGCCACAGCTGCACTAACACAGCACACAGCTGCATCACAGCTCCATCACTCCTCTGCGCTGCTCCGCATTGACTGAGCAGAACACACCCACTGCCACTCTCTGCAGGCTTGAGAGATTCCACAGCACGACCAAAAGTACCTTTGGAAAGGTGAGGTGGCAGGGGGGAAAATAAAAAGTATATTAAGAGTCATTAAAAGAGGAGGGGAGGAGGACAAGTCTTTGACAGTGCGTTTGGTGGCTTTTTGGGGTTTGTTTTGGGGATTTTTTGTTGTTCTTTTTAAGACTGTACTGTATTTCTAAGGGTTGAACGTGTTCAGGAATTTAATTTTAAAACCAACACAGCTGAGGAAGACTGACACATCTTTTCTCCTACAAGTTAAAGGATAAAAACTTTCAAGAGAGAAATGAGACTTGTCTTATGAATGTCCTGACTTACTCGACAGAGAAGCCTGGTTCTGCCAAAAGGCAGTGCATTACACAGATCCAAAGTCCCTTACAGAAGCTTCTGCTCTCTGTCCTGCCCAACTCAGACCATCTTTTTCCTCTGCATATTACTTGTGTTTTGGATTCTTGCTGTCTGTTGGGCAGCTTTCCAAATGAAAAGTAAGTCTGCCCTCAGAAAAGAGAGGCAACAGCACGCTGAGTTCTGACATTACCATCTATGATCAGATCATCATTATGTTCATTTCTAAAATCCATTTTCCCCAAAACAACTTTTCAGGGTACACTGGCCAAGTTTCTTTCTTGAAAATCAGCTCCGTCTGTGACTAGAAATCAAAGGTGGACTCTGAACTGGCGGGTGATTAAGACTGATCAGACACTTCCCGGGGATAATTTTCTATATAGGTTATTCCAGAAAGTGAGACAAAAATAATTTAGGATTCTTTTTACAACTCGCCGCTGTCGGCACAGGTCACGTATTAAAGCTGAAGGCAGCAGAAAATGCGAGGCTGTTTGGCAGCCTGGAGAGCTCAGAACTCTTACAAAGAAGTGGGCGACAGAAGAGGAATCTGACAATCCAGTCGGGGTTTTAATGTTTCTCCAAAAAGCTTTCCTTTGGGCTGTAATGGGCTGGTGATGGGCCGGTAACAATGGACCATCATGAACTTTTAATGGACCATCCTAACCAGCCCTCTTTTTGTTTTCCTGACTCCTCCCTTCCCAAGTTAATAAATAAAGAGCTTAAAAACAAAAGAAGCAGGCTCTTAGTTACGCTAATTTTACCTCCCTGGCTATTTGGATGGTGACAGGGAAGGCGATAAACCATTTAAGATAACAAGCTGCAGGAGATTCGCAGAATACAAAGCGACCTGTCCCCAAAATGCACAGACTGAATAATGCTCTGCATATGCTCAGGACAAGTTACCCCAAGGTCAGCCTCGCAGAGGTGGTCAAAGAGGTGCTTTAGGAGATACACAAGAAGCTTAAAAAAAGGTCCGGAGCAGCATTTTTTCCTCCACAAAGCAAAAAAAGAAAAGCCTGCTATCTATTCTGACTGCATAGGAACTAAGCACCCCTACTATTCCGTGAAGGAAACTCAAAAAAGGCTAATTCGGGATTAAAAAAAGAAAAAAAAAGTAAATCCAAAATATCAAATGAGCAGACAGTTTAACGGTTCAGCAAACAACATTTTTATACAGCATATACAGGGCTCGCACAGCCGATCGCCACAAAAGCCTGAAGTGCTCTCAAAAGTAACCCTGCTAACAAGGCAAACCCCACTCTTTTGGCACAGCTCAAAGGCCCTGGAGGGCACATGAGCAGGACTGCAGCTCAAGCATCACTCCTGCCTGCCCTGCAGCTGGCAATCCCGCTGGCTAACGAAAAACAACCGAGGCACAACTCATTAAAATTCCCAGAAGAAAAAAGGAATTACCCCGAACTCGAGTCACAGCAGAAGCGTGTCCCCGCCGCTTCACGAAGCAGGGAGCAGAGGAGGTCAGCGAGCCCTGCACACAAGGCTGAGGGTGGGGAGGTGGGACAAGGGGAGGATAAAGGAGAGGCACAGAGGGAAGGGAGGTGGTGGTGACCCGGCGCCGGGCCAGGGGTGCTGCTCACCTGGTTCCATCCTGAGCACTGCAGTTGACGTCGGCGCCGTACTCGAGGAGATGCCGCACGATGCTCAGCCAGCCTCTGGCACAGGCCTCGTGCAGGGCACAGTAACCCGCGTTGTCACGATGATTCACATCACACGCCTTGCTTTCCAAACAATACAGAACCACTTCCTGGAAACAGGAGGGAAAACCAGATGAACATCGAGTTATTTCTTGCTGTGTAAATGGCGTGGATTTCCCTGCTTGAAGGAAAGGGGCAAGAGACAAAATCCCTACGATATGCTAAGTTACCCTCTTTGAGATGGGTCAGTCAAAAGGAAAATGAAAGGGAGCTGTTGACAGGCCTGTCTCTGTTCAGGAGACAGCAGAGACAACGACTGCCCCGAGCAGACTAATTTGGGCAAAGTGACATCGAGAGCTCCGTGGCCCACAGAACCCTGTAACCCCCAACATCAGGAACTGTCACAGAGGGAGGACGTGCAAATTTCACACACAAAGCTCACAATGTTCCACTTCTGAGAACTTCCACACGTAAAGCTAGTGGGAAGGCTGTTACTCTTACATTTGCAATTTTTAGCAGAAAATTCTGCAACTGCAACAGCAGCACAGCCGACATCAGTTTGATTTTAAAAAGAAAAAGTGCATGACCCGAAACAAAACACATTTAAGACACACAAAGGATGGTTTGCTATCAGCAAACAAAAACCAGCCCGGCTCTATCGAGATCAGGGAAATCCCATTTTCACCCACCCCGGTTTTCTGCATGCAGAACTAAAGCCAGGCGCCAGGTTCCAATAACGAGCCCGGCGCCGCAGGAAGCCATGTGAATTTAACACAATTCATCTTGCAGTCAAATACACCACGCTCCAGAGCCGGGGCCAGACTCAGCTCTGCGCTGCTGTGCAGCCTTGGAACAATGACTGCTCCATCACTCAACCAAAAATTTAGGGTGGTGCGAGTCTTCCTCAACTTGTGTCGGATGCAAAAGAAAGCAAAACAAAACAAAAAACATTTCTAAGAGATGCTGGATGCATACAATAGCCCCCACATTCCCAGATTAGTGGTAAACCATTAATTTTGCATCTGAGCGACATCCCTGCAAGGCCAGACACGGCACGGAGGGGGCGAGCGCTTGTTTTGCCAAAACAAGAGAATAAAACGACGCCGGGCGCAATGCATTTGTTCCTCCCGTTTCAAAATAAACCGGAAAGCCCGCAATGATCTGTGCTCTGGGTACACCTGACTCGAGAGCCGGTATCCAGGATACAGCATGAAGCTGCTCTTTTAGCAGGCCCTCGCTAACCAGGCCAGGGCTGAGAGCTAATGAGCTGCCCGTCCCAGGCTCCAGAGCATCCCCTCCACCCGCCACGGGGGATGCTCCCACCTACCCCTGATGCACCCACTGGCTTCACCCGGGACCCCCACAGTCCCACCTCTCACCAAAGAGGGGCTCTGAATGCTCCTGCTAATCAGCCCAAAGGCCAGAAATCAGTCCAGAACGGATGCTCTTTACGCTGCACATGCTCAAGCCCGTAAGAAAGGGCTGTGCAAAATTATACTCCGGAGGTAAGAATTTTCCTTCAAAACCAGACCACCCTGGCAGGCAAATTAGCAGATGGGTACAGGTAGCAGAAGCAGCTGCCGTATTCAGCTCCACTTTTAGCACGCAGTTACCATTTAAAATAGATTTTACAACTCAAAATAAAAGATGTTTCATCTATTTTTGCAAAAAGGAAGGGCTCGTCCTAGGGTGGAATACCTACTGCTGGACAAAAAGCTAATTTTGTCGGGCAATTCTGTGTTAAGAGGCTATAAGAAGAATGTCATTAACCACAAAATGTAACCATAAAGACCATAAAACTCTACATTGTTAATTAATTAAATGCCTCATTAACTTTTTTTAACATGATTTATTCAATTTACAAAAAAATTAGCCATCATTGCCGAATACAGGAACATGTGGTGCCACAAACAGACTTTTGGTTTCACAAGCATTTCTCACTAAGGCTCGGGGAAGGCTGCAAGAGTGCCACAGGGCAATTTAATGTCTGTTCAGGTGCTCTATTTAAACCAGCAATCTGAAAATCACTCACAGTTAATCCAAAGAGTCAAACCAGAACACAACCAGTCACCTCCACCTCTTGCTGGTTGCAGTTTCTTATCCAAACTGCAAACACCAGCGTCAAAATATGCACATATGCACAGTCCATCCTCACATGCAAGGAGCTGCCCTTCTTATGTACTCCTTTTCCAAGGGGTCAGCATCCCCCCTGCCCCAAGAAGCACTATTCTCCCACACCCAACCTGGAAACACAGCCCTTGGGTGAGGCATTATATGCTGAGCCTTAGCACCCGCCACAGCATCACAACAAACCCCAAAAGTGATGCCTGTTTCTGGGCAGGATGCAGCGGCGCTAGGGGAGCTGTGCAAGGGCAGGATGACGCTCTGGAGCTCCTGCTCCTGCGGCAGTGACACTGGGAACTCCCCGTGCCTGGATAAGCCCTGCCTTCACACGTGTTTAAACGCCCTATCACACACCACACATTCCGCTAATTTCACTGCCTTCCCAGGAAGTATTTAACACCAAACTGATGAGAGAACTTTCCGAGTCCACTGTCATGGTTTCACCCCAGCCAGCAGCCAAGCCCCAGGCAGACACTCATTCACTCCCCCACCAACAGGACCAGGGAGAGAATCAGAGAATCACAAGGGTCAAAGGTGGAAAACTTACAGGCTGAGATAAAGAGAGTTTAATAGGGAAAGCAAAAGCCATGCACACAAGCAAAGCAAAACAAGGAATTCATTCAGTGCTTCCCATGGCTGGGCAGGTGTTTGGCCATCTCCAGAAGAGCAGGGCCCCATCCCACACATCAGTGACTTGGGCAGACAAACACCATCACTCCAAATGTCCCCTCCTTCCTCCCCCAGCTTTGTACACTGATCCAGGGTGGCACATGGTCTCGAATATCCCTTTGGTCACGTTGGGTCTCCTGTCCTGGCTGTGTCTCCTCCCAGCCTCCCATGCACACCGGTCTCCTCACCAGTGTGGCAGCAGGAAAAGCAGGAAAGGCCTTGGTTCTGTGTAAGCCCTGCTCAGCAATAACAAAAACATCTCTATATTATCATCACTGCCTTCAGCACAAACCCAAAACACTGCCCCATACCAGCCACTGGGAAGATTAACCCTAACCCAGCCAAAACCAGCACATCCTGACACACACCAAAAAGCACCATGAGGCACAAAGACAGCCAGTGTTTCCTCTTGTAATTTTTTTTCCCCAAAAAGACTCTACGCTCCCTGTAATTCCCTCTTCACAAAAAGTAAATTACAGTTTTAAGACTACCATTATCTCAAGTCATTTGTTTCAAATGGGGTAAACAGAATGGATTCGAGAGCGCCCATAGGCCAGGATGGGTTGGTAACATCCTGCTGAAGCATGGCCTGGCGCAGAAACCAAGGAAGGAAAAGGGAAAGTTTCCCACCAGCTTCATCAGGGATTTCCAGGGCCGAAGACCATTTGCTGCACTGTCTTTAAGCAGCCTTGCTGGCTGCAGCCCTGCAATTTATCTGACCAGACACAAGCCACACTTGTCCTTCGACATTTCACACGCCGGCTTTACACGCAGAATCGCGTCCGCTTGTGTCCTGCTTCCTGCGATGATCCGGGGCACATCTGCACCGTGGGACTGAGAGAAGGACAGAAGCTCACAGCCTCGCAGCATTTGGGCTCCCCATGGGTCCAGCAGGGATACACACAGCTTGCCAGCACCTCTGAGTGCTGAAGGGTTTGGAGTGGGATCTCTGCACAGCCTCAGGGCATCCCTGCTGCAAAGGCAGGCAGGCTGCCAAGGGCAGGCACGAGCTCATCCGGTCTCAGGGCAATACAGCATTCCTGCCAGGGCTCGGTGGTGCCCTGCGGTGCCAGCCACTTCCAGCTCCGAGTCCTGAATCAGCACTCGGCTCCCTCTGGGAGCTGCGGCCCTGATGATGCAAACTCGTCCGCCTCCCCCGCCACCCAGCTGGCAGAGGGCCGCCAGGCTGCCATCGCAGCAGCCAAGGGAAGCCCCCATGCACCCACCAGAGGTTGCTGCCCTGCTAACAAGAGTGGCAGAAAACTGACCTGTGTACTTGCCACAGGTCACTGACCAGCATATTACCGTGACTCACCCAGATTTTTCTCTTTTTTTTTTTTTTTTTTTTTTTTTTTTTAAATAGAGGAATTTCTGACTTCTTGGACATTCTCCTTCTTTCTGCAGACAGAGAAAATTCAGCTTTCTACCAACTGCAGTAGTCTCATCACTAGCAAGAAAAACTCCTCAGCTATGGAGCTTCCATGGATGATCAAACTATCACAGCTCACCGTGGGCCAAAAACAGCTCCGACAGCACGGCACAGCCACCCCCGCTCTGAGCCTTGAAAGACACAGACAGCATCAGATTCTGGCAGAAGTTTGGGTGCATGGACTGGGCTCTCTCTGCCCTGCACTCCACCAGCAACAGAATCGACTGCTGCACGGTCAACACCACCCAAACAATCAAATCAAATGAGCTGAATATTTAAGCCCGTTAAAAACATGGTGTTTGCTCAAACTTTTGGGTGAATTCAAGTCAGAAAATCAAAATCCTCAACCAGCTGATACTGGGAAGGCATGGTGGCACACAATGTTACCCACACCTTAGTCAGCCTGGGTATCCCCAGCTTTCTGCAACCAGGCAATGCAGCAGAGAGCTCCTGCTATCAAAGCAAATGGAGAGCCCTGGGCCCCTGCTTGAGGAGGACATCAGCCCATCACTAAGTTTGGGAGCTGCTCTCATCGAGCAGAGGTGTCAGGCACAGAAAGCCAAGTGCCCAATACACCCACCCTGACAGACCCCATGCAGGAAGAAAGTACACACCCATAGCTTGGAGCACGTGCTATAACACATTTTGATTTTGGACCCACAGAAAATTAAACCATTTAAATTACGGAGAATCCCATAGCAATGTTGTAACAACCACTTCTCCAAGCTAGAGCTGAAGTGCCCTGGGTTAGAAGAAGCCTTTGTCTAGGGTAAAACAAAACCTTTCCAATAAACCCTGCCTTCCAGAGCTGGACAAGACCTTGCTCCACACAAAGCTCTCTCTCCAGCTATACAAAGGGCATTTCAAGGTTTCAGCAAATCCCCAAGGCTGGGCAGGCCCCACCTGGACCTGGGCTGATGCCACCTTCCCACGTGGGGCTCAAGCCCGGCTCCATGGCCCAAGCAGCCCTCTCACCAGCACGGCAAACCCAGCAGCCACGCCGAGGGCAGCAGTCGCTCTCTGCAATGAAACACCTCTGCACCAGATCTGAAATCAAGCAACGACGACGCTCATACCTACATGCCCATATTTCCCCAATAAAAGCATGCTTCAAAACAGCAGAGCTAAGGGATTCATCAGTTTCTGATTTTTGTAGCAACAGGGGGCCCCTTTCATTAGACAACATTGTTCCAGCTACACCAAGCAGCTCCAGACGCTGAGTATAAAGCATGCAGAGTGCTCCTATGATGCGTCTGATCATGCAAGAGGACACTCCAAGTGCTACATCCTGTGTCACATACCAGATACTCCTTGGAGAGAACAAAAAATAAAACCCTTCTCCTAAACTACACGCTCTTCAGGAACAACAAAAGCCAAAAACATACAGCTCATTAAAGATCACCATAAAGATTACTCGGGGGGGTGGAAAAATAAGTAAATAAAAGACATTCGTTCTGTTTGCAGGTGGTTTATATTTAAGGGGAAGTGAGGGTTACCAATAAAACTTCACCCTTTTCTCGTTCCCGCGGGATGCTGCTCACCCTGCCTCCCTGCCAGCTGATCCAGCAGCGGTGGGGAGTCACTCCCACACCAACCTGCCTCCGAACCCCACACGCCAGGGAAGGGAAAGCAGCAGGGGAACGGGGGCCACAAGTTTCGACGACCCAACTGAAAGCCGCTACTTCACAGAATTTCCATCTACAAAAGCGGGAAGAGGATTTGAACTTCTGAAATAATGAAATAAAACCATCATCCGGCAGGGCGCCGAGGGAGCCTTACCTCATAGCCCAGGCGTGCCGCCCGCTGCAGCAGCGTCTCCCCCGCGTTCTTGTTGACGATCAGGCGCCGCGCTTCGGGCGGCATCGGCCGGCTCGGGGTGGTCTCCTGCGGGGGGCTGGCGATGGGCAGCTGCGGGGGCTGCGGGACGGGGAGCAGCGAGGGCGTCTGCGGCAGGCGCTCATACGGCTTCTGCTCGTACGGCTTGGCTGGCGAGGAGTCGCAGTCTGAAGTCGGCTCCGGTCGCTTCCTGACTTTTCTCGTTACCGTTACCTGTCAAAACCATTGTGGTGGGGGGGTTTGTTATCTCTGTTTGCACAGTACAGTGATGGGACTGTATTTTGTCAGCAAGGAATTACACTTTTCTACTCGTATTTAATTTTTAAAGAAAGACCCGCTACAGCTTTTAAACAGAAGGTGCTTCACCCCTGCAACAACTAAGGTTAAGAAAAGCAAACACAAAATGTGCAAAGCATCCACAGACGAATCTGAATGCAGTTCCCGCTACCCTGCATGCACGACAGCGCGTTAGTTTTAAGCAAGCTGGCTCTGCCTTCTCAGAGGCTGGTGGACAATTAAGTCTAAATAAAGATACCTTATCTTCAGCATTTTCGATATCTGTGGTGTCATCCCCTGTCAGAGATGACCTCCTTCTCCTCTCCTGCAGTGCCAAGTGTTTTGTTTTACACTGACGTTTCCCTGATGGCTTCTCACATTCGCTGTATTTCGGCAGCAGAGATGCATGCTGGAAATCCTCCTCTTCGTCTGTGTACAGCCCATCTGTCTTCCGGCTTTCTTTAATTTTCTGCTGTTTGGCAGCCAACCTCGAGGCTGGAGTACAGCTTGGCTGAGCCTGCCTTTTGCTGTTTGCATTGGTGGATGAAAGGCTCTTCATGTGCGGAGACACCGGGAATACGGGCAAGCCTAAATGGGAAGGAAAGGCATTACACATCGCATGGTGCGTTAAAAGGAAAATGCATTGCTAGCACTTAACACGAGCTCCTCGACTGCTTAAGAGATCTACAATTACATTTTCAAATCATTAATATTTTAAGCGTTCCACATCCAAACTGTAAATAGCATCTCGCCCGTTGGCGCTACGCTAACAGCTACCGGGCTCTAATAAAAATCCCTGAATGAAATGCCCGGCGCAGGTGCCGGGCAGCGCCGGGGCCGCAGGGACGCGTGCCAGGCCAGCTTGGCAGTGCCACAGCCCGGCCACCACGGGCAGAGCGGAACCGCTGCAGCACCGCCCCACTGGGGGAAAAAACTCGCCTCCTTACCTGGGACTGCCTGATCTGAAGGGGAACCAACTCCTCCAGCAGCCTGGGCCCAGCCCGGCTTGTCTCAGCGGGGCATAAGGGCAGACACAGGGATGGCAAGGGAAGAGGGGACAGGAAGAGAGGTGGGAGCACGAATCAGATTTTAATGGGACAGCACAGGTGGGAACACTGAGCTTAGCCCCAAGGTGGCCGTAAGACAGGGAACATCTCCTCAGCAGCATTTTGACTTCAAAAACAAGCCAAGAGAAGACAGACTACCCAAGGAGCCATCCCTACAGAAGCTATGTGCAAGCTCTCTGTCAGAAAGCACAGGGATTTTGCAGGAAAAGCAATCAGATGGTTTCTTCCCCCAAAACTCTATCCAGAAGTGAGTCTTTCTGGGACACTGGGACAGTAAGGCCAGTGCTCTGCTGCCTGTGGCAGAATACTTGCAGGGCTGGGTTTTCTCTGGGGGTTAGCTCCAACAAGCTGGATCCCACAATCTGGGCCACATGCAAAAAGCATGGTTAGTTTTGGGGTTTTTTTCAGAGTGCAAGCAGGCTTACAACAAAAGAAGGACAGGAAAGTTGACTTTTTATAGTCTGAATTTCCCTTGGGAAGAGAATTGAGGTGACCTCAGAACCAACTCCTCTGCAGAAAAATTAAAGGTTGCTGGAAAGGAAGGGACACTTCAGCCAAACAATACCACACCACCAAGGGAAGGTGTGGAAAAAACCCTGAGAACTTGGAAGAGGCTCCCTTGCTCCAAGAAGTCTCTGAAGTGATGCTACTTTCAGAACACAAGAGATGGCAGGAGCAAATAAGCAGGTGCTCAGAGGAAAGACACCCTTACTTAAAAGAGATTCGGTCCACAACTAGTCAGTAAAAAAGAAAATAAAATCTAGAATCCTCTTGGTGGGCAGTTTCACACTTTAGTCTTCCTTTAAATAGATCTGTGAAAGCAACTCACAGAAGGCTTTCTAGATTAAGGATGGAAACAGAAATCCCTCAGTTCTTTTGAGCCACTTTCTAGAAAAAGACGCATACCACGGCTTGCCAAGCAGATGCCAGGGAATTTATGGGACACATGATGTGCAGATTGTTCAGCAAAAATCATGTACGTTTTTCAGGCTTTGCAATACTGAAGGGAAGCATCTAGTCATAGGCTGAGCCTATGGATGCAAGGCTGTCTTTCCAACTCTGTAGCCAGCACGAAGTAAGGAGTGTTTAATTCTCCTGTTCCCAACTAACCTAATTGAGTAACCCGTGAGAAGCCCAATTCCAATACAGAAGTACCATCATTAGCTACTTAATCACTTATTAAAAAAAACAAAAACATGGAAAACATGGAATGCAGCAGTGAGGAGCTCTGGTGAGTGCAAACAGAACAAACTGCTGCATGCAGAAAAACTACAACAGAACGAAAAACTCACAGGTCTGGCGAAGGACAGGAATACTGAAAGGATGGAGGGAAAAAAAAACCACAGGAAGCTTATCTCAAAGAACTGCAGGCTCTTCCATGCAGAGATGCTGAGGCATTGAAAGCAGAAGTTTAATCACCACAAAAATGTGTACTCCTGCCTGCAAACTCCTCATCAACTCTGTGCTTCACTTTGACCCTCCACAGTGGTGACAGCAGGCACCAGGCTAAACGTGCACCGGAGCTAAGAGATGGAGAGTAGCTATGCTATGCCCAGGAGCTTCAGGATCAGGACCATTGCAAGAGGCCAGCACTACACAGAAAAAGCCAAACATCAGCCTGGGAAATGCAAGACAACACGGGCAGAAAAGCAGCAAGTGATTAACCCTGAAATCCCACCCTGTTTTTCTGACCACGTGAAGGGAGAAGAAAAACAAGAGTGAGCACGAATACACCTAAATATCCACAGAAAATAAGAAAACCCAAACCAAAAACCCCCAAAAAACTCAGGCCTCTGACTGATGTGGCTTGTGGCAAGTCTGACTCAGAGCAGGACCTGTCTCCCTTCCTGCAGGAGCGGGCTGCTGAGAGGTCCGCGCGGAAAAGCAGCTGCTGCCGCGTCACCTGAATGCTCGCTTGTTCAGCTCCCACCCCAGCAGCTGCCTCCTCCTGCCTGCCAAGCCCGCGGCCGCCACGCTGCCTGCAGCCCCAGGCAGCTCCGAGGGGCTGGCACAGGCTTCCCGGTGGGTGAGATCCTCCTGGCTCCTCTCCTCAGGGCTTTTGTTTCCACGCTGTGCGGGCTTTCTCCTCGCACCGGGTGAGCGGCTGCGGCTCCCCGGGGGAGCATCAGGAGAGCTGGCACTGCACCGCCAGCAGCACAGGGTTATTGCTCAGCTGGGACCCCAGCACAGACCGTGGCCTCTGCTTTGGTCATGGGGCTGGGCAAGCGGTGCCATGCCCTGAGGCTGCGGCATCCCCGTGTTCATGGACCTGCTGCACCCCGGAGACCCAGCATGGCAACGTCACTTTGCAACAGGATCACAGAATCATAAAATAGCTTGGGTTGGAAGGGAGGTCATCCCTTAAAGATCATCCAGTTCTAACCGCCCTGCCACGGGCAGGGACACCTTCCACTAGACCAGGTTGCTCAGAGCCCCATCCAACCTGGCCCTAAACACTTCCAGCGATGGGGCAGCCACAATTTCTCTGTGCAGCCTGTTCCAGTGCCTCACCACTCTCACAGTCAGGAATTCCTTCCTAATAACCTAATCCAAGCCTACCCTCTGTCAGCTTAAATCTATTAGCACTTGTCCTATCACTACATGCCCTTGACAAAAGTCCCTCTCCAGCTCTCTTACAGCCCTCTTTAGGTACTGGAGGGTGCTGTATGGTCTCCCCAGAGCTTTCTCTTCTGCGGGCTGAACAATCCCAACCCCCTCAGCCCGTCTTCATAGCAGAGGTGATCCAGACCCCTGATTATCTTCGTGGCTTCCTCTGGACCTGCTCCAGCAGGTCCACATCCTTCCCATGTTGGGGGTCCAACAACTGGACACAGCACTGCAGGTGGGGTCTCACAGGAGCAGGGCAGAGAGACAGAATCACCTGCCTTGACCTGCTGCCCACACTGCTTTGGATAAACACAACTGGAGTAACAAGCCCAGAAGTCAGAAACATCCACATTCCCAGAGATTTACAGGCAGGGGTGGCAAATCATCCTGGCTAATGTTAGGCTAAGGCTTCAGAGGCACAGAGGCAACCCTCATGTCCCATTACAGCCTGTTCCTTGGGATACAACCAGCTGCCCAGCAGCAGAGACTACCACAACTGCAGGCAGTGCTTGAGCACAGAGAACAGCTGCTCCCAGCCCCAAAGTTAAAAAAAAAAGCTGCAAGTGACAGTGTATATTTTCACATTGACAATCTCCGCTTGCTTAAGAGAAGTTTGAGGACCAGTCCCGAGCAAGACAGACAAGCTGGAAGTCTCCATTTCCAAGAGACTGTCATGCAGAGGATGCTCTGCCACACAACAGGGGAAAATGTCCTCATCCCAGTCAACTAAGAACAAGGAGATTCAAAAGTTTACATTCCAACAGGGCTGGAGAAGTACCAGCAAAATTATCTGAATGATATCCAGCGTCTTTGAACAATGAATAGCGAGGCGCAATTTAGTCAAGTTTATGGTTTTATAGCGGCTTCCAAACCCAAAAGTTTTTTCATAGCCATAGGGCAACTGAACCTGAATGCCTTTGGGAATGGTGCATAAACTGGGAGCCATCTCTTTTTCTTTCCCAAGGCCATGAGCCTGTCACTGCCACAGGAGGCATTGCAGGGGAAAGTGAGAGCATCCTTACACAATGCAGCTTCTTGTCAGTGACCCTCCTTTAATCTCTACAAGGTGTCTCTTTCTGAAAGTACAAAGGTGAGGGGCAGGGGTGTTTGAGCTGATACCCTGCCCGCCAAGGCAGCACATAAAGCAAGGAAGTAAGAGTCAAAGCTCCTTTTAAATCAAGTTTTGATCTCCTGCTCCACAAATCCTTTCGGAGAACCTTCCCCATCAATAAGCATCAAAGTTTGGGGGTTTCTGCCCTCAGATAATCCTACCAAGGGGAAGGACAGATGAGGAGCTTTAGGAACGAAGGGAAGCTGATACTTTTGCCTGTGACTGTTTCAGAGACACTACAAAGGAAAGTCCTCACTGGCACAGGATGATCTGGATTCGGTCCTTTCCATGGCACGGGACAAGAGGATCCACTCTCCTCATGCTTCTCTCTTTTAAGGGGATCTCAGCTAAACTACAGGATAGGCCAGCTGGAATGTGAATGTCTCCCAGTCGATGAAGGCCCCAGGTTTGTGAAGGAGGAAGGAGCCCAAATGCCATACACAGGGCACACGCTCCCAGAAAGTCTTTCCTCAAAAACAAGCAGCGGGCTTAGAGAGGTAAGAGCAGGAGAAGAGAAAGAAAAGAAAAAGGCCCTGTGGACTGCATGATTCCATTCCCCATCAGTTCTGCAGCCAAGCTACAGCAGCAAAATGTTGCAGGGAAGGAGAAAGGCATCAGAGTAGAAAATGTGCCCAGGGGCTGAGGACAGTGAGGACAGGAGTGACCTGTCCATCCCAATGAAAATTTGGCAGAGATCCACGGGCTCTCCTCCAGGATAGGTAATTGACAGAAATGGGAGGGAGGATGGGGAAAGGAGGAAGTGGAGTGAGGGGGAAAGAAGAAACCAGAAACAAGTCAAGGAAAGCTTCGAGGAAGCAATCCCTTAGGAGAGAGCTGCTGGAAGACCTGTGCCAAGGGGCCAGGAAGTGGGGTGACAGGGGTTTACAGGACATGCTCAGGACAAAGCAGCAAAGCATCCTTCTCAGGAGGAGGATGAGCTTTGCTCTTGAGCACATGGCCTGGGAAAGGCAGGGAAAGCCAGCAGTGCTGAGGGTGCTGGAGGCGTTGGGTTCCCGAGATCAAGAGCTGCTATAGCTGTGCTGATGCTGTTTCAGAAGCTCACAGCCCCTCAAATCCTACGTGTGGTTAAACACCCTTACACCAACTAGCAGCCTGCTTGCTCCCCCTCTCACCCAAAAGCATGCCCACATTTCATGACCCCCGCCCCGCTCTCCTCTAGAGCCATAAACTTCATCTTCACATCATCTATGAAAATATTTAAAGCCAAAACACACACGCACACACACACACACAAACACATAGTTACACACACATACACAAACACATTTTCTTGTCTGACAATTATCAGCTACAGTGCAGTTCTTAAAGAGGAGGTGTCAGTCCTTATACAAATGGACATCTACAGAAATATATATAATTAAAAAAAAAAAAAGAAAGAAAAGAAAGCTCTCAACAATTCCTTAACATCGGTGGCAGCATGCGTCACTGTACATGCTAAAGCCAGCTGGTTTCCCTAGTAGTCTCTGCATACCTTGTTCATTGTCACTTGTTTTGAGGGACTCTTCAGACCAACTTCTATTGCTTTTGGCCTCTGACCTTTTCTTGGTGTGCCTTTCTTCTGTGAAGTCTTTGACCTTTGCAGTGGCCTCTGGCTGAACAGCCTCAGCTAAATCTTTCCTGCTTTGCCGGCCCAACTTGCCGGACGGGGATCTCTCTGGTGACACCTGCTGCTCCCATAGTTCCCTAAGATGCTGCAGGTGACGCTGCTTTTTGGGATGGAGCCCTGTTAATTCAATGCACACCTTCAGGTTGGTCACCTCATTACAATTGGGCTCTTCTAAGTGGTTAGAGGAATTGTTTGTCATTTCCCTCTCAGGCCAGTCATCTAATGGAAAAATAACTAAAAATTAATCAAAAAGCCCCCTCAACTTAAAACAAAAGCTACATTTCACTTTCGGGGCATATAGTCTCAGCTTTAGCACCACACTATGCATTTTAAAGGTTCGCTCATTAAGGGTTACATGCACTACAGTAACTTGCACTGCTGTGGCTACAGTGTCCAATGACTAGTGCTTTATCCTTACATACCAAGTTTTTTTATATATACATATATATATACACATATATATACATACATATATATACATATATATAATTTAAAGTGAAATGACAGTGCTCACATTAGTAACTAGCAAGTTCAAAAATGGAAACACATTAAGCCAAAGGGACGTTCCTTTCACAAGACATTCCTTGAGAGAGACCAAAGCAAAATGCTGTCTTACCTTTGGAGTTCTTCTTCTTTTTTGCTTTTGATATAACTTCGTCCTGCAGTTCATCCACAAAGCTTTCATTTTGGCTGCCATCATTTTGCACTCTCTCACCAGAGTGTTTACGTTTCCTGTCCAGACGTGGACATGAATGTTGGCCAATATCTTCCGTTGGCTGGTCTTCCGCCTTTTCATACACAGAATGTCTCTCTAAATAACATTTCTCATTTGAGAGATCTTTTTCCTCTGGAGTTTCAAGAAAGTGACCTCGGCTGTTTCCTGTACTAGTAAAGTTACCTAAAAATAAAAAACAAACAAACACCACAAGACCTAATAAATACGACACAATTCATTGTGAGATGGCTTTGCTCTCTGATCTCTTCAGTGTCATCTCCATCATGACTTACGGCTCATGAGGCATGCAAACAAACACAAAACTGTACTTGGGAACAAGTCTCCTCTGGCCAGTCTAAGGCAGCAGTTTTCTCAACAGTTAAGCACAAAACCCCCAAAAGCACACTATTTTGTGTTGTTTTTATATTAATTTAAGAAGCACAACATTCACAATGCTTGTATCCATAGAAACATCACAATACGCTTTTTTAAATAAAGAAACATCTTTAGATACTGCAAGCACAAACCCTTTCAAAAAGCAACCTCACCTCCCTAAACTGTGGCAAGTAGCAATCCAGTTCAAAAATACCTTCTGATGACAACCAAGTATTAGTCCTCTCTTAATTCCTAATCTTTCACTAACTTCTCACATCAAATTGCAGAGCCTGACTTAAAAGCATTCATCCCTTCTTCTGCAGATATAAATGGGATACAGAACACGCACACACGGACACAGAAATGCCACTAAGAATAGCTGTGATATTTTGCAAAAAAGCACTACTTGAATCCAAGGTTATAAAAAGGCTTCCTCACTTCAAGTAACCAACCAGTCACGGTACCTCACATGATCTCTGTCACCTCCTTTTAAAACAGACCTCACTTTTTTCAAAGAGTATTTCCAGCAATAGCAAGAGGATGAGCTCTGAAAAGCTCACTAGAAACTAGTCTGACAAATTAGCCACAAAAACACCCGTGCTGCCTCGCCTGCACTAAATTCAGCTTCCCTCCAATACTGTTTGCCCAAATTCAGAGACAGCCTATGCAATTTTAAATGGATGCTTGATTTGAAATTACACTTAATCACCATCTTGAATAATGTTATTTTCTTGGGTTTAACCAAACTAGCAAAGGCAAGGTTAGGCAGAGATGCAGTACAGACTACAACACAAATAATCAGCTTCCCATTTACAATTCTCACAAACAAGTTGGGTTTCCCACGTGTTTTAGCCCTCCTGGCTGACCAATACTCCACACCTCTGCCGCTGTTTGGCAAACTGTATGTTCCACCCTTACTTCCCCACGGCTCTCTGCCCCTATTCCGCTTCCTCCTTCTTGCCCTTCCTCCTTCTCCCACTTCCCTTCCTGCAAACCCATCTGCCAGTTTCCTACCTGGACTCCGGACAGCTCTGCTGCCCTTCCCTCCTGCAGATCCTCTCTCTCTTTTACTCAGTCTCTTGCCCTGTCCAGCCTGGCCTTCAACTTCCACTCTTCCCCCTTATCAGAGCTGACACTGCTCCCCTCTCCCTTCTCCCCTCCTATCCCCTCCAAGACCCACCACTGGCAGCATCTGGATGCAGTCCAACTCCATCTCACCTTATCTCGACAGCACCTTTCTACAGCTCTGCCAACCCCTCCTGGTTTCATGACCTTCCTTGAAGTACCTGTTGTCAGTAATGGAAGGCTGGTGGGGGTTGGGAAGGGGAAACTTCCTTGATGAGACTTCTCTTCACCACAACCTGGAAACGGCTCCAAGTAGCACCAAGGGCTCTGGAGATGTTTGCAGGCACCAGAAGACACCCCAGCATAATTTTTACGCTGCTTGGGAAGCTGCCTGCAGGGCTGCTTATAAAACAGCACAAGATACTAGCCAAGAAAAATCAAAACAAAAGCTGATTTTCTGCAGGCGGGCAGGACGCTTGGGCTGTTCCGCTGTTTGGCGATGCTCCTCTCCACAAGGCCGTCTGGCCAACACATGCTCCCTCCAAGACTTTAAAACGTACTTTGTCACACTTCTTCCAGCCAACAATGCTGAAATGTTCCAGAGAACAGGTATCTCAGCTTTCTATGACCGTGCCTCTAAATTGCAGTGTCCCCCCAGATCAGAATGCATCTGGCAGCACCCTGTGCTCGCACATCTGGCATGAGGACACCGCCCCACAGCTGTACCCTATAACCACACCAAAAGCACCAGCAGTCCTCTTTCACACAGCATAAAAGCAGCTGGACCAGCCACGTTTTAAGTATCACTATAGAAATAAATGCATCTCTCAGATTTCATTTTACATTTTTAATGCAATCTGCTATTTTCCTCCTTTCATAAGGAAACCTTATACTTCTGTGGTCAGTTTCCCTGAAGAGATCAGGTAAGGGCACTCTCAGCCACGCTCCTGCTGTCTTAGAGCCTTCTCACCTCCATGAGCACCAACAGCTACACGCCATGGTTCATGCTGAGAGTCACTACACTGGGATAGCTTTCCTGCTCCTAACACTGTCTGGCCTGAGAAAAGGCAGGCACATCCTGACCAATTCCCAGAGAAGCTCTTGCAGGGTCAGAGGAAGTAGCAGGGTGTAGGGAGGGGGGGGTGATGGTCTTAATCTTTACGGCTTGCAGGAAACAGCAAGCTAATTCCAGCCTGCCACCACCGAAAGCGACCTGCTGCAGATTAATTCCTCCTCTATCTTCAAGAGGACTTGGCACAGGGATGCCGAGCGCCGCTCGCTCAGACTGCGCTGAAAAATAAAGAGGGGAGAGACCTCGCTAACAGCTTGTCACTGTCAGCATTCCTCCGGGGCTCCACATGCTGGGAAGAACAGCACACACCTATTGAGGTTTGTCCAAAAAGCCCTCGCTGCCAGCAGCTCCGTGACACCTTGGCCTCCACTCCCCGGTCACATCCGAGAGGGACCCTCAGGGGACCGGCGCTGCATCTCCGCAGCTGCTGAGCCAGAAATCCCTCTCAAGGACCGCCTGCTGCACACGCGGCTCTGAAATCCGTCCCGCTGCAGCTAAGGCCATGAGGGGAGCGGCATCTCCGCGCACTAATCCCGGTTGTGTAATCATCCCGCACCGACGCGGGAGCGCGGCCCCGGCACAGCCCGGGCCCCGCGCAGGACGCGTCCTCGCCGCTCTGCTCCGGCGCTGCCACCTCTCCACAGCCGGGTTTTCGGTGCGGAAGAACAAAGGTCAGTCACTGCTGGGGACACGGCACAACCCTACGGGCCGTCAGGCTCTCCTCGCAGCCTGCACGGACACGTCGCAAGCGCAGAGGTTTTCCCCCCGGCACAGCTGCGGCTGCCCCACGGAGCGCAGGCTCTATTAATATTTTACCACCAGATTCCACTCTGTCCTCAAAACTGTTTTGCAAGCAACTGGGATCAGACGCAGTGTCTCCCCAAATTAAGATATAAATGTCAACAAGAAGCACAGCAACATAAGCATAATGTGCGTACCCAACAAGGATGAGGAGAATTTATCTGCTTTTGTTCCCACCACCCCCCTCCCGTGCCATGTATCTACAACATCCTTTTCTCTGCCTGAGGAAGAAAACAACAACAAAATACTTGGGAGTTTTCATATCATCATCATTCAAACAGTGGCGAGGTAGCCAGAAACACAGGATAAATGCTGAGTTCTCATAGCAACACACCTCTATGAGTAAGGAGATTAAACTCTTAAATGTGCTCCTTCCTCAAGCCTCCAGTATTTGCCAGTCTCACACCAGCTGTGACAACCAGCACCAACAATTCAAACCATTTCTCACTGTCCTACCAATCTAGAAACAAGGAAGAATTAAGAAGATGCTTCCTTCACATCTGGTTTCTGTCTGAAGCAATATCTTCTTAGTGCACGGTTTACAATCTCACGAGAAACAGTTACACACATGCACAAACACGCTACCCAAAAGAAACTTTCTTTTATTTTTCCATCTTCCTGTTGCTGTCAACTGCTTGAGACCAGGCCCTCCCATGCGATGCAAACAAGGAAACACATCTTAGTATTTAAGCTGCAGATTCTTTTGTTCAAATAACATGGCAGCTAAAAACAGCCTTTCCTCTTCCCTGGAGCAACCTCTCATTGCGCTCACTTAGGCAAGGCACCCTTTATTCATCCAAGAATGGTAATGACTATCCAAATGCTAAAACTCAGTATTCAGCACCGAGATCACAACAGTAAGAAATTCCCTAAGACATCCCCAGAATTCAATTCTGAGTATCCCATGGGGCAGAGGGAACCCAGCTGACTTCACTTTTCCCTCCAAGTACCTCTACTTGGGAGCTTTCTGCATTTGTTTCATTCTGCCCAAGCCTACCTGCACAAACAAGCAACCACCACTCTCAGTGCACAGACTTTTTTTTTTTTTCCGTTTTTCTTTTTGCACTGTGTCCTGTGGCAGGAAGGTAATAACTGACCAGGGCAAAGGACATGCTTACTGCCTCCATCTTTCATTTGTTCAAGTGTACACACAGCCCAGCAAGAAAAAAAAAAAGCAGGGTATCACCATGCAAAGGGACACTGGCACCTTGCTACAATGCTAAGATCAATTGCACAATGTGTTTCGGCACATTACACCATTTACCTTCACACCTACAAACTGCTTTAACTTTTTCCTTGTGACCTCATGCCTTAAGATCACGCTTTTAATATATTGGGGTCATTTTGCCCAGCTAAGTCTTAAACAGGCAGTGTCTTCCATCCTAAAAAATTAAATAAACAGGAAAAGTCACGCTCCCCAATCAAGAAATTCACAGCTGGTAGAATTTATTCAATCTTTCACACTCAAGCATGATTTTCAAAACCTCTGGAAGAGCTTTGTTATGAACCGACATGCGATCATCACATGCCCGTATTGATGCGTGTGTCCGTGCCAATAGCTTAAATCACTTGATCTCTGAACAATCCTATGACTCATGACATATGCATCCCACAATTTATCATGTTTGTGCTATGAAAATGCACTGGAGCAGCATTGCCTCAGCAACATTTACAAGTCACCTTGGCAACAAAGCAGCTTTGCGGCTGCTCTCAGATGCCCGGTCTCAGATGCCCAGCAAAACCAAAACGAGATGGGAGAGAACTGAAGCGCTTCTACTTTACTGCTCGGCTTTAATTGCCCATTAATTAGCTAACATGGCTACCTGCCTTAAATTGGGCCTTAAACAAAAAAAAAAGGTGAAACAAAAAGCTAAACAAAACAAAAGCCCACCTCTTCTACCCTTCCCCAGAAGGCTCGATGAAGCTTAAGGAGACTCCCAGTACAGCAGAGCCATGCGCTACCAAGTCAGAGGAAAACTTTAAGGAACCAGATACTGTGCCTTCATCTGCTCCCAAAGAAGTCTATACACGTGCAATACAGCTAGGAAAATCAGCAAGTCCAAGGACAAGCTGGAAAAAAAAAGCAGTTTTGATCCCATCAGATGCCTCTGTAAGCATCACCTGCCTGTGCTATTTAGCCTTTTGTTGCGCTGGCAGGTTTAGAGGAGCCAAGGGGGCAGGCAGCTGCCAGGGCCCCGGTCGGCTCTGGTGCTCCGTGCCAAGCACGGCTGCCACCGTGCCGAGGCGGCAGCGGGGGAGCCCTGGGAGCTGGCTCCGTGCCACAGTCACAGTTTTGGACGCAGTTTCCTTCTTCCCGACATGAGGCAGGTGAAGTGCTGGCAGTGAGGGTAGAACAGCGCGCCGGGTTCACTCCTGAATTCCATCCTCACACAGGTAAAGGCACGGCTGTTTCACTTTCAGCCAGCACCAGACAAACATGAAACAGGGGGAAACAACTTTTCAAGCAGCAAGATCGCTTGCAGAAGGCAGAAAGGAAACAGAAGAGGCTGCAAACCATCAGCTCGTTCCCGCTCAGGAGCTTTAAAGACAAATGCACCAACAGCATGGTCAGAAATTGAAGGCGAAACGAAGGCAAAAGATAAGCAGCCCTGGCTCTCACTGAAGGGGAAGAGAAGGCAGAGCTCATCACTCCTTGCCAGTCGCTCAGTGAGAGATGCATTAAGGCTGCTGGTGGCTCAAGCCCCAACAGAGAGCCCAAGCCACCACAGTAGAGGCATTCAAGAGGTGTGAAACTCTGCTTCCTGATTTATCAGCTGCTATCCCGAGGGGCAGGAGGTGAACCACCACGATAAAAAACTTTTACTGAGACCTGAATCTGTACTGGTAAGTATTTGCTGCTGCCCAGGCGGCCATACAAAAGAAAGGAGCTCCCTCAGCAGAACAGATCCGTGCTTTTAGTAGTTTAGACATTTGGCCAAAGTCTGAAATAGCCTGTTAAGTCAGAGCTAATTAGCAGAGGAGAGGAATGAACTAACATAAGACTGAACATACTTTCCCTGCTTCCAACAGTTATTTAACAGTCTCAAACACATTTTAGCCAGCAGATTCAAGTGCCAGAGATCTCACTAAATGGTGAATTTACAGACAAAATGTATCATCAGCCTTTTGCAAGGATGGGGGGAGGGGTTTCAGCATACAATTATGCTCTAACATTCATCCTCTCCACAGCCCCCGCCGCCCCTCCACAAGCAGCCCCATGTCCCTGAGCAAACCTGCCTTCCCTCCCTCTGCTAATCCCCTGGGCCCCTCCCTCAGCTCCACAGCCCATCATCCCCCTCTTTGCTGAGCCCTCTCAGCAGCCAGAACAAGCCAGCAGGACTGCTGCTGCCGCTGCTCTTCTAGCCTTCCAGCACAACCAAGGTGGAGTTCAACAGAGGACATCACCAGGGCATCCCAAGTCCTCTGAGGAGCAAGGAAGGCTGGAGTGGAGACAGCAAGAGCGGCAGCCTGCCCAGCCCTCAGCTTTACCACAGGGACTGCAAAGGCAGCTGTGCCTTCCTCCCTGCAGCTACCTCAATGGAGCCTGGAGAAGGAAAAGGCTGCCCAGCTTCCAGAGACTCATCATGCCTCTCCCCACCCTCGCACCCTCTCCACTTCCACAATTAAAACTTTCCCTTGCTATTTTGCCCAGCTGATTTTTGTTGAGGCTGTTATCTCAGCGACAGCAGTACCACAGTAACTTGATTTAGGTGAGTAACCGAGCAAGTACGATTGACCAGCATGCTCTCTGCCAAAAACATTAACCAAAGACCAGAACAATAATTCAAAGTTATTAAATTGCCTGAACGAAATTTTCTACTAGCCCTACTCATGAATCTCTGCCTACAGAAGAGCACACTTAAGCACCGAGTTACACAGTGCACACACACACACACATAAGGAGCAGCCTGCAGCCTGTGTCCTCTTGTTTTGCAACGCTTTCAGCACACATTTTTTTTTCTGAGTTGTTCAAAACAAAGTAGCAACAGAAGGAACTGATCCATTCCTTAAATACATAGGTAAAACAAAAAAAACCTGTGGAAACTGACAGAAGCCATATGCTTACCAAGAGCACAAACAAAAAAGAAGTGATCTTCTGCATACAGCAAAAAATCCCCTAATACCATTTGTTTATTTTTAAGTTTATCCTAGTTTTAAGATGTGGCACTTTCCATAGCCCTCTGACACCCTGCCACAGCCTAGAGGGAACTGACAGCCCCACAGGGAATTTCACAGACTCTGCCTGCAAGAACCTGTGCCTCACACACCTCCCCAGCCACTGCAGCAGAAGTCACCCCAGCAAAGTAGCTTCTTATCATTTGGAGTTGTTACTGCCAGCTTTTATGGACAAGCCAGCCTGGCAGATCACATCCTTCCCCACTTCCCATCACTCCTCTGCCCTCCATCCTTGCTTTGCCTGAAGACTGCAATACTGGCATATCTCACTGCTACCGCAACTTCAGGAAGCTGAATTCCTTCCTGCTTTCCTCTCTCCCCCCATCTCCTTTCTGTATTTAAAATACAACCTTGGACTTTTGCTTTCACTGGCTGATGTAGCACCCCATCAGTTAAAAGGAGGCTCTCTCTAAGGCAGTAACTCAGTGATAGACAGTTAACTATCTCCTGAAAAGCAGGTACAATGGCAGCCAGAAACCTGCAAACCCCAAAACAAGCACAGAGGGTACCAGCCATGGCAACTCAGCACCCGCAGAGGATGAGGTCAATGACTTTCACCAGCAACACGGTGAGAAGACAAAGATTTGCTTGCTTTGCTGCAAGCTGCCACAGCACAGAGACACATACACGCTTCAGAAAGCCATCTAAATTCGCTTACATCTGTCATTGTCATTTTGGTCAGCAATGGCATCTTCCAGAGCAACAGACTTTGGCTTCTTTTCACTGTTTCCTTTCAAGTTTTCCCAGTCTGCCTGGCTGAATCTGCAGACCTCTGAGTCTTTGGTAGCTGTTTGGCCTTCTCTCTCTTTCATCTCCAACTCTGAGAAGCGCATCATTGCACGCTAGAAAGAGAATTGATATGAAAAAAAAGTCTTGCAATAAAAACTACTTCATTTACCTTACCTTATATGAAAGCATTTCCAAAGAAAAAACTGACTCAAAACCAAGGTTTCAGTTAGATAGCTAAGGGTAGGAGTTTAACACACCTGACTCATAAAACAGTGTTCTACCATCTTATAAGCAAATAACTGCACAATTCTTTCATATATAAGAATATATATATAAAAGATTATATATAAATGTGTATTATATATAAAACAAAAACATTCCATTTTGGAGGTAAAAAGAGACAAAAACAAAAAGAAATAAAATAAAATAAAATAAAAACAACAACACAAAACCGTACAATGAATAAAAGACGACCATGGCCCACAAACTTCCCTTTGTGTATTTGGAAATGAAATTTAACTCAAAGGTTTATGTAAGAGTCTAGTAATAAAAATTTGAAGAACTGACCTCACAGTAAGCAGCAGGTAGACATAAAATACTGTCCTCTTGTAATCCTTCCATCTATGTAATTAAAATGGGCACTCAATGGATCATTTAGATAATTTCATCCATTTTTATAAGCATAAACCAATTCTTTTCTTAACAATGCAAAACAATTTGGCTTAACTCATCCCTTCATTAAAAGTAAAACACCCTAAGAATATTCCTACACAATATCTGTCTATCATCCCTTAGCATCAACCTCAATACCGCTCCTACTCTTCCCTACGCGCTCGCTTGGCACCAGCGTTGCCTGAGACCCGCTAACGCATGGCTGCGACTCCTCGCCGTCCAACGGCACGTTCGGCATGCTAATCACAACTTCTGGGTACGCTGTGCTAGCTGGCACTGCAGGCCAGCCGAGAAATTACAGCCAGCGCCAAGGTAACATGCATGCCTGTCCGACTCCCCTCGAAACTGCACAAACATTGCATTAACGTGCATTAACATTTGTATCAGATCTTAGTAAAAGCCCTTCAAAGCTCGCTAGCCCGTACATGCCTATAAGCCACGCATACTGTTCTTTACGTCGCCTCACTCTCGTTAACAAACTCACTTTGCTACTTAAAACCATTTATGGCGAGTACGCCCCAAGAAAAAAATTTTCCGTTCTCCCCACCTGTGTCGCTTCTCTCAACTTTAAAAACTCAACTGTGACTTGCAACAGAGAAATAACGACAAAAAGCGCGGCGGTCGTTGGACCGCGCGGACTCACCTGCAACGCCCGCTGCTCCCGGCTGAGCTGGCTGGAGTCGGCGTAGAGTTCAGTCGTCACACACTTGAATCGGTCACCTACATAACCGGCAGAGTTTGCGATCCTCTTGGCCAACTTAGACGGCTTGGGTTTCAGTATTTTGCCATCGGCAGACTCCGTGTCGTCGGCTCCGTCTTTGGTATATGTCTGGTTGGCATCGATGCTTGGCGGCGCGCTCCCCATGCAGAATGGCTTCGCGTCCTCCTGCACCTTGCCAAAAGCCAGAGCTGGAGCATCACTCTCATGCGTGCTTTCCAAGAAAACAGGCGAAGGCTGGACCGCCACTCTCTCTTTAGGCTGGCTCATAGATAAATCTTCTTTCCTTAAGCCGAACACTGATGAACTCTGGGTTTGCTTGAAATTATAGGTTTCGTGAACATTATTATTTCTTCCGAACTCCTCTCTCATTACAATAAAATCTCTGTGCTGCGACGCTTGCTCTACCTTGTGCTTTGTAGGGTCATTAGTCTGATTACTGCTTTCTGTAGCAAAGCTGGCTTTCGCTATGTTTGCTTCACTCTTAGCCTCTTGCTCGTCTCGCAGAAGATCCGGGAAGAGGTGTTTGTCGCTTTTTGCAGAGTTTTTGCTATGGCCAGAGCTCTGCTGCAATTTCACGCTCTTGTCACTGGGCATTTCAAAATGCATCTTCCCACTGCTCTCCAGGAGCTCTGGCAGCCGGCCCCGCAGAGCCGGGTCCTCGTAGCGGGCCCTCTCATGAGATCGTGACCTCCGTTCTGTCTTCTCCTCTTTATTGATCTCCAAAGCTGAATGCTGCAACAGCATGGGGTGCACCATCCCCACTCCCAGCGCATCCTGGTAGGTCATGAACTCTCCCCTCCCAGCTGGCAGGCTGTAAGGGAGGCCGGGTTTTGGAGCCAGGTGGGTGGGGTAGAGGCTGCCATTGGGCAGCAAGACAGGGTGCGGGTAAACATGCCCTTTCCCGTGGAGGGTGAGAGGGCTGATGGCAATCCCCTCCGGTACTGGATATGGGAGGTAGCTCCTGGGGTAGGGCAGAGGCGGGGAGCGAAACGCCTCGTTGGGCGGCAGGAAGATGGGGCTGGAGGCCAGGGCAGTCTCGGTCGCCTTGAAGTTGGCTTCCTGACCACAGGATTTGGCCACCTTAGCGCTGTGTTTCGCAGGGGTGGCGACAGGCTGCCCAACATGCTGTATAACTGAGGCAGTGCTCTCCGCAGAGCTCCGGGCAGTCTTGGCGCAATCCACGTTGGCATTGGGAGCTGGCGACGCTGACGCTGGCCGCCCCCCCGCCGACACCGCCCCCGAAACACTGCCGACCACTGCCTCTGTGCCACCCATCCTGGGGCAGGAGGAACTCCGCGGCTGTGGCATAACCCAGTCCAGTGCCTTGTTTTTCAGTTGGACATTCTTCCCAGCCTCCTCACTGGGGCTGGGACCAGGAACAATCCAGGAGGATGGTGCCGTGCTGATAATTTCAGGCCTGTAGATGGGGCAGCTGTTCCCAGGAGAAATGGTTTCTTTCTGAACGATGTCACTGCCTGGCAAGTGCGTCCCCCCTCCTGCCCTTCCATGCACCAGCACCGTTGGCATAATTTTCTTACTGTGGTCCGACTTGCCAGCAGTTTCCGCATCAACCACTTTCGCCGACAAGTCTAGCGGTTTGTCAGTGACGTCTTTGGTCGGGGTCTGCTTTTCCAGGAGTGGGGGAGACCTGCTGTCTTTCCGGTCGTGGCCAGCTTTCCGTGCATGGGGGGCAGATGGCAGGGGTGCCTCCCCAGCTTCGCTGCCTTTGGGAAGCTTCCCATTGGAGTGGCGTGCAGGTGGAAATTCACTGCCGATGTTCACATAGGGCTTCGGGAGCGTAACAGCAGAGGAGGGAGAGGTGGTGATCCTGGGGAAATGTTTGTGGAAATCCGCGTAGGCGTCCCCGACCTGGGCAGGCAGGGGGAGACGGGGGGACGGCCGGGGCGAGTGCGGCAGCAGGAGTGCGGGATCTGCTGGCAAGTTGGCAGGGGCCGGCTTGGTGGGGGGGACCCGGGGCTGCTTGCTGCTCTGGATGTGGGGGTAGGCGTGCGTATCGACAGGGTTGCCTGGGCTCACACCCATCTTCCACGACAAGCTCTTATCCGGACAGTGCACCAAAGGTGGGATTGCTGGTGAAGCCGAAGCAGTCGAGAGCCTCATGGGCGACGCCAGCGACGAAGGGATGTGAGGGGCAACGTAGTGGGAAGGAGGCAGGTATAAAAAACGCTCACCGTTCGTACATACGGGCGAGTAAGCCAGGTGCTGCGGTAAGCTGTAGGTGGACTGCTGAGGTAGCAATGCCTTGTACATGTTCAATGAATACTTATTTGGCGAGTCAAGGAAAGGGTATATGGTGGGCGTCGCGCCCTCCATGTAGGGGTTTACCCAGGGGAGCCTTAGGTAACTAGCACCATTGACACCGAGGGGACTCTGCCTGTCACCCGCAGCTCGGTCCAAACCCAGCGTCTCCCCTGTTGGGACAGAGGTTTTTTGTATTCCAGGTGGCGTTTTGTATATAGCGCTGAAGCCGTTCGGGGCTTTTCCAGAGACAGCTGCGCTTTCCACCGCTTCAGGGGGATTAGACTTAAACTGTATCTCTGGATTTCTTTCAGGAGTAAATCCCAGGCTGGCTATCGAACCCGTAGCATCCCGTGATTTTTCCGAGCCAAGTCCGCACAAGCTGGAATAGACAATGCTGCTGGGGACTCTGAGTCCTTCTCGCATGAGCCCAGACCTGTCCATACTCAGAGCTGCAAGACTGTCAATGCGATGTGCTGTAGTCGCATCCACCTTTACAGAACAAGAAGCACGTTACTTTCACATCTCACTAACATGACTACCATTCAAGCTACAGATAGATCAGCATTTTGGAAGAGAAACAGTAACAATGCAAACATGCTGTTTGTTGTGAAAACATACAGAGGCTGATTACACTGGAAAATGGGAGAACAGGAATCTACGGAGCAATATGTATAACACCACAAACATCAACACCAATGTCTCCAAATCCAAAATTCAAACAGCCAGGAACAAAGGCATGACGACCCAAGCAGCCAGGACTGGCCCAGAGACGATGCTCAGTGGCACCGCTCCTGTGCAACCACTGGCTCTTCAGCCCCAGTCCTGCCAGAGCAAGAGGATGTGGGCTGTGGCGTGGAGACCAGAAAGAGAAGGATGGAGTGCCTCTCCTCCTGATCCTCATCCTCCTCCTCCAGGACCTCTCCCTCCACCGCAGCTCTGCTCTGGGGCTCATCACCGCCACATGATTCACAGGGCAAGGCATCTGAGGATGCAGCACGAAGAAAGGTCCGCTGTCAAATTTCTTTCCCATCTGCTGCTCCCCATGTAGACTCATAGAAAGGAAAAAAACCCCCACCAACTTTGCTGGAACACTGATGTTCTTAATGCTTACGTGAACTGTTTTTGTTACACATGCTGATATTCCGCATGGCATCATTCGTAATAGCAAAATTAAGAATCTGACTTCATACAACAACACACATCACAAAGCATCAAGAGATTAATGAGATAAATAAACAAAGCCCCAACTTCACTGTTTCACAGAAACAACTCTGGGCATGTGCCCAAGCCCACTAGGGCTGCAACAGGAAGGATCCAAATAGATCACACAGTAACAGCCAGGGTGAGGAGTTGTGGTGGGGAGGACAGGCACAGATTCATCCGCGGCATGAAGCTTTTAACTTCTTACCACACTGTGATTCAGGTGATTTTCCTCCCTCAACTCCAGTCTGCTTTTCGGTGCATCACCATCATTAACGGGAATTTTCCTATTGAAAAACAGAAGCTTACTATTTGAAAACATCCTGCACATCTCGGATCAGTGCAACATCACATCACCTCCGTATTTTGATTCTCGGAAAGAAGTCCCATGAGATACCATATTTATCCTTCTCTGTACCCATACATGGCGACTACTTTGAAGAGCAAGGAGCATTTGAAAATAAGCATAAAGGGTTTCGACAACGAGAACACACCAAGCATATCTCAGAGCAGCCTCTTCCAAAGCAAGCAGTTTTTGTCAAGGTCTTCTCTTTTGCTCCTTGCCCTTTTCTTTTTCCAGTGTGAGAATATCCCATTTTCAACACACTCTGTTCATATACCATCCATAAACACTGCTGAGGATAAAATTAAAACACACATGCTAATATCATATGAACATCAGCTCTTCCATGCTAAAGAGGAAGCTGCACATCTGTGCCATACCAGTGTTGCAGCACTGGGACTTGTTATCACAGAAATCACCAATAAAGAACATACCTTAGTGCCAAATTCCAAATCCCAGGGATAAAAATCGCTGACATGCAGCAGAAGGAAAGTTTCAGCATTACCCAAAAGAACCCCTTTCAATCAAAGTGCTTAAAGGCACATCATCACCATAAACCAGAAATGTGATTTTAATCCATTTGTTTTTAAAAGATTCACCTTCCCTGCAAGTAGCACATACAGTTATTATCCCTAAACAACTGGGAGAAAAGTGCGGAGGGAGGGTGAGAAAGCAAAGTGAGATGATTGGTTGTTTTCTTTCAGCTTATGTTTGCAAATAGTACTCCCTGCAAAGACCAAAAACTTCTACCAGCTTTTTGGGGGCTTTTTGCACAACAGTGAGAACAGGGAATGAGAAGACAGAAAAGCACTAAAACCACACAAAACTGGCACAGAGAACTGGAGGCGCATCTGCAGCTTCTGTCCAGCGTCATTTTGCTTTTTAAAAAGCTGGGATTTAAGGGAAGGGGACATCGGCCAGTGTCTGTGTCACCCCATCAAAGACTGTAATTTTGATTATCAACTGAAATATATTTAGCAGGAAAAAAGGTGAGGAGGCGGAGAAATTCACCTGTGGGAGACAGACACTACTGATCCTATTTCACATGACAAGCTGTTGGTCCAAAGGCAGGGAACACCAAGTTGCAGGCATGAGCCCCTCTGCCGCAGAGAGTCACCGCAAGAACACATGTACTATTTGGTTTAATTCCCCCTCACAAATGCAAAATAATAAATTAATTGTAAAAACACATTTGAAGGCTGCTTTGGGGGCGTCCCCACTTCACTGACCCAGGTGGCCTATTCCATAGTAAATCAGCATCTGCTCTACTGCTCTCAGGCACGTCTTGACTCTCTCCCTTTGCCCTCCCTCCAAGCTGGGCTGACCTCGATGCAAGGTGGCAGCTTTCTGCTCCAGTATTAGGGAAGCGAGCAAACTCCGAGACCTCGCTCTGCAGAATTACAGTGTGGTTTAACTTGCCAGAAGCTTAAATATTTACCTGTCTTCATTAATTCCACACATGCGGACCCTTTCATTGCTCATCCAGCTATGAACGTTGCCATACAGGGGAGTTGCAGAAAGCATGACGTCTTCTTAAAAATCAACGCTTTTCTTCACGGTTTTATATTCTATTAAAAAAAAACGAAGAAGGAAAAAGAAAAAAGGAAAAAAAAAGTTGAGCAGATTTGTCTAGGAGGAAGTGCAAACATCACAGCGGAGCAGCCAGCCTCCCTCCGGGTAATTAATAATGAATGCAGGATTGGTGCGGGGAGTGAGCTGCCTACGTTAACCGCTAAGGGAGATACCCGGCAATAAAGGAGCAAATTGAGGGCATTTATAGGTCAGAGGAGATGGATCTTTTCCCCAGCGCACATCCAGAAAATTAAGAATCATTCCAGACTATCGACAAACAAAAGTTTCTCCACAGCATTTCATTTCCACAAGAAATGACTCAGCCGGCCAAGTACACACCAGTCCCCAAATCTTCATCTCACATAGACTGAACCAAGGAGGGAGACCCCGTGAGCTTGGGGAAACATTCGAACTACCGACAGGCGCTCACAAAAGCCCTGCATTAGGAACACACAGGAGCAGGAGAGCATGGCAAGAACAACCACATACCGCGTGTATTAGCTACGCTGATTGCTGATAAGGCTTCTTACACGAGGACTTAAAACTGAAGAGATGTTGCTACAGAAGGCATCTAAATAAAAACCTCCCTTTTAGCCTCTGCACATGACTAACTTGGAGAAAGGGGTTAAAAATAGTAAGTGGGTTGGTGAGTTCCCCACCCCTTGATTTGATTAAGCACGGAGCCCTGGTGGCTTCTGCATTGGAGCTGCTGCTGCTGCTGCTGCTGCCACTGCCGCTGCTGCAAGTGCTTTCAGTAATTCAATGATGCCTGCTCACTCCAGGGAAAGAAATCATTAGCGGGCTCACTGGAGAAGTATTAGCAGTCCAAGAGGATCGGCGTCATGTGCAGCCGGAGAGGCAGGTGAAAGGTAACCACATTTTCGCGTCCAGCAGCAGAGAGGGAAAGGCTTTTCCTCCCCTATACCTTGCCTAATGCCACCTCCGCTCGCATTAAATTCTAGTTTGCTGCATGAGCAAAGTGTCAGGACAAGCTGCGTTTTATTAACAGGATTATCGCGGCGCATGATTTATTCCAGTGCAAGATTTTAATTGCTCTTCGGAGGTTGAGTCGTTTCTTTTGACTGAGCTTCAGCCTGCATCCTGCTGCTAAATGCTGGGTTAATAAGTAGGGGGAGCCTTTAATGCACAGGATATCCCTCAGCTCTTCCTCTCTCACAAAAATAGAAGCCTTTAAGCAGGAGGCATGATACTCCTTTTACACACACACAAGCCAGTAACGGGCGATTGACCACTGGGAGTTTAATGCCTAACGTCTCCCAAAGCATCCATGCTTCCCGAGCAAACTCATTTCCTTTGTCAGGCTACAAAATATGCAAATGATCACTTTGGCATTTAATGGGGAAAAAGCCCAGATTGGGCCTTTAACACAATACTTCACACACGTTCAGAGGGGTTTAAGAACTGAAACGGCAGGAAAGCCTTGTTCCCCAACACTTTTTTCTCCCCTCAGAGAGGCCTTTTGTGCAAAACTCCACGTCTGGAACAAATGTATATTAATGAAACGGCATGTTGACCCTCCTTTCTCCACAACGGTTAGCTTTTCCTAATGAAGTCCGCACAAATCGCCGCGAGGAAACAAAAATCTGCGGAGGTTAGTTACCGCGCTATCATTCAAAAGGAGTTATTTCACTGGAAAGACGTTTTCTGGACAGATTTACTGGTTTCCAGATGCGCCGCTCGTAATGTTTTCAATAGAGGCAGCAGCAGCATGGAGAGAGTGATTTAGGGTTTTACGTAAGGTTAGCAGCCACCCCGTGCGCTGCCTCATCTGTAGGGGACAGACACCGGCTCGGAGAAGGGCCTCGACGGCGCACAGCCCCGCTCCCTGTGCCCCGCTTTCCTTTGGGGCCACGGCTCCTCAGAGGGGCTGCCTGTGCCCGCCCGGTTTCCTCGGTGGAAATGTATCATTAAGATAAGGCGAGGTGCCTGAACTAGAGCCCATCAATCCCCTGACACGTGCAGATAGCGAAATGCTGAAGTTGCACGGGAGGAGCGAGAGCTTCTCCAGTCAAAGCGGGTAATCTGGAGGCCCTGTGTCCCACAGCCACCACCTTCACCCGAGCAAGGGCAAAACCCGCCCGGTCGCCCCGGGAGGTGGTGGGACGTCCCGGGGCCACTGGGCAGGTCAGAGCCCGCACCCCCGACGGCTGCCAGCCCCTTCCCCAAAGCCACCCCTCGTCGCTGTGTGCCCCGGGTGCACGCGTGTGCGCAGCTATAATCATCGCCGCCCTCATGAACTTCTTGTGAACTGTTTAAAAGTGGAGGTCTGCTGAACGAACAGCGGCGCCACTGCCAGCCATAATTTCATTGCAACAAGCAGCAGACTTTTAACTCTTCCCATACCCTGTCCCTCCCCCTCCTCTCTCTCCCCACAAGCAGCTGCCTGTCGGGGATGCCGGCTCGCAGGGGACTCCAGAGACTCGGCCAAACGCCGGCAGTGCCACAAGCGCCCTGCGCTGCGGGGACGGGGGGGACAAGGCGGGGGCGTGGGGGGCACCGCACCTATTTATACCCAGCTTCCG